>CM055662.1:11122415-11167415 GCA_029378335.1 Agrilus mali
AAGGGTCATTTCTCTCTGAATTGACAATGGTCAATTCAAGGCAAAATGTTAGGGAATGACAAGGGTCATTTCTCTCTGGATTGACAATGGTCAGTTCCAGAAAAAAATGTTTGAGAATGACAAGGGTCATTTCTCTCGGGATTGACAATGGTCAGCCCCAATTTCAAACAACATGCTTGAAAATGACAAGGGTCATTTCTCCCTAAACTAACAATGGTCAGCCCCAATTTCAAACAACATGCTTGAAAATGACAAGGGTCATTTCTCCCTAAACTGACAATGGTCAGCCCCAATTTCAAACAACATGCTTGAAAATGACAAGGGTCATTTCTCCCTAAACTGACGATGGTCAGCCCCGAAATCACCTACTTGAAGATGACAAGGGTCATTTTTCCGCAACTAACAACGGTTAGCTACAAATTAAACGCTTAAAAACGTCATGAGCCATTTTATTGACATAGCGTCATAACAAAAGGAAAGCAGTTTTGAGTGGTAGTCGAAATTGTGGTCATGTTATCCTCCTTTCCAGCATTATTACAAACGATGCTGCCTCAATACTGCTAATATCTTTTTCATTTTGTAGATGCAGAAAAGGGTTTAGCCGAGGACTAGTTTCACTCAGACTATACTTTGAGGTAAAAGAAGCCTTGTCACCTAGGGACAGGTGCCTTATCTACAGGATGGCCGAATGTGAGGCAATCAGCATCCGTACGGGAGATAAAGCCGATATGTGTATATTTTTGCAGTCGTCTGAAGGCCAAGATTATTAATAAAGAACTGATTCATTTATTGCTACCATAAACACCACGATTGGTTACATATATTATATTTTGCACGTAGCCATCGTACATATGTACTTATGTATTTTACTCTTTGTTCGAGGAATGTAAATATTATAGAGAATAGTTGTATTTCAGAACCCAAATGTAATATACGCTTTATGAACGTGTAACATTTTTTATACCCTCACAGGCGCATCCCAAATTTAACGAGAATAGACTTATTATTAGGAGCGGAAGCCTTTTGGGGTCTTTTAAGTACTGAAAGAATTAAATTATCCAATCCCGGTTTATATTTATCGAAAACTTCATTGGGCTGGATAGTTGGCGGTTGGTTCATAGAACAAAAGCTTAAAGCATCCTGCAACGTAGCCATTAAAGGACAACTTAAAGATACGTTAAATAACTTATTAGAGCGCTTCTGGGTCCAAGATGAAATCGCCGTGTGGTAAGAATGCTTTGCAGTAAATCCCGTGTAAGCCCTATTAAGGTTCTTACCCTGCCACGTTTAGAATTATGCGCAGCCCTATTAGGGACAAGACTGATGGATCATATTTCTCGAGAATTAAATCTAAAAATTAATAAAAGGTTTTTCTTCACCGACTCGATGATAGTCCTACACTATTTAAACGCAAACGCCAATACATGGCAAGTTTTCGTAGCGAATCGAGTATCCGAAATCCAAAGACTCAGTGATATCTCGGATTGGTATCATGTAGACAGCAAGGATAACCCAGCTGATATAATTTCTCGCGGAGCCTACCCCAGAAAAATGGATGTCAAGCTATACTGGGAAGGTCCTAATTTCTTATCGAAAAATATAACCGATTGGCCCGATAATCGTTTCAAACCGACATTAGAATTAAACTCGTTACCAGAAAAACGGAAAGTAGCTCTAGCGGCCTTTGTTATTCCCAAATTTCCTCCACTAAACATATACTCTTCTTTTTCAAAATAACAACGCGTCACGGCATATTGTCTCAGATTTATCGATAATTCAAAACCGGGTAATCCTAAAATCAATGGCGTCCTATCATTGGAAGATCTTCTTAAGGCACACAATTTTATAATCCGAATAATACAAATGCAGGAATTTTCAGACGAATATTCATCACTTCAAAGGCGCCAACCGATCAATAAAAATAGCAGATTACATTCTATCGACCCGTTTATTGACGAAAACGGATTAATTAGGCTAGGAGGGAGGCTACGCCATTCATCCCTAAATTTTGACAGAAAGTTTCCTATTTTATTACCAACACAACATCATGTTACTCGATTACTCATAAGAAAGGAGCACATTTCGCTGCTTCATGCGGGAGCATCACGAACGCTGGCCTCTTTGAGGACTCGGTATTGGCCTCTTAGGGCTAGAAACGAGATTAGAAAAACTATACATTCCTGCGTTACTTGTTTTAGAGTGGCTCCACGTTTTGCGGAGCAAAAAATGGGAGACTTGCCAAGAGACAGGCTTATAGGTACCTTGCAGACCATTTCTTAAGGTAGGCCTGGACTATTTCGGCCCTATATACGTTAAACAGGGTGTCGTGTGAAGTCCGAAACTAATTAAAGCTTGGGTAGCCCTCTTTGTATGTTTAGTTACAAGAGAGGTTCATTTAGAAGTAGTAGGCGATCTTACCTCGGAGTGTTTATTGAACGCCCTCAAACGGTTTTGCTCCAGACGGGGTAAGGTTTCACATATATATTGCGATAACGCGACCACTTTTATAGGAGCAAAACGACAAATTGACGAAATTTTCAAATTCCTAAATGGTCAAAGAACGCTAGATAGGGTACAGTCTTATATTCTCGAAGAAAATATAATTTGGAAATTTATTCCGCCAAGATCTCCAAATTTGGGTGATCTTTGGGAACGGCTAGTAAAATCTACTAAATATCTTTGAAAAGAATAACTATGAACGCTAATTTAACCCTAGAGGAAGCGACAACCCTTATGACCCAAATAGAGGCCATAATAAACTCTTAATACTTCCTTTGTTTTACACAGTCATTCCATGACATTGTTGAATATACGTCGCTTTGCGACAGTTATCCTGACTCTTGTATTTTTTTTTAATTGAAAGTTCTACCGTAAATCTCACATCAGGAGTGGGATTCGTAAATCCAAAATAAAACAATACACGAAGTATTGGTTAAATTCAATAACATTTTTACAACAGGAAATTCCGTGAAACCTATAAGAAATGTGGAATTTGAGATCAAACTTAAAGAAGATAAAATTATTTGCTTTAATCCGTACCGTATGGCCTTGTGCGAGCGCGAAAAAGAAAAAACAGTAATTAATGAACTATTAGAATCAGAGAAAGCAATTTTCCCTATGCTAGTCCGATACTTTTGGTTCACAAACAAAATGAAAAAAGCCGCTTGTGCGTCGATTATCGAGCCCTTAATAAGATAACCATTAAAGATCGGTTTCCCCTTCCGCGTATAGATGATCTGTTAGATCAACTCGGAAATAATAAATATTTCACAGTCCTCGACATGGCGGCAGGTTTTCACCAAATTACTGTGGCACCCTGTTCGATCGAAAAAACCGCCTACGTCACCCCCGATATGGTCACTATGAGTACCTTTGAGTATCCTTTGGGTTAGCAAACGCCCCTGCCGTGTTTCAACGTGCGATTTACAATGCCCTAGGAAATCTTAGAGGCAAAGACGCCCTACTATATTTGGACGATATCCTAATAACCTCAAAAACTATCAGTGAAGGTTTTATTAAGATTAGAATGAGTTTTAACAGCCCTCAGCAAAGCAGGCACTAGACGCGACCACCGGTGGCTGACATCGACCACTAGCCGTCGCCACCGGTGGTCGCCACTAGACGCTACTGTAAAACGCCGGTGGTCGCTACTTTTCTCCTAATTTATTAATCAGGTCCGGTGTTAAAGAAATTTAGTTGCATTATAAAAGTTCAACATGGAAGCACTTGCTACGCTCCTTGTAATACGAAGACGACGCAGGAGACGTGAATTTATATTAATTAACCAATATTTTGGTATCTATCCACAATTCATGCAATCAAGTGATTCACAATATTGACTGTCTAATAAAGAAATTCAAAGACAATGACAAAAATTTCAACATTTCACTTTCCTTCTAAGTACCTACATAGATTTAAAATATAAATAAAAAAGAAATGTATGTTTTAAATTTACAATTGTCAAAAAAAACATAATTTTAATAAAAATGTCATGTCCGAATTCTCCCAGTCCGTCCCAGTTAAAATTGTGGCCCGGAAAAGTGGCCAAGTGTGCGCCGGAGAATCAGTGGCCGGCGTCAGCGACAAGTAGCGAGAACGAGCTTCTCTCGCAGCGCGTGGCTCGAACGGGCGACTGCTGTCGCCGAGTGTGCGACGACGCCATTTGAATTGCATGCAAAACACCGTCCGCAGCGTGTGGTCGCGTCTAGTGGTGACCACCGGTGGCCGAGTGGGCGCCTGGCCTAAAACGCCAGTGGTCGCTACTTTTCTCCTAATTTATTCATCAGGTCCGGTGTTAAAAAAATTTAGTTGCATTATAAAAGTTCAACATGGAAGCACTTGCTACGCTCCTTGTAATACGAAGACGACGCAGGAGACGTGAATTTATATTAATTAACCAATATTTTGGTATCTATCCACAATTCATGCAATCAAGTGATTCACAATATTGACTGTCTAATAAAGAAATTCAAAGACAATGACAAAAATTTCAACATTTCACTTTCCGTCTAAATACCTACATAGATTTAAAATATAAATAAAAAAGAAATGTATGTTTTAAATTTACAATTGTCAAAAAAAAACATAATTTTAATAAAAATGTAATGCCCGAATTATCCCAGTCCGTCCCAGTTAATATTGTGGCCCGGAAAAGTGGCCAAGTGTGCGCCGGAGAATCAGTGGCCGGCGTCAGCGACAAGTAGCGAGAACGAGCTTCTCTCGCAGCGCGTGGCTCGAACGGGCGACTGCTGTCGCCGAGTGTGCGACGACGCCATTTGATTTGCATGCAAAACACCGTCCGCAGCGTGTGGTCGCGTCTAGTGGCAACCACCGGTGGCCGAGTGGGCGCCTGGCCTTATAGTTTCAATTTCACTATCTACCAATTAGTATATACATGACCATAATTTTAGTAAACAAAAGCTTATCTAATTGTAAATCTGTTTTATAAAGAAATGCTTCTTCACTTATGCAACCCATCATTCTCCTTATTAAATTTTTAATTTTCTAAAAACCTTTGGCGCCATCTCTTGTCGTTCACCTCATACGATTTTTACTTTCTAGAACCCCTGGCGCCCCCGCTCTTAAGTGATGAAAACCCTGACTTTCACATCTCTACTATAGTATGTAAATACACGGTTTTCTCTCTCTACCTACTCCAACAAACTTCCTGTTGGGGTGGTAAATACCCCTTGGTCTCGAGGTGGGAGTAAGGGAGTTTGGTCGCGGTGGGTGGAAGTGGGTGGTTGTAGGTGGCAGAAAGGTGAAAAGAAATATTTCTGTCCTTTTTTAAGTCATAAAAACTTCCGGAAAGATCTCAAAATTTCTGAAATGATCTAAAAAATTCTGAAATAAGCCCAAACTGTTATAATCGACTTAGAATGTTCGAGAAAGTTCTAAAAATTTCTTGAATGATCTAGAAAGTTTCAAAAAGTGTACATCTACGTTTCAAAATAATGTACATCTAAATATTCTAGAGTGTTCTGGTACTAAGAATTTCGATGTTCGATGATATATAAATCAACATTCAGTGACTTTTTGTCAGCTAAATTGTGTTTGCATTCGAGTGAAAATTGTAGTGAATGTGACGGTCGATGGGTCAAGCGACACGCTAAGGGAACCAGCCAATGAGCACGCAGGCTCAAGGCGGGTTCGCATACGCTCGACTTGGTCGTATCATTCGTGCATCTCCCGCCTAAGCCCATACATCTTGTCTTGTTGTTCGTCCCAATACATGGTGTCAGAAGTGGGATCAAGGAAGAAAAAAAAAAAAAAAAAGAAATAAAAGAAGTGAATCCAGGAAAAAATGGCGACCACTACAGCTGCGGCGGCCACAGCAGCGAACGCAGTGTCAGCACCCATCCGGGTGAACCCTCCGGGTCCGTTCAAC
This sequence comes from Agrilus mali, assembly GCA_029378335.1. Classification (NCBI taxonomy): domain Eukaryota; kingdom Metazoa; phylum Arthropoda; class Insecta; order Coleoptera; family Buprestidae; genus Agrilus; species Agrilus mali. The sequence goes on from CM055662.1 coordinate 11,128,303, forward strand.
TTTAACCAACCCGAGGAGTGGCCGGTCTGGGCTAAACGCTTCGCGAGATACTTATTTATCTCTAATCTGGATGGGAAACCGGACAATGAGAAGATTGACCTGTTTTGCTACTGCGCGGGAGACAAGGCAGAGGAGATTTTGCGGCAAGTGATCCCCAATCCACAAGATGCAACTTTTGACGCGGTGCGTAAGGCATTTGATGACTACTTTGAACCCAAGAAGAACATTATATTTGAGCGTGCTAAATTTAACGTCAGAGTCCAAGCCGCGGGTGAGCCCGTGGACGAGTTCATAACCTCACTTCATACTTTGGCCGAGAAGTGTGAATACGCAGCCCTGAAGGATCAGCTCATCAGGGACAGGATTGTCATCGGGGTTCGTGATACGAAAGCATCAGAACAAATGCAGTTGTTCAGTAATTTGACGTTGGAAAAGGCGATACAAATGGCGAGGCAGGCGGAATCGGTAGCTAAACAAACAGAGCTGATTCGGCCGGTTGGACCTGAGGAAGCAGCAGTCAATAAAGTGTTCGCTTAACAGTGTGGCAGGTGTGGACTAAACAGGCATCAAATGGGAAAACCGTGTCCAGCACAAAATTCTACCTGCAGAGGTTGCAGCAAGGTGGGACATTAGCAGAGACTGTGCAGAGGAAGAAACCGAGATGACAGTTTTGGCGGCAACAGCGGCAGTCATGGCGGCAACAGCGGCAGTTTTGGCGGGAACAACAGTGGCAGATCGGTGCATGCAGTTAGGAAGTTGAACGAAGAAGAGATAGATGGCGCTAACGTCAGGTTCATAAGTTACCAGTCGAGGCAAGGGGGCGAATCAGAATTCGAGGTTAGTTTGGAAAATGTGACATTTGGTAACAAAACAAACTTTGTAATAGACACAGGCGCGGATATAACTTGTATTCCGTTCAGTCATGTTCCAAAACAATTTCGACGAGAAATTAGTAAAACAAATTTGTGCATTTACGGTCCAAATGAACAACCGCTTTCAGTAGTAGGATTAATTCATGTTAAAGTAAAGTTTCAAAACAAAGATTTTACTATTCCAATGTACGTTATAAAAAATCTGAAAATTGCTTTGCTCGGGAAAATTGAAATTAGTAGGTTAAAATTATTGAAAAGAATTTATCAAATTGGCACAGCGGAGGCAAAGTCAAAGGTAAAGCCGTTTAAATCCTTTCCAAAGTTGTTCAATGGACTAGGGAAAATGGAAAAAAATGTCAAATTGAACTTATAGAAAATGCAAAGCCATTCTGTCAAAATGTTCCTAGGGTGGTTCCGTTACCATTGTTAGACAAACTTAAAGCTGAATTAGATCGGCTACAAAAATTGAAAGTGATTACACCGGTAGATTTTCCGACAAGTTGGAGCAGTCCGATAGTCTGTGTACCCAAAGGATCAGGTATTAGGCTTTGTTGCGATTTTACAGAATTAAACCGGTGTGTTAAAAGAAGCGTTTTTCCGTTACCAAATGTAGATGTCACGTTAGCAAAATTAAAAAAATGCAAAAGTCTTTTCCAAACTTGATGCAAATGCGGGTTTTCATCAAATCGAGTTAGAAAAAAAAGTAAGCCGTTGACAACATTTATTACACCTTTTGGAAGGTTTATGTATAATAGATTACCCTTTGGGGTAAATTGTGCGCCCGAAAATTTTTCTAAAAAATTTTCTGAAATACTTGCAGGAATTCCAGGGGTAGAGGTCCATGCAGATGATGTCTTAGTTTTCGCGGATTCAATGGAAAACCACGACCGCATATTAACACAAGTTTTGAAAAGACTAGAAGAGGCACAAGTGACTATCAACAAAAAAAAATGTGTATTTGGAGTTGACACGGTAGATTTTTTAGGGCATAGAATTTCAAAAGATGGTATAAGTGTTTTACCAGATCGAGTTAAAGCGATTGTAAATTTTCCGGTTCCAAAAAATAAGTTAAATGTTTTGCAGTTTGTAGGCATGGTAAATTTCGCGGCGAAATTTGTTCCTAATAAGTCTGAAATTATAGACCCACTTAATGCGTTAATTAAAGATGATGCGCAGTTCGTTTGGTTCGAAAGTCAGCAAAAAGCGTTTGATGAAATAAAGAGATTGTTACAAACGGCTCCGATGTTGGCTCATTTTGATTATAAAAAGAAAATTATTGTACAGGCCGATGCTTCCAGCTATGGAATAGGAGGGGTACTTATTCAGAAAAATTCTTCTGGGGGTAGGGAAGTAGTGGCTTATACTTCGCGCAAATTGTTAGATGGAGAAAAAAGATATAGCCAAATCGAAAAGGAAGCTCTAAGTTTAGTACATGCAACAGAGAGATTTAAAGATTTTGTAACTGGTATTAACATTGTTTTAGAAACTGATCATAAGCCGCTACTTCAAGTTTTGCAGAGCAAACCGTTGGATGATTTAACACCGAGACTGCAAAGAATCAGAATGCGTTTGATGAGATATAATTACGTAGTCACATATGTACCGGGAAAACAATTGGTCTTAGCAGACTCGTTATCTAGAAACCCTATAGTTGGAAAACGAACAGATTCAGAAATAGAATTCGAAAATGCAAAATATGTTAGATTTGTCGTCGAAAACATTCCTGCGACTGATGATATGGTGAGTTTGATTAAGTCAGAACAAGAAAAAGATCAAATTTGTGTTAAAATTAAAGAATTTTGTGTTGGCGAATGGCCTGCTGTAAAACACCTGTCAGAAAATTTAAAACCTTATTATGCTTTTAGAAATGACATATCATTAGTACAGGAAATTTTGATGTTTAATTCAAGATTAATAATTCCGGCGTCGTTACAAGAAACAATTTTGAAAAGGCTTCATGAAGGACATTTAGGCGTTTATAAATGCAGAGCCAGAGCTTCGCAATCGGTGTGGTGGCCAGGTTTAAGTGCGCAACTAACGAAATTTATTAAATTTTGTCCCAAATGTGTAGAAAATAGAATTAATCATAAGGAAGAATTTGTGATGCAAGATTTTCCAACGCGGCCATGGCAAAAAGTAGCTTTGGATTTGTTTAAATTAGACAAGTGGTTTTTAGTAGTTACAGATTATTATTCAAGATTTTTTGAAATTGTTAAGATGAAAAAACTTGGAGAAAAAGACGTTGTTGTGGCATGCCAGGAAATTTTTGCGAGATACGGTATCCCCGACGAGGCCTGGAGTGATAATGGTCCTCAATTTAGAGGAGAGTTTGGTAAATTTGCAAAAAATTACGGTTTCAAACATGTGACTAGTTCTCCGTATTATTCGCAAAGTAATGGTCTAGCTGAAAATGCGGTGAAGATTGCGAAGAAAATTTTGTTAAAATCAGATGACATTAATCTTGGTTTGTTAGCTTATAGAACTACGCCGTTAGAGAATGGATTTAGTCCAGCTGAAATGATGTTCTCGAGACAGATAAAGTCAACAGTTCCGGTTCATCCGACCGAGCTCGGAACTTGCCTACACGACGAAAAAATCCGAGTGAAAGAGTGAAAGAATTAGAACTAAAACAGAAACAGAAAGAAAATTATAATAAGAGACATCGGTCGAATAATTTGTCAGAATTAAAAATAGGTAATGCGGTGTGGGTTGTAGATAAAAAGAAATATGGAACAGTAATTGGGCATAGCGAAAGTCCAAATTCATTTATAATTAGGATAGGTGAAACGAAATATCGTAGAAACAGATGGCATTTGATGGAAGCTCCATATAAAAAGGAGAACAGATCTGTAAAAGAAGATCTTAAGTTGCGTACGAATTGTTGGCCGGCCGACGAGATATTGGTAAACGAAAATGTTATTGCGGAGCCTGTGGAACAAGAGCGAGAGGTTGATCAGAATGAAATTGTAGTGAATAGAGAGATTCCAGAGCCTCAACAACCGATTGTAAATGTTAACGAATATCGCGGTGATCGTCCAGTCAGAAACAGGCGTCCTCCGACTTGGATGAAAGATTATGTTCCAGAAATAGATTAAGAGAAAATGTTTGCGCAAAAGATTCTCAATTCGTTTGTAAATAGTTGCTAAGTATGTTGTAAACAATTTTATATATTTACATGTATTCATTAAAATGATGTTAAAATAAAAAGGGAAAGATGTAGTGAATGTGACGGTCGATGGGTCGAGCGACACGCTAAGGGAACCAGCCAATGAGCTCGCAGGCTCAAGGCGGGTTCGCATACGCTCGACTTGGTCGTATCATTCGTGCATCTCCCGCCTAAGCCCATACATCTTGTCTTGTTGTTCGTCCCAATATAAAAATCAATTGGAAACAAGAGAGAACAGTGACCAAAAAAATTTAAGTGATTTTGACAAATGAAAAAGAACAGACTATTTGAATGTTCTAGAATACTAGAAATTTCTATGTCTTATGGTATATAAACCGAAATTCAGTGAGTTTTCGTCAGTTAAATTGTGTTTGCGGTCGTTGAAGATCAATTGGAAACAAGAGCGAACAGTGACCACAAAAATTGAAATGTTTAATGGCCGAATAAGTCTCAATATCTACGTTATCTTTGATATAAATCTATAATATCTACGTTAAAAAATAGATCCTTACATATTTTTTATACCATTAAACATGTGATGTATTTTAACCCGAGCAACGCCGGGTTTCACTGCTAGTTTTATCATAAAAGGAATGATAAATGAAACCGGGGAAAATCCCGCAGAAGCCGGTAAACATCGAAGCCCGCGAACCGACGAATTTCGATGAAAACATGGGAGGAAAAATGATTTGTGATTATGAGTGAAAATGTTTCTAATTTTGAAATAATGTAGTGAGATTGTATCCATTTTATTTGTCCTTAGAAAGGAATTAGAGAATAAATTTTTAGAAAGGTATGTAATTAAGTAAAAAATAATTGAAAAGTCTTATCGAAGACATGTAAATAGACACTTCTGTATCGATGCTTGAAAAATTGTGAAATATGTGACAAAAGTGTATAATTATATCATCAATTTTCATTAAGAAAAGTAAGAGGTATTCGAAATACATTTGTTTACAATATTGTAGGCATAATAGTTGATCCCGTTGAAAACTGCCCTGATATGAGTGAGATGGTATATTTAGAAAGCAAATATGTACCTATATATTAACTGTTTACACGTTGCTCTTAGAAAATCAAAACATTATTGTATATCTGCAAATTGATAATAATATTGCCATTGCCAATTAATAATGCATTTACAAAGAAATTGCTTGTAGGTGATGAATAGTAATTTTTTTTAAAACCGAATTACGGTTACAGTTTGACACTTCAAAAAAACATAAGACTCTACTTAGTGATGTGCATCATAGATAAGATATATATTTACTATAGTAGATGTCAAAGTCACGGTTTTCATCACTTAAGAGCGGGGGCGCCAGGGGTTCTAGAAAGTAAAAATCGAATGAGGTGAACGACAAGAGATGGCGCCAGGGGTTTTTAGAAATTTAAAAATTTAATAAGGTGAACGATGGGTTGCATAAGTAAGGAAGCTTTTCGTTTTAAAACAGATTTACAATTAAATAAGCTTTTGTTTACTAAAATTATTGTCATGTATATACTAATTGGTAGATAATGAAATTACCTACATGCTGTCGTCGAAGGGAAACCCCAAAATATATATAACATATAATATGCATGTGTCGGTGCATTTAAAATTGTTTGAAAGGATCACACAAATTATTGTTTGGGTTTATGAATAAAAATTATTAAAATATGCGAAAAAGTGAAATCAAGTGTCATTAAAAAGAGGAAAGGCAAAGGAAAGAGAAATTGAAAAGGTATATGTTTGATTTAGAATTCAAATTAAGTGTTAGCGCCAATTACTTCAGGTGTCGCTAGCGTCTAACGCAGTCCAACCCCGCGAGCAGTTAAAAAAGTAATGGCAATACGGAGCGAACCTAGTACGTGCGCTCCTGTACATTATATGTAAATAGTGGTAAATTCTTGTATATTTTAAATAAATCAGTGCAAAAATACATCTCTACATTCATCAAACCGTAACTACCATCCCATTTTGTGGTCCTTCGAGAGCCGGATGCAAGAATTTTTCGTTTACATACGTGTACCTTATTTCTCGTTTGTGCCGCCATTCATACGAAATAACCACGATCGATCAACCACTTCATACAGTTCGGCGAGCTCTTGCGACGTGAGACTGCAAGACCCAGCTGGAACCACCGTACGTTAAAACCTCGCAATAGCGACTCAGGCAAGTGATTTTCATTTTCCTTATAAATCCTTTTTTAAGCCGGTTGATACCCAATTATATTTCAAATACCCAATCATGACTGAATTAGCGTCTTTAATCAAAAGGCGTACCGCATTAAAATGTAACTTAACCCGCTACAAAACAAATGTTTTGAAAATTGAGCAATCCTTACGATCCAATATCGAATTAACCGAACGCGAAAAAATTCAATGCGCACTGCGTAAAACCAAAATGGAACCCTGGCTCGATGATTTCTAGTCAATACAAAGCCAAATCGAAAATATCGATGATACTATCGATGAATCATCAATTGATGAGACCCGCGGGAAATTTGAGGACACATATTTTGAAGTTCTTACCGCTTTGACAGAATTTAGTCAATTAACCGAAAATGAAAAATACAAGTTCATCAAATTCCGGATATTCAGTGAATTCCAGTATAGCCTCCGACGAGCAACAAAACGAAATTCAATCGGTTGCGTCTGTAAAAAAACCAGGAACAAGTCAAGTAGTAACAAATGCAAATCCTGGTATTAACGATTCCTTAAACAATCCCAACAGATTGCAAGTTAAACTTCCACGCATATCATTACCGACCTTTTCGGGTCAAACCGAATCATGGCTTAATTTTAAGGACATGTTTACATCATTGGTGCATAATAGAACCGATATCGCAGAAATTGAAAAGTTTCAATATTTGAAAGCTTCTCTTACAGGTAATGCAGCTTTAATAATACAATCGATCCAATTAGGTTCCTCAAATTATACCATAGCGTGGGAAACAACAAAGGAAAGATATGAAAACAAGCTCCAAATAATTCATAATCATATCAAATCCTTGTTCGAAATGGAATGTATTCCAAAGGAATCTCACACTTTATGACGATCCCTATTAAATAATACTCTAACTAATGTTGAGAGCCCTAAGGCTTTAGGCCAACCAACAGAGCAGTGGGATTCGATACTTATCTTTTTGATTAGAACCAAGCTGGACCCTACCACTAAACGCGATTGGGAAAAAATCCGATCAGAAATGAAAATTTTGCCCACTTTCGACCAATTATCGAAATTTCTTAATAATAAATGCCAATTATTAGAATCTCATTATACAAACGCAAAAGGTAAGTCTCCTGAGATCCGTCCAGATAAATCTTCCAAATCATCTCATGTTGCTACATCTCAATATGTGTGCAAGGTTTGCAAGGGTGATCATTTGATATATCGTTGTCCGAAATTTAAGGAAATGACTCCATCCGATCGTATTAAAGAAGCCACCAAATTTAATATTTGCAAAAACTGTTTTCGTTCCAACCATAAAACTAACGTCTCCTGAAAAATGCTGAGTGTGCAATCAACCACACAATACGCTATTGCACTTATCGCAAAAACTTCATGATCCGCCAACTGTCTCATCTTTGAATGATCAATCCAATGAAAAGTCAGAATGTGCTAATAACTTGTGTTGTGCATTTTCGGTTGCGAAAGAGGCTTTATTGTCTACCGCTTTAGTATATGTTTTTGATGTACAAGGAAATAAACGTGAAGCTAGAATTTTTCTGGACTCAGGTTCTCAATCCAATTTTATTAGAGAAGATTTCTCGAAGTTCCTAGGGCTTATTCTCAAACACAACCCGATATCTATATCTGGAATCAATGGTTCCAATTCAACTTCGTCAGGATTAGTTCCGTTAACGATGCTATCTCGAGTAAACTCGTATAAATGCAAACTCTCGTGTTTAGTCCTTTCTAAAATAACTAATTTAATCCCTCAATCGCAAGTCGACGTTAGTGATCTAAAATTTCCAAAGAATATACAATTAGCTGATCCAAACTTTGCAAAATCCAGAAAAATTGACATTCTTGTAGGAGTAGAAATCTTCTGGTCTCTCCTTTGTGCCGAACAAGTTTCTTTAGGTAAACAAAAACCAATTCTACAAGAAACAATGTTAGGATGGGTAATATCCGGTCCAATTTCAAGTCAGAAAATAAATAAATTAAGCCCGTCTTGCGGTGTAGCAGTCACGGATCGTTATTCAACGATCCAAAAACAATTAGCCACTCTTTGGGAAATCCAAGAAATTTCATATAAACCCTTATTGTCGCAAGAAGAAATAGATTGCGAACGCCTATTTAGTGAAACCACTTCTCGAAATGATGAAGGTAGGTTTATTGTCCGACTACCTTTCAAAAATAATGTTGATAAATTAGGAGAATCTCATTCTATTGCCAGAAGAAGATTTTTGAATTTCGAAAGACGAGTGTTATCTAGTACCGAAATCCATATCCAATATTCAAATGTCATTCAAGATTATGTTATACAGGGCCATATGACCCCCATAATATACGATGAAGGTGAGCTTCAAAGTGCAGTTTTTTTACCACACCATGCGGTTATTCGCCCCGACAAAAGCACATCTAAACTTCGAATAGTTTTCGATGCCAGTTGTAAAACAAATACAGGATTGTCCTTGAACGACACCCTTAAGGTTGGACCGGTAGTTCAATCTGATCTCTTTACAATAGTCATGCAATTCCGTTTATATCCTTTCGCTGTAACAAGTGACTGTGAAAAAATGTATAGGCAAGTTCTGGTTCATCAAGATGATCGAATTCGTCAAAATATACTTTGGCAGACCTTCAGGCTTACCAGCTAAATACCGTAAATTTCGGTACATCATCAGCTCCTTATTTAGCTACGAGGTGTATCCAGAAATTTGCGTTGGATAATTTCGATAATTATAAAGAAGCAAGTAAATACATTCATGATTCCTTTTATGTTGACGATTTTATTGCTAGTTTTGAATTCTAATCAAAGGCGCTCAAAATAATCTCCGAAATCCATTCACTATTAGCTGAGTACTGTTTTCCAATGAGGAAATGGACTTCCAATCATCCTCAAATGTTAAATGATTTTCCATCAGGTGATACTCGCACCCAATTCAACGAGTCAGACAGTTGTCGTACACTGGGCTTAGATTGGGAATCCACTGAAGATGTTTTAAATTTTCCCACTAAATTTAATTGTGATACAAATCCAGAAATCACCAAACGATTCATTCTTTCTACGATTAGTTCCATATTTGATCCGTTAGGTCTAATGAGCCCAGTATTAGTTAAATCAAAAATCATCTTACAACGTCTGTGGCAAACTAATGTGTCATGGGATGAATCCATCCCATCGGAATTAGAGACCATGTGGCGCTCGTACTACATTGATCTGTCTAGAATTCCAAATTTTACAATTCCGCGTTTTGTGCAATTACTCTATTAATGTGCAAATTCATGCCTTCTCCGATGCTAGTGAAGTGGCATACGGAACTTGTGTTTATTTGCGATCTCTCAATCAGTCTGGACATATTACTGTTAATTTGTTGTGTTCAAAGGGTAGAGTCGCTCCTCTGAAAGTCCTAACAATCCCTAGGTTAGAACTTATAGCTGCACAATTGTCTTCTAAACTAGTAGCCAAAATAAAATTTTCATTGCCAATTTCACTTACTGAAACCTACTATTGGTACGATAGTTCAATAGTACTAGGTTGATTACGCCGACCACCGTCCCAATTAAAAACTTTTATAGCTCATCGAGTTGCGGATATCATATCCGAAAGTTAAGTTTGCAACTGGTATCATGTAAGTGGAAGTCGAGTTGACATACCGATTCACGGAAATGATGGGAGATGCCGACGATGGCCCTGCCACCAGACCTCCTGCTGATGATGATGTATCCGATGTCAACGGAAACCCCGGAAACGTCGATATTCAGATCCAACATGTCCTTCGGATGGTTCAACAGCAATCCGAGAGGATGGAAACCTTCATGCAGCAACAACAGGAATTGAATGCAACCTTTCGCATGGCCTTGGTTCCTCAAGCCAACAGTACACCAGTCAGACAAATTGAGGCCCCTGCTGAAAATGATGAGGCTGTCAGAGTTGAACACCAGAGATCAGCTGTCGTCAATGGTCAACTAACCAATCCCGAACCAAACCAGGATGACTGGAAAAACATGGCATTATCGCTCAGCCGCAGATTGCCCTTGACTAGATTTGTTGAAAAACCGAAATTTCGACCAGCCGACCATGACAACCCGGTGCTGTTCATAAGCCGTCTGAAACGGTTTTTCCTCTTTGGGGAAGTGGATCTCGACGAGTAGTTAGAGGCCGTCAAAGATTGTCTTTTGGGAAGTGCGGCCGACTGGTGCAGCTTAAGGGAAAAATATTGGAACACCTACGAAGACTTTGAACGAGAATTCATGAGATACTATTGGTCTACAAGTCGACAACAAACCGACTCATTGAGAAGCGTTTCCTCAACCACCGATCACTGACGATGGGCGAATATTTTATGACACAGGTCAATGCTTTCCGCCTGTTTAACCCACCCCTACCCGATGCTTTCATTGTATCAGAAATTATGCGACAATTCCCTATTCAAAAAAAGGGGGGTTTAGAGTAACAAAAACTGGGTTACGTTTCACGAAAATATTTTATTAATCTCTACAAATTTGTTTCAACCCTTGCGGGTCATTAAGTCTACACAAATTAGCCATAACTATAATAATGTTTCCAAAACTATCAAGTCCATTAAATCTAAATGTATTCAAAGTAACCTTATAATTTGTAAAGCTGATAAAGGGAATTCGGTCGTCATTTTACAAAAAAGAGATTATATTGATAAAATTAATATGCTACTGTCAGACAACAATGTTTTTTCTAAATTAAAACGTGATCCCACATTAAAATCTCAAAAAATAATTACAGAACTCATCAATAATAGCAAAACTTTAATTCCTAATAAAGATACATTTAAGTTTAAATGCATGAACCCGTCTAGTCCTATCCTGTATGGACTACCGAAAATTCATAAAGTTAATGCACCTATTAGACCTATAGTTTCTTATTTGAATGCTCCTTCTTATAAGTTATGTCAGTTTTGCAATAACCTTTTACAGGCTAACTTTGATTGTTTTTCTAGTTTTAGTGTTAAAAATTCTTTACAGTTAGTTGATTGTCTTAAGATTATTAAACTTCCAGATAAATCTATATTTGTATCCTTTGATGTCAAAAGTCTCTTTACTTCAATTCCAGTTAACAAACTAATCAAAATTTTAGAAAATAAAATAGAAGTTAATCCTAAACTAAACCATATGGAAAAATTTGAACTATTAAATATTCTAAAAACTTGCTTAGATCAAAATTATTTCAAATTCGAAGACAATTATTTTAAACAAAATGATGGATTACCTATGGGTTCTCCTTTATCACCTCTCCTTGCAGAAATTTTTATGGCCTCTTTCGAAAATTCACTTTTTAAACTTAACTCTGAACTTATCAAGCTTGTTACCCTTTGGAGACGTTATGTGGATGACGTTTTTTGTATTTGGAAGGGAAGCTTAAGACAATTAGACAACTTTCTCAAATTATTAAATTCCATAGATTCGAACATTCAATTCACGATGGAAATTGAAACAGACAATAAGTTAAACTTTTTGGATCTTACTTTATACAAAAATAACAAAGAAATTATGTTTGAAATTTATAGAAAACCTACGACAACTGACACGGTAATTCCCTTTGACTCAAATCAATCTTTTAACATCAAAATGGCAGCTTTTAATAGTTTATTACACAGGTTAATAAGTTTACCCCTTTCTAAAACCAATTTTGAAAAAGAATTAAAAATTATAAAACAGATTTCCATTAATAACGGGTATAATCCCAACCTAATTGACAAAATGTTAAAAAGTAAACAACGAAAACTCATTGAAATCAAACTTTACAACGGTCTCCTTCCTGATTTAATTCCTGAAAATAAGAAATACGCTTTTATTAACTATGTAAAAGAAGTCGGATACAAAATTAAACACCATCTAATTAAATTAAATATTATACCAATTTTAGTCAACAAAATTAATTTAAAAACTCTGTTAGTTAACAACAAAAATAAAACAAATTCAATAGATAAAAGTGGCGTGTACAAATTATACTGTAAAGATTGCACAGCCTTTTATTTGGGACAGACAGGTAGGGCCATAAAAACTCGTCTTAAAGAACATGTGCTTGCCATTCAGAATAAAAAGAATAATACAGGAATAGCTCAACATTGTCTAGATTTCAAACATAATTTAGATATTAATTCAATTGAACTTGTACATTCTGCTCAAAAGGGTCGTAAATTGAGTTTACTTGAATCTCTGGAAATTAAGAAAGCCATTAATAATAATGAAAATATTGTAAATAATCAAATTGAAATGTTCACATTGGATTCTCCGCTGTTATTGGATTTTCCAAATAGATAACCGTTACCTACCTGCATAAAATTCTTCTTGCCTACTGTAATCCGTTTATATAAGTCTGGTACACTATTTACATCTTTAGTAACTTCGTAGCTCTTGACAATGACCCGCAAGGGTTGAAACAAATTTGTAGAGATTAATAAAATATTTTCGTGAAACGTAACCCAGTTTTTGTTACTCTAAACCCCCTTTTTTTGGTATTCAAAATGTTTCACAAAGAATGCGATACGCAATCTATTAACTATATTCCCTATTCATGTCCAATCGTTGTGGACCACAGTCAATGAGCCCAGTATCCACAATGCTGTGGAATTTTTGGAGCGGCAATCAACTTTACCACGTTCTTCGTCGAAACCAGGGGAGCCCAAGCAACATCTAACGTCGGCCAATATGAATTATCAACCATATCATGTAAGCTGACCACTATACAACCACAGTTGGATGCAGACCCAGCCGTTACACCTGTAACCTCACGTAATTTTTCATTGTCTCTTTCTCCTAGTTTTTTTTCTAAATTATGATGATATGTTAGCACTGTACCCAAGGGGATTTCCTTTACTACAAAATTTGGGGTGGGAAATTGGTAAACGTTTGGAACAAAATTTTAACGGTCTGTTAACTCCTTTGAGTTTTAGTTCAACACGTTGTGAGACCCTCACTTGGCTCGAACCTAAATTACTCCACAACCATTTGGGTTTTTCCTTATCAGCTTTATCAGTAGAATGCCCTTCTCATTTAAAAGCCCAGAATTCGCGATTTTCACTTCAGTTAATTTTCCCCTGCTGTAATACACAACTGCAATATTTCCAATCTGAAGCGTTTACATACTCGCCAATAATAATTATAGATGGGGTCATGTTGAAAGTTGTTCTCATTCTCTTTCAGTCTTTCGTCCAACTTCAAAAGAGGAGTTCTGCCTACAGAACCCTAGTTCCCGCCTTATATTCCTTTTATCCAAAATAAAATCCAGAAACAGTAACCATAGTGCCGTCTGGAGTCGTCACTTTGAATTCAGATTTCCAATCCGGGAGTTTCCCGATGTTTCGCGGAAATTTTGCAATAGTTGTTTAACCCGACTGGGGCCCCTTTGCTGATATTGCACGACCATGTCACGCGATTCCTTATCTCTTTTCCGCGGCGTGAAGAGATGTCCAGGTATGGGACTAGGTACTCCTATGTACTTGCTATTTAGAACGAGCAAGCACAAAAGGAATTTAGGGGGACGCGGGGAAGACGGCTGCGAACGACGAGAGCTGGACAAGGGAGCGTTCAAGTATTACGTAACGCAATTTGAGGGGGCGGGGGGGTCTCGTAAAACGTTACGATGCGTTACACGGGCGGGAGGGGGTCCTTCTTACAACACGTTACGTAACATTATTTCTTTTTTTATATAAAAAAATAGGGAAATAAAACTCCCAAATTGGCAACCCTTTTCGTTTACGTTTTATACGGGGAATCTCTCGATTGTATTAGTCTGGTCGCCATTTTTAATTTGTTCTCGCATGTTGGTAAACCTTTTCGTTTATATTTCACGGGGAATCCCTAGATTGTATTGTACGTCATTTAATGTTGTTTTTGTTGTCAGTATTCGTTAGTGTTTATGCAGAAGCAAATTGCTGTAGTCGCTGTTATTAAAGTGAGTTCATAGTGTTCATACTGTAATGTCCTCAAAAGAAGGAGATTTGTATCATCAGCTGTTCTTGGCCTATAAAGGCTCTCATGCTGACTTGCCAGCGCGAGTATGTCAAAAAAATGCCAATGAAATTTGGAAAACGGCTAAAGAAAAACTAAAAAACAAAGAAAAGTTTATAGAACATATAAATGATGTTATACGAGAGTTGAAGGTGAAGGCCACGAAGAAGAAAGCAACAATGCTTAGTTATTTTACACAAGTAAGTTTACTACTAAAATGTAATAATGACATAAGTATTATATTTAGTCCAAACCTTGATTTTTCATAAAAGAACTGGTCATAAGTATTTTATATTTCTAGCTACCTATGCAAACATCAAGCACGCCAGCAACACTATGGCCCAATGCTCCCTCGACTTCGCGTGCTCCTCAACAAAAACAGGTGCATCTGCTTATATGTGTTGTATATTATGTTCTTTTTTATCGCATGTGTCAATAATACCTATTCTTAATTAATTTTCTCTTGGTCTATAGGATTCGAATGTTGTAGCTTCATCCACGTGTTCATCTCTCATGGAATCGATTGTCGCAGTCGCTGGACATGAAAGCACTGCCGTCAAACGAAAGATGAGCGATATCCACGAGGAGCAAAGTCAGAATACTGATGGGGAAACTGTGGAGACATCGTCTACGGAACCAGACAAGACTTTGGTTGATTCGGTCATCACTAAAAATGTTCCAAGCAAACCGGCTCAAGAAACTCTTATGAAGAAAATTGGTCTACTGCAACAAAAAATAAATGTTCTCACTGAAGCAAGGGACACTGGTATAGCCAAAGATGATGTTCATGACGAAATAAAAAAGCTACGCAAAGAGTTGAAAGAAGAAGAGAAATGTTTGAAGAAAAAAAGAGACTCTGCTAAGCGTGCAAAAAAATTTCGAGCCAAAGAAAAACTGGAGAAAACTGAACGTCAGAGAAACAATCCTGCTGCAGCACAACCTCGAACTGGCCCTGGACAGCCCTCTTTAGTTGACTCGCAACCTGCTCTCCTAGAGACCATAATTAATATTGCCATTCATGGCAGCGCTGCTGATGAACGCCGCCGAACAGAGATGATTAGGAGTTGTCTCACTCTGTCCGACCTGCATGAAAGGCTGTTGTTAATGGGATTCCAAATTTCTCGAAGCGGCACATATCTTCATTTACTCCCACGCGTTTCTAACACACAAGAGGGAAGAAGACACGTACGTACTGTACCCGTAAAGTTAGCAAGACCACAGACCGAGATGCACAAAAAACACGAGGACGGGGAATTTTGCACTGCTACAATCAGGTCATTGGAATCTCTCGCTTCGCTTCTGGGACCGCAGCAAGTATTCGTTCTCTCACAAGACGATAAGGCACGTGTACCGATAGGTTTACCGGCAGTAAAAAGTCAGAGCCCTCTTTTAATGCATATGGAATACAGAATACTTTTACCTGATCATGACTGGGTCGTGGCAGAGCGGCACAAACTTATTCCTTCTGTATACGCCGGCGTCAACGTAGAACCTAACAATTTCGGTAGGGAAGAAGCTGTTGGGTACAGCGGGCCGACACACATATCCATAAGGAGCGGGAAACACTCATCCTCCACAGCGAACACCCACGCTTATGATTTCGAATCACTTTTATCAATACCTTCATTCAAATCCTTAATGATGACAGAATCGAACACCGTGAAGCCAGTAATCATCATCTTTGTAGATGGTGGGCCGGACGAAAACCCGCGTTATCGCAAAGTCAAGAACTTTGCGATTGAACACTTTAAAAAATACAACCTGGACGCCCTGTTTATAGCGACTAATGCTCCTGGGCGGAGCGCATATAACCGAGTTGAGCGTCGCATGGCTCCCCTCAGCAAACGACTGGCAGGCGTCATTTTGCCTCATGAACATTTTGGTTCTCATCTCGACGACAAAGGAATGACTACGGATGATGATTTGGAAAAACGCAATTTTCAGCACGCTGGGGAAACACTTGCAGAAGTGTGGAGAGAAATGAAAATTGATAATTATGACGTTTCGGCGGAGTATAGACAGCCCGAAGATAGCATGCAGGATCCAGCAGAACCAAATCTGGCGTGGTATAGCGTTCACGTCCGTGAATCGCAATATTTCTTACAGGTTATAAAATGCGCAGATGAATCCTGCTGTTCACCACCGAGAAGTGCATTGAAATCTGTGTTTACGGATACTTTCATGCCGCCACCTTGCCCAATACTTCAAACCCCAAGCAAGCTCGTAGTACCCAGTTTGTTAGACAAAGGAAAATCCAAGTTTTCGCCACTTCTTGTAAGGTTGTCCGTTAATCTGTCACCTCCTCTAGAAGGGTTTAAGCAGATGCCTTACGATTTCTTTTGTCCATCTGTACAATCCGACCTAAAGAAAAAAGTATGTCCAACCTGTGGGATCTATTTCACATCTCACAGGAGTGTTCAAATGCACTGTCGTTACGTGCATGGCAAGACTGTCCAAGACCATTGTGAAACTAGAGTACGGCCACAGCGCCTTGCTGCCAGAAGGGCAAATGAGCTTCTCTGCATTGTGCGTCGTTATGAAACATCGTCTGAGGATGCTGACTGGCTCGACGAAGACGAAGTTGATGCAAGTGGCTTAACAATTCCAGAACCGTCTTCGTCTGCACTCCAGGTGCCAGTGATGAAAGAATCTGAGTGGCTAGCAAACCCGTGGACAGAGGAGCAGTAATTTCAATCGAATTGTTTTTATAGACCTACTTAGATACTTGGTTAATAGTTGATTATTTTTTAATTTTGTTAAGAATACGATTTTATTTCGAGTAAAATGTTTAATTTCAGTTGGGTTTCTGTTTATAATTGCATTGCCAAAGGTTAAAATAAATATGTTATTTTATTTGAAGAATTTATTAGTAAAAAAGCTAAAATACTTAGGAGAATGAAGGAGAAAAACAATTGTGTTTTGTAAAGCCAAAAATTTATAAAAAAATAAACAAAATACGCAGGTGTTGCGAATTAAAAATCTCTTGTTTTATTATAAGGCAATTAAAACTATACGAAGGATAAAAACTATAACAACTTTTTGCGACTTCAGGGTAAAAATGATGACTTGAGTGTTACGTAACCTTTAGAGAGGGGGGTGGGGGGGTACAGAAAAACGTTACGGAGCGTTACAGTGGGGGGAGGGGGGGGGGTCAAAAATCTTCAAAAATTGCGTTACGTAATACTTGAACGCTCCCCAAGGGAAAAATTTCGGAAACATTCGAATTTGAACCACACTCGTGACAAGTATAAACAAGTAAAATTTTGGGTGCAGTGAAAAGAAAAAATTTATATTGTGATTTGATTTGTGAAAGAAGGTAAATATCTTTTGTCTTTGTAATTTTTAATTTTCAGTCATTTTTTTTTTAATTGCAAATGGATTTTCTTTGTTAATTTCTTTGATTGCCTGGAAAGTATTTCAGTTTAATTTCTGTTTAAATCTAAATCCTTTTTGTAGTTTTTATTATATTCAATTTTGTTTGTTCCTGGAAGCAAGTACATTTTGTTTTTGAAAGTATATAAATTCTTATGTACAAGTCACTAGGCGTTGGCTACAATGGCGTTATGTATTTTATTAATTTTTTTTCTCTCTAAAAGGATTTCAATTTTAATTCGTTTAGATTATTAAGGTGATTTCTTTTATTTCAGGCATGATATTATATTTTTTTTGTGTATTCTTTCATTTTACGTAATGTCGCGTTTTGTGTGTTGATGTGATTCATTCTTCTCATTATCCAATATAATATACATTTTAGAGACGCCTCGAAGCGAATCTCGACTTTAACGTGCCTAGAAGCACAACTTCGATCAATGCTAAGAATTTATCACTGAACTTGTATAATTTATTTAAACCGATTTCCTTCTTATATTTTTGTTTTGACAAAGATTTCACCTTATATAACAAAAATAGAAACGTGATCATTTTGATAGATTTTACCAACACCTAGTGGTCTTTTGATCATTTTGTCTTTCTATATACAAACGACATATTCGTATTATGAGAATTAAACAAACAGGGGAAATTGAATAACAATATATTCATTTTTTTTTTATTTCGTTTTATCGTGGTTTTTCTTCCTTTCCCCCTCAGTGTGTTAGCATTGTTTGAACCCAGGGTTGTGAGTTGTCCGTAGTTAGATGCTTTGGTGTATTTAGCTAGGGAGGGTTTACTACAAACTGTCCAATTTCTGCACAAAAAAAAAACAGAAAATATTGTAGTATATGTACGAAAGTTTTATATTATTATTGTTGTAATCGTATATTATCGACAGCCGATTTATCGGTTTTGCGAACAGCGATACTAGGGCTGTTTATTTTTGCAACTTCTGAGTACGGCGAGTCATGTATTGATTGACCGGGCTCGGGGACCGGGACGGCCTCGTGGGACATTTTTGCCTCGAACCGTTATTAAGATTACGATTGTATATTATATAAGTATTCCACACACAACCATCTAAGAATAAAGACGTTCTAATTAAACCTAGCGGCTTATCATTTCCTGACAAAATTGCAACACTTTTCAGGAGCGGGATTTAACGTAAAAGTCCGGGTGTATACTGCGTGTTTTCGTATTTTTTTTGTATTGAAGACAGATTTTAGTGTCGGTCTATGGACTGTTGTGATTATACGGTTAGACTGCAACACACGAAAATTTGTGACTCAATCGAAATGTCGGTCGAAAATACAAGTTAACATGCACCAGCGGCGACGAGCATGGTTGAGGAATCGAGACGAACAGGCCCCAGATATTTCCCCAACGTCGACCAAATATTACCAGAATTCGACCCCGTAAAGAGTAGCATAACGATCGAAGAATGGATTTTAAAAATCGAAGTTTGGAGAAATGTATGACTGGGACGAGATAACAATTAAACATTATGGTTTATCAAAACTAACCGGTGTTGCCAAAACATGGAGCCTTAGTTTAAAACCAGATTCCAGCAGAAATTGGGCAGACTGGACGCAAATATTAAAAGAAACTTTTGGTACGAACGAGAGCATTATAGCCAGAAGACTAGCGGCTCAGAATTATCGATGGCGAAATGGTCAGGATTTGACAGAGTATTTTTTCGCAAAGTTGGCACTTTGCAATAAATGTGAAATGACTACAGCAGAAACCATAGAATGGATTGTAGATGGTTTGAGTAACTCCAGATTTCGAGACTATCTTGGTCCTTTAAATAGATACTACAATACAAGTCAGCTACTACAAGATTTGAAAAGCGGATTAAAACATATAAATAACCGAAACAAC
Organism: Agrilus mali; assembly: GCA_029378335.1. NCBI lineage: Eukaryota > Metazoa > Arthropoda > Insecta > Coleoptera > Buprestidae > Agrilus > Agrilus mali. The sequence goes on from CM055662.1 coordinate 11,147,732, forward strand.
AAAACCTACTGCGATGGTAAACCAAGGGAGAAACAATGAAAGAACAAGATCATACGATGCTGTAAGCACACATTCCAAATATTTCAAAGATGCCTATGTCAACAAAAGATTGATGAAATGTTACATCGATCTTGGCAGTAGTTGCGTGACAATGCGTAAATGCACATCAGATAGACTGGGATTTTCGTTTTACGAGTGTGAACCACAACCATTAATTGGCTTTGGAAAGGGAATCGTAAAACCATTGGGCTTGTTTACTGCTTCCCTTAGCATAGATGGTATCTCAGCACAAGTCAAAATTCATGTTGTGCCCGATGCATCTCAAGAAGTCGAATAACTGGTGGGACATCCATTTACGGAACAAAAGCATATAGTAATAATCAGTAAAGCTGACCAACTTATAATTCAAAATGCTGGTGAACCAATTGCAGAAGAATGCAACAAAACAACGCTAAGAGTAACAGAAACGTGCACTATTCCAAGTAAATTCGTTGGTCGCATAAATGTGCAATTAGAAATTACGAACCACGATTTATGTTTAGAAGGAGGAGTACGAGAAGATGGGCATGCGATACCGAGATGCATCGTATCCACACAAGTGCATGAGATAGTGCGCGAGTTGAAGGAAGCCGACGTAATTGAAGACTCGAATTTCCCATTCGCGAGTCCTTGTCTTTTGGTCCGAAAGAAAACAGGAGACTATAGACTGTGCATGGACTACAGGGCTCTTAACCGTATCACGAAGAAGAATCATTATCCCCTACCGAGGATCGACGATCAGCTAGACTTACTCCATGGCAAACGGTATTTTATAACATTAGACTTAAGAAGCGGCTATTATCAGATCCCTATGGCTGAATGTTCAAAGCCAAAAACAGCCTTTATAAAACCCGACGGTGTTTATCAGTTTAAGCGCATGGGGTTTGGTTTATGTAACGCACCTGCGGTTTTTCAAAGATTTATAAATTTAATTTTGCAAAATTTTAAGGGTACAACCGCAATGGCTTATTTAGACGATATCATTCTACCTTGCGAAACCGTAAAAGAAGGTATGAGAAATTTAAGACAAATGCTAGAATTGAACCGGTGATATTCAATGTCGGGTTTCAAGGCCGTCGTCGATTGGAATTTCTTCCTAACGTTTCGCTAGCACGAGTGGCGAGCTTCTTCAGTGGTCCTTCCATCTTCGATGCTGGATGTAGACTGAAGAATTCGAGGCCGATGTGGAACGTCTAGTTAGATTGGCCTATCCTACCGCTCCGCAGGACTTCGCAGACCAGCTAGCAGTCCAAACATTCGTCGATGGCGTGAGGGACACCGACTTACAGCAAGTTCTCCGTTTGGCCCGCCATAAGACTGCGAGTGACGCACTGGCGCACGCCTTAGAATTCGAAGCTGCAAAACAAGCTTCCAAAGGCCACGTGCGTGTACGCCAAACAGCTGTTGAACACGACGAATACAAGAATGAAGTCACAAGGCTGATTAAAGAATGCGTCGAAACTGTCAAGAAGACTACCATTAACGACAAGAGAGAATCGGCCAAATGTTGGGAATGCGGTAAGGTCGGTCACTTTTCCCGAGACTGTGGCCAAAACAAAGGAAGACCAAGGTGCTGGGAATGTGGAAGGCACGGACATTTACAGCGAGACGGCCGGGCCGATGAACGCCGTGCGGACCGACAGCAGTCGGGAAACTAAGATCAGCCAACTTTGAGGGGCGCAAGTTGGCTTCTCCCCACCAAGCCCCAGCAGAAATCGTCGTTTCCCAACTAAACGGAAGCAAGTCCTTATTCGTCGAAGGTCACATCAACAACAAGAAGGTTAGAATGGTGGTCGATACGGGAGCTTCAAAGACCATAATCCGGCCGAACATCGTTAACGAGTGGAGAATCCGTCCCCTGCAGAGGAAGCTACGTTTGACCACGGTTACCGGAGAAACAGCGCCGATTAGAGGAGCATGTGACATCGAATTGAGACTGGGAGAAGTATGCCTTCAACACAGGGCACTGGTAACCGATGTCGCCGACGACGTGATCATCGGATTGGATCTTCTTGAACGAAACAAAATAAGTCTGGATTTGGGCTCCGGCATTTTACGCATCGGCAAGGAAGAGTTGGTGATGACAAACCCCACCAAAGAGTACGGTCTTCGAAAGGTCATCGTAGCAGAAGACCGATTACTACCTGCTAGATCCGAGGTAGTTCTCAAAATAAACATCGACGGCGAAGGTCCGGATAGTTTGGTGGGGATAGTAGAAGCCAAAAACCCGGATTTGACACAGAAAGCCATACTGATAGGACGAACACTGATTCGAACTGGGACGCCGAACGCATCTGTCAGAGTGATCAATTTGAAGGACTTCGAACAGAAAGTGTGTAAAGGAATGAAAGTAGGAGTCCTTGAACCCGTGGTGTCCATCCTCCAATGCGAAGTCGAAGCTGAATCCTCAACCGTTCTTCGAGACTTAGTGCAGCGTTCGGCCACAAACCTTAATAGCGAACAAATTAGAAAATTCGAAGAACTGCTCAGCAAGTATCGAAACGTCTTCGCCCTCTCTGACAACGACTTTGGGAGAACGAATCTGACACCACCGTATAGACACGGGATCAGCTCGTCCTATTAAACAACCATCTAGAAGAGTTCCATGGGCTAAGCAAGAAGAAGTCAACAACCTGGTGAAGAACATGGAAGAACAGGGGGTAATCGAACCATCACAAAGTGCTTGGGCTTCTCCGATAGTGTTGGTTAGGAAGAAGGATGGATCGACCAGGTTCTGCGTTGACTACAGGAAGCTCAACGACGTAACCTTAAAGGACAGCTATCCCTTACCCAGAATCGACGACACCCTTGACAGCTTGGTTGGTGCCAAATGGTTTTCAACGTTAGATTTGAAGAGTGGATACTGGCAAGACAAGACAAGCAGAAGACCGCATTCACGACTGGTTACGGGCTGTGGCACTTTAGCGTTATGCCATTTGGACTATGCAACGCTCCCGTCACCTTCGAGCGACTTATGAAAAATGTGCTACAAGGGCTCAATTGGAAGGTTTGTCTGGTGTACCTAGACGACAGTTCGCATCGAGCAGCCGTACCGAGCGGTTGTGCGATGTCCGAGAGCCAGCGTTCAGCCACGCCCACTGAGGCGACCGGTCGTAGGCAGTCCGTATCGAGTTGCGCGAGTGAGTGTTACGTGAACATTGTCGCGATGGAATGTATTAACGATAGTGCGAAACGTAAAAATAGCGAGTTACCGTGGAGCGAAGAAGTAGAAATTGCGGAGAATAAAAAAATGAGGCGAAGAGATAGCGGAGAAGTGGTACCGGTTTTTGGTTCTTTTCCAGAGGATACCATGTCCGCCAACGCCCGGAGATTTTACAAAATCATCCACAACATGGTCCCAATGAAAGCCGAGACAATCAAAGTCGCGGACAGGAAGACTATTAGGGAAACCGCGGACCTCCTAATGGAAAACGTCGTCCAAATGGCCGGAGTCATAAAGGAACTGAGGCACAGTTTGGCTAAGAAGGAGGAAGAAATAAGGACAACGAAGATTTCGGCTGAAAAAATTGTAAGTGCCCCAATTTTCTCTTACGCGGATAGACTTAAGTCAGGAAATAAATTCAGTGATAAACAGCGGGTCAACGAAAATTCTTTTCCGGTACGAGTCGAATCGAAAAAAGCGGGTAAAGACGCGGACTTTATTAAAAAAGTAATTTTACGTTCGGTAGATACCGTAAAAAACAATATCGCGGTCAAAAACGTTAGATCGACCAAATCGGGTGATATTATCGTGGATTGTGCGCACAAGGAAGACGCGGAAAAAATTAAAATGTCCTTGGCTACTAAAGCTAAAGACGACGTCGCGGTTCGCGAAATTAAAAAACGATGGCCACGGGTAAGAATAGATAGGGTTAGTAAAGATTTAAACGCGAAGGACTTGCATGAGACCATTCTCGCGCATAACGATTTTGTAGATAATTATTGCGGAAACGATATCAATAAGTTTAAAGCGGATTTCAAACAACTCGCCGTATTCGAAACACGCGGAAATAAAGACTTTTACAGCGCGATATTCGTAATAAATCCGTGTTTAAGGAAACTAATGATTGAAAGGCCAATTTACCTGAATTGGCAACGCGTTTTTATTAAGGACCATTTTTCACTTCTCCAGTGTTTCCAATGTTACGACTTTGGACACTTATCAAAAAATTGTAAAGTTAGGGAACAAATTTGCGGTAAATGCGGCGGAAAACACAGTTTCCGAGAGTGCAAGTCCAAAACGACTTCGTGTGTAGTTTGCGTCCGATCCAATAAGGATAAAAAACACGCGACGGTAAATACCGACCACGACGCGAAGAGTCCGTCCTGTCCAACAATGAATAGGATAAAAAATTCTATTCTCTCCAACATAGATTTTTATGGATCTTAATTTCCATAAAAATAACCCCGACGCGGATTTCGTTTTAAATTTCGGCCAAATCAATTTAGGAAAGGGCAAGGCGGCTACGAGCAATCTTTTGAAAGTTATTGTAGATAAAAAATTAGATGTTTGTTTTGTGCAGGAACCTACGGTCAATAGATCGAAAATTGTAGGTTTTTCTAAAAATAATTTAATTATTTCAAAGTTTGGAAATATTCCAAAAACAGCTATTGTTGTTAATAATTCTAATATATCTTGTTTATTTTTAGAAAGTATTTCCTGCGATAACATACTCATTAGTGAAATTAAAGTAAAATCCAAGTCATTAGTTCTCGTAAATACCTATTTACCACCCGCGGGGTCGAACGTCGACGATAACATGTTGTTCGAACGACTTAATTACGTAGTTTCCAAAATAGATCATTTAAAACCAATTATCTTTGCAGGCGATTTTAATGCTAAACATTATGTATGGGGTAGTCCAATTAATGATAATAGGGGCACAAGATTATTAGATTTTTTTGAAAATAAAAAATTTACTGTTTTAAATAATAACACTGAACCAACTTTTGTCGGCCACCGCGGATCCAGTTTTGTTGATATAACAGCAGTGAATCACGAAGCATTACAGTTAATAAAACATTGGCATCTTGAAGACGAGGAAACACTTTCTGACCATAAACTTATCTTCTGGCAAATCTCTTTTGAAGATCGCGAAGTTGATATCATTGACCGCAGGTTCTGCAACAAGAAAGCAAATTGGGACACCTTTTCGGACAACTTTAGGGACAGCATAGGAAACATAGTACTTATCGATAAAAATAATGTCTCGGAACGCGCAGAATACTTAAATAACTGCATTATTAATGCATGCGAGGCTTCTATGCCTGTTAAAAAACAATTTAATAACAGCGTTCCATGGTGGACCAAACAACTTACGCAAAAGCGAAGGCTTAGACGTACCTTTCAACGTACAAAGAACGAACCCGAAAGAACAATTAGGCGCGCGGAATATAATCGTACTTTTCGCGAATACAAACAACTTTTAGAAAAAAACTAGAAGCGATAAGTTTAAAGAATTCTGTACTCACAATTCGGAAAAGGACCCGTGGGGAACAGCCTACAAAGTCATACGCGGTAAAAAATCGAACAAAATAGCTTTTCAAAATTTAAAGTTAGAAGATGGTACATTTACGAAAAACACAAGCGAAACTGCGGAATATATTTTGAACTCATTTTTTCCGCCGGACGACGAAACAACGGACAACGGCACACATGTTCGCATTCGTAATACCGCTAATAACATAGCACGGGATACTGGTACTTTTAAAGAAATCGTTTTTTCTGAAATCGAACGCGCAATTTCACGAATGAACCCGCGGAAAGCACCTGGGCTCGACGGGGTAACTTCCGACGCGGCCCTGGTTGCATTTCAAATTGCTCCGGACGTTTTTATAGAAATTTTTAACGATTGTTTTAAAAACAGTATTTTTTCGACTTGTTGGAAAAAGCAATCGATAAAAATCATCCCAAAACCGGGTAAGCGTAACTTTGATAACGTTAAAAACTACAGACCCATAAGTCTGCTTCCTATAGTCGGTAAAGTTTTAGATAGAATATTCACGACACGTTTACAATTTGAAATTAACAAAAACGGGGGCTTAAACGATAATCAATTTGGCTTTGTAGCGGGTCGGTCCACCATAGATGCGATAAATGCAGTTATTACAAGTATAAAAAATTCGCGCGGAAACAACATTTACGTCGCTGCTGTTGCATTAGATATCTCAGGAGCGTTTGACAACGCTTGGTGGCCGCGAATAATTTTCGAATTGCAAAGAAGGAATGTTTCGGGAGTTTTAATAAATTTTTTAAAGGACTATTTTAACGACAGAACCGCTGTCGTCTCCATTTCCGGTTCGGCGATTACAAAAAATGTCGAAAGGGGATGTCCTCAGGGATCGTGTTCCGGTCCGCTGTTGTGGAACGTTCTGTACGACACGATTTTTGATGTTCAGCTGCCGGTCGGTGCAAAAATTTTTTCGTTTGCCGACGACACTTCGGGAAAATTTCACCCTCGCGCAAATTGTACTATCTTTCAATGCGAAATGGTAGCTCTACGACAAGCACTGACACATCTACAGGGGCATACGGACATAATCAAGGAGTGCTCCATCGTTACGGACAGCCTGTCCGTTCTGACGGCCCTTCGTAATATGAGACAACCAACCGCTCTGCAACTGGAAACATGGGAACTCGCCGTCAACCTGACGGCCGAGATCTCCCTACGTTTCCACTGGACACCGTCGCATTCTGGGAATGCAAAAAACGACGCTGCGGACGAACTTGCGAGGGCCGCTGCAACCGACCAGGCAACGGCGCCAATATACAACCTGGTTCCCAAAGCCGTCGTTAAACGACGATTGCGCTGTTCATCTCTGGAGGTTTGGAAAGAACGATGGAGGACTGCTACGGCCGGAAGAACTACGGCGAGTTTCTTACCGGAACCAAATTACGATATTAAAGTAACGGGAAATATGGACTTCCACATGGTACAGCTGATGACAGGACATGGAAACTTCCGATCATATCTCAAACGCATCGATCGGTAAGATCGACGACGACGCATGCGAATGCGGCGGCGGCGGCATCGACACCGCGGAACACGTCCTGTTCAATTGTAAAATGGAGGAACAAGATCGCGGGACGGCCGATCGGGATCTCACGCTCCGAGGACTTTGATGGCCTACCTGTTACAGGGAGGTCGAGGAACTACGGAACGAGAAGGACTGGTGGGACGCATTTCGAACTTTTTCGGGTCGCGTTAAAAAACTGAAAGTTGATAATTAAAGTGCCCTTGTGATGTGCGCGTTCGGTTTTCGCGTTTATTCGTTATCGAATCGCTTCGCGGTCGGGTTCAATTATTTATGTCATTCGGTCGTTATTTCGTTTTCTTTTCGGTTTGGTTCGGTTCGCGTCTCGTTATTTTAGCGCTTCTCGCTTCGCGTCGTAATTCGTTAAATTTAAAACTCGCGGTTATTGTGTCGCTCGCGCTCGCGAACGGAATGATCGGGAAGGTAGGGCCAGGACGACGTGGAGGACTGAAGCCTGCGCCCTCCTATACACATCGCCACCACGACCATACCGAGAAGGCGATCTTTAGACGGCGGAAATGGAACAGCACCACGTCGGTGTTTTGCAAGTTACAGGAGAGAAGGGTTCGTGACTGAAGCCTGCGCCGCCAATTAGGCTCAACCCCTAGACCATACCGAGAAGGCGACCAAAAAGGCGGCGGATATGGAACAGCGCGACCTGGATACTTCAGCAACATCTGGCTAGCGGTAATAGGCTCGCTCGAAACGAACGACAAACTACAGCGACACAATAATTAATCGGGCGATTAAAAGTAAACACGCGCGCATCCGTTTTTTCTATTTCGTAATTTGTGCTTGTTTATTCGCGGTTAGTGCTACCATCGAGATTGCTAATATCCGGACTATCAAAATTCAAAATTATCGCGACCTTTTTATATTCGGGGTTTTTATGTAAATATGTATCTATTAATCATTTTTTTGACTGCGAACTTACGCTCCTCATGTTTATATTTTACACAAATTGTGATGTCTCGGTATGAATATGAAATACAAATGCGTTAACTATACCTTCTCTGAATGTTCGTCCAAATAAATTAAATTAACTCGCGGAAACTTTGCAATTCATATTCTAACCGAGACAACGCAAGTTTTGATTTCCTTTTCTGTCTATTTCCATTGTATTGTCTGTTCGCAGGGTCTGGTTGGGTTTTTCTGGGTTTTTCCCAACCCTTTGCAGCAAATGTTGGATCCATGTATATATTTCCCAGATTGTTAATATTAGTCTTAATATGCGAACTCACCATACTTTTGAAATATATCTTTTAGTGTATTTTTTCATTTTGCAGATGGCGTTTCGGCTGGAACGCGCAAAACACCCGTTTATCTGAATATGTTCTTTTTCTTTTTAATCAATAAAGTATTAAGTCACTTCGCGAAGACACCGTTTTGCGCTTGCCAGCCCTGACGCCACTAGCTTACTTAGTGTGAGTACTATTTCTTGCAGGCCCTCCTCTTCCTCTGCCCTATTTTCATAACTGTAAATTGAATGATAATAAAATTACTTTCGAAGGTTTTGGTGTTTATTTTACCCCCCGCGAAAGGGCAGAAGGAGGAGATAACGTAGGGAATTGTATCTACATCGAGTTAATTAATTAAGTTACTTAGTCTTAGTTTTCCTTTCTTTTTATGTATGACAATCATTTTATATGTGTACATATACAATAATTATGAATGACCCCCGCTGTAGTACCTTCGGGTGGAGCAACGGCACCATCTTAATATTTTCAATCAATAAATTATATTGTACCTATAAGACGTGATAGTACTGGGAAAGACATTCGAAGACCACCTCCAGAATGTCGAAGAAGTGATCAAGAAGCTTTCAGCAGCCAAGTTGAAACTCAGTCCCAAGAAATGCCATCTGTTCGGTAAGGAGGTGAAATATCTTGGCCACGTTATCACCTCAGAAGGAATAAGAACTGATCCTGACAAGACTGAAGCTGTGAGAAGTTGGCCTGTCCCGAAGAACCAACACGACTTGAGAAGCTTTCTGGGGCTGTGTTCCTATTACCGACGATTCGTAAAGGGATTTGCAGATATAGCTCGACCGCTCCACAAGTTAACAGAGGATGATGTCCCTTTCCAATGGTCAGAACGATGTCAGCAAGCTTTTGAAACACTGAAGTCTACCCTTTCTCAAGCCCCAATACTGACGTACCCACAGTTCGACACAGACTTCATTGTCGATACGGATGCCAGCAATGTAGAAATTGGTGGTGTACTGTCGCAGATGCAGGAAGGAAAAGAAAAAGTCATTGGCTACTTCAGTAAGGCACTGTCAAAGCCGGAGCGAAACTTTTGCGTGACCCGTAGAGAATTGCTGGCAGTCGTCAAAACTCTCGAACATTTCCATAAGTATCATAACGGACGAAAATTCCTGTTAAGGACAGACCATGCGTCCCTGAAATGGCTGCTGCAATTTTAAAACCCAGAGGGACAACTGGCTCGATGGCTACAGCGGCTACAAGTATACGACTTCAGCATCGAGCATCGTGCTGGAAAACAACATGGTAACGCTGATGCCCTCTCGCGAAGACCATGCTCGAAGAACTGCAAACATTGCATGGTCGCCGAAAAGAAGGAACCAGTCAACTTGGCAAGGATCTGTCAGACGATTGTGGAACCTGAAGAACACTGGCAGAACGAAGACCTGGCGAAAGACCAAGATAACGACGAAGACATTAAACCGATACTGCGGTGGAAAAAGGCAGGAACAGCACGACCTACCTGGGCAGATGTTAGTAGTACGAGTAGCATAACGAAGAGCTATTGGGCCTTATGGGATTCGCTCATCATCGAGAATGGGGTACTAAAGCGAGTGTGGGAAAGCCCTGACGGAACTAAAATTCGACATCAAGTAGTTCTCCCGAAGAACAGAGTCAACGAGGTGCTGACAGAAGTCCATGGAGATGTTGGTGGAGGACACTTCGGAGTAACAAAGACGTTGGAGAAGGTGCGAGAGCGATTTTATTGGCTAAAGTGTAGAAGAGACGTCGAAAATTGGTGTAGGAAGTGTCTAACGTGTGCGTCAGCCAAGGGACCTCAGACTCGAAGCCGAGGGCGAATGAAACAGTACAATGTTGGTGCCCCATTTGAGAGAATAGCTCTGGACGTAGCAGGACCATTCCCAACAACAGCTGCTGGCAATAAGTGCATCTTGGTAGTGATGGACTATTTTAGCAAATGGCCCGAAGTGTACGCAATCCCAAACCAAGAAGCTACTACGGTCGCTGGAATGCTGGTGAACGAATGGATCAGTCGGTATGGAGTTCCGATGGAGATCCACTCTGACCAGGGACGGAATTTCGAATCCACGGTATTCCGGGAAGTCTGTGAGCTGCTAGGAGTACAGAAAACTAGGACCACTCCATTACATCCACGATCTGACGGAATAGTCGAATGGTTTAACGCGACGCTGGAAACCAATTTGAAAATGGTTGTCAACGATCACCAGACAGACTGGGACCAGCACATACCTTTGTTCCTGCTGGCCTATCGAAGTGCGGTTCATGAGACCACCGGCAGAACACCAGCCAGCATTTTATTTGGAAGAGAACTGAAGTTACCTATGGACATCCGGTTTGGACACCCAGAAGATCGGCGACCTTCGGCTACCGACTACGCACAGCAGCTAGAGGAACGACTCGATACCGTCCATAGAGCCGTTTGTAACAAGATCCAAGTAGGGAGTGACCGCATGAAGACCAGGTACGACCGGAGATTCAACAGCACAGGATTCAGAGAAGGGGACCAGGTGTGGCTTTACAATTCTGTCCGTCGAAAAGGGCGCTCACCGAAGCTACAGCGAGCTTGGGAAGGACCTTACACCGTGGTCAGAAGGCTGAATGACGTGGTCTAAAGTATTCAGAGAGGACCAAAGGCCAAGATGAAAGTTGTACACTTGGACCACTTGGCGCCCTACAAAGGTCAAGACATTGATCGGGACGATCAATTCTAAGAAGGGGGCAGTGTTACGAGTCCTTGCCAATTAAGTTGGTGTGAGCATAATTAACGAACATCTTCCCTGAAACATCTAGAAAACACCAGCAAAGATCAATGGGAAAACAATTGGATTACTAGACGGCTGAAGAATTCCCTAGAAAAAGGCTGAACAGACTATAAAAGGCGGAAAGGGCACACACCGAGTTAGTTGACAGTGAACAGCTGATATTTGGAAGCAAAGCGATCGATAGGCGAACAACAGGCGATAGAAGTCATAGTTTCTATGGTATAGTGAGTGTTTGCACCAGAGGGGAGCGGAAAAATAGACTTTTTAGTGAAATAAATTGCATAGACTTGTTTATAACCGTAGTGATGTCAAATTAACTTTAGTAATTAAATAAATTCGTTATTTTTGTTTTGTTAATTATGTTTTCCGTGACCGAACACGTCACAGTATTATTAATTTTCCAATACCTACCGACGTCAGAGCGGTTCGTAGTTTTGTAGGATTAGCTAGTTATTTTCGGAGATTAATAAAAGGTTTTGCATTAATAATTCACTATATAACCGACCTGTTGAAAAAAGATAGAAATTTTAGATGGACTGATGAACAGCAACAAGCAATGGATAATATAAAACAAAGGTACAAAGTACAGAACCTGTCTTGTGTATCTATTTCCCAAAGTTACGTGACTTTGTTACAAAATATATCAATCGTTGTATAAGTTGTATGTATCATAAGACCTCATCAAGCAAAACATTAGGATAAAAAGAAAAAGAAAAAACACTTGATATTTTTGTTTTACAAGTTTATTAAATAAGTCTGACAATATTGTTTCGGCAGTTATGCCATTATCAAAGTGAAGGAATTATGCGAAATATGGTATTTATAAGGGTTGAAAATACATAAACATAAATGCTAATACACAAATACAAATTATATACAAAGAAGGAAAACCTATACAAGTAAATTACAATTCGGTCCTAGTAGCTAACTTTAATAGTGGGGAAATCCTGAACTCAATTTGGTCGTTCGTTACCTGTTTATCTTGGGCTATTGCTTTATCTATTTCTAGTATTTCTAAAAGGTTCAGGCGTTTACCTTTCTTACAATTATGTATAAGTTTTAAACTGTTACAATCTATAAAGTGGTTATTTTTAAAGCAATGTTCCGCTATACCTGTGTTCTTTTTACAATTTATGCTCATTTAGACGTATCTTTAATGAACGACCCGTTTGACCCAAATAGATGGATGGGCAATCTGAACATTTTATTTCATAGACAACCATTTTTGTTCAAAATATCTTTTTTATCAATTTTGTTATTAACTAGTAAAGAACCTAAATTCGTTTTATTGACTGAGATAGGGGTGATATCTAATTTCTTTAATCTATTGGTAATCGTATTGGACATAGTTGGTACATAATTTAAATAGGTGAAAAGTTTTTTCTCAATAGTGTCACAACAGTAAAAGGATTTAGAATGATATTTTTTCTGTTTTTTGTATATAAGGTCGTTTATTAAAGATATGTCATAGCCATTATTTAATGCTAGAAGTTTGATGGTTTTTACTTCTTTTTCAAAATTTTCTTTTGTTAAGGGTAAATTCAATAATCTGTGTATATATGAATGAAAGGAACTTAATTTTATTTTTGATGCTTGTCTCGAATTCGATGGTATCAATGTGTCTGTGGCCGTCGGTTTTCTATAAATGCCAATATCGATGAAAATTATTGTGTCTTGTTAATTTTAAATCTAAAAAGTTTAAGCTACATGATTGTTCAATTTCTAAAGTGAATTTTATAGTAGGATAGAAAGAATTGAGGAAATTTAGGAAATTATCTAATTCTGACTGAACCGGTCCACAGACATAATATATCATCGACGTAACGTGTCCAGAAATGTACCTTAGTAATTAAATTATTATCAGATTTAAACAATTTATTTTCTAAATTAGCCATAAAGATTTCGCTGAATAGGGGTGATAGAGGTGAACCCATTGGTAAGCCATCTAGTTGTTGGTAAAATTTATTATTAAATTTGAAATAACTCTGATTTATACAAATGTTTATTAACTCTATTATATCATTATTTTCATTAATAGTTAAATTAGTATTATTATCGATAAGATCTGAAACAATTGAAAGGAGTTCTTTTACTGGTATTGACGGGAAAAGATTAACTACATCAAAAGATATTAGTTTGTAGAAAGGATGTAAGGAATGTTGTTTTAGATTGTTTGCTAAGTTTATCGAATTTTTAATGGCATATTCTGATTTGAAATTTAGCAATTTATGGAGAATATCATTTAGTTTTTTGCATAGTTTGTAGGCGGGTGCTTGTACATAAGAAACTACTGGGCGCATCGGATAACCAGTTTTATGTATCTTTGGCAAGCTGTAAAGTACAGGAGCACTCGGGTTCATCAAAATTAATTTGTATTTATCTTTATCTTCAAAAATGCTATTACAACTTTTTAGGATAGATTTAATTTTAGTTTGATATTTATTGGTTGGGTCAGTTTTTAGAATTTTGAAATTGTCATTATTTATGAGGGTGAGAGTTTTTTGTATGTAATCATCTTTGTTTAAAATAGTTATAGCGTTACCTTTATCCTCTTTACAAAGTATGAGATTATTGTGATTTAATTTATGTTTAATTGATTTTACTAGATTACGTTCCGTGAAATTACAAACGGAATTTTTTGTTAGAACTTTCTTCATTACTTTTGCATATATAGATTTTTCTATATCCTTATCTGGAGTGTTAGACCTATCAATGGCTAATTCACTAGCAGACAGCAGCAGCAACCATCTAACCAACGTCAACAAACAGCAGCAGTCAGCTACATAAATCCGCCGGACTCCAGTTCACTGATCACAGTCAGCCAAGGACGTTCGATTCGTTCGATTGCCGAAGCTTTCTTTCTTTCAGCTTTCCATCAAATCGTTGCCCAGCCGTAAAGCGAGTAAGTTAAAAACTTCAAATTACCTCACTACTAATCTACATTCACTGGGACCGAGTACGCAACGTCCCTTTGAATTAACAACAACCTTGTCATAATAACTTAACTTACTAACGCCTCTTCAAGGTCACACTCTTTTAAACACACACAACTGCCGTTCGTCGTTTATTTACCTCTTCAAGGTCACACCCTTTTAAACACACAACTGCCGTTCGCCGTTTCTTTTTACCTCTTTCACTCATAAAACTACGAATTACCAACTATCGAACTCTCACATCCTCAACCATGAACTCCCATAACACTCCTGGAAAGAGACGTCACTCCGCCTCTTCTCCTGGTGACGAAACCTTTCAACTCGTCTCTCGCAGACGCAGAAAATCCTCTTCATCCGCTACTTCCTGCCCTTCGTCTCCACAGACAAAAACCTCTTCCTCTCCTAGATCCACACCTACCTCCCGCCTAACTTTCTACGCCATCTTGTCCGGAATTCCTGATAGGTTCTCTAACCAAAAGGCTCTGTATAACGCCATTAGGAACCTACCCAGCCTTATCATCCTGACCTTGACAGTGTACAAAGGGAACAAAGCTTCTGTTTCCTCTCATGACCCCGACTTAGTAAAAAAGCTTTCTCCCTTAAGGGGACTGCTTTCCGAAAGCATCAAGAAACTGTCCCCTTAAAACGAATTAATCTAAAAAGAAAACCTCTACCGCGAGAAATCATCGACCTAATAAAACGTAAACGCGAAATCTATAGACTCTTCATTAGAACCAGAAATCCAATCATCAAAACCGAATGGAACAAACTAAACTCACTAGTCCGTCTCAAAACCAATAAACATTACGAAAACAATTGGATCAACGCGTGTTCAAAATTAAACTTCCACAACGGTTCGCAATTCTGGAACACTTTCAAAACTCTCACCGGTCAAAAGGGTCATACCAACAACCACCTAAAATTAAATAATCAAATTTACAACACGCCGGAAGAAAAAGCAGAAGTATTCGCGAACACTCTCGAAAACACACATGTAGTACACATCGGACCCAACTTCGACATCGCGCACGCCCTTCGAATAAAACGACAAATTGCAAAAATCATACCACCCTCACAACACACACAACACGATATGCTTCGCGACGTTACACAGGAAGAAATCGTAAACACCTTTGCGAAATTAAAGAACAATTCACCGGGCGAAGATCGCATCACAAACAATATCATTAAAAATCTACCGCCACCAGCTATCGATTATCTTACAACAATATATAACGGAATATTAAAAACGGGATATTACCCTCCAAAATGGAAAACCGCACATATTATCATGATACCCAAACCGTACAAAAATCAGAACGATCCAAAATCTTACCGCCCAATATCACTAACCAATAATACGGGCAAAATTTTCGAACGGATAATCGCGCTACGACTCTCAAACTATTGCAAAGACAATAACATTATACCAGACTCACAGACTGGGTTCCGCAAAGGCCTTAGCACGATCGACCCAGTATTTAAGCTACAAAGGGAAACAGCATCAAATATAAACTCTGGCGGATGCACCCTTGCAATAGCTTCAGACTTTGAAAGAGCCTTCGACACCGTCTGGCACAACGGACTACTATCAAAATTATTAAACATTAACCTTCCCCCCTTTTTCGTAAAACTAATTAAATCTTTTCTAACGAACAGACCTTCGCAAATCAAAATCGGTAACACCCTCTCGCGAACTTTTACACTAAAAGCAGGCGTTCCCCAAGGAACGGTTCTTGCACCGCTCCTATACAACATATATTGCCACGACCTTCCTCAACCAATTACACATTCTATTAGTCTTGCACAATACGCTGACGACACAGCATATTGGGTACACGGTACCAGTTCGGAAACTTGCAACACTCTAATGAACCGGCAACTCAATAAACTAGAATCATGGCTTAACAAATGGAATATCAAACCCAACCCCGACAAAACACAACTCATCCTTTTCAAACATCCTTACCTTAACCGGAGAAACAAACTTTCTGACGACAACATTAATATATCATTAAACAACACCGCCATACGTCTCCGCAAGGAGATGATATACCTCGGCATTACATTCACCCACACATTAAACCCCAAAAAGGACATCACAAATACACTCGACTGGATCCGAAAACGATCAAACTTACTATCCCTCATCAATGGACGTATCAAAACCTGCAACACCGAAACACTCCTCCACACCTACAAAACATTCATCAGACCACTTCTAGATTACAGAGCCGTCTCTATAAATAATTCCCAAAAACAAAGAATCCACGCAACAGAGAGACGAATACTTCGCAGAATCTGCAGACTTGACAGATCTTTTCCCTCCAACCAATTATATGACAACATCGACATACCACCAATTCCTCACCGACTACAACACCTACAAATCAATTTCACCCGAAGAGCCATCACAAACAATAACCCCGTAACAACAAAAACACTTCTCCACCCTCCAAAAAGACTCAAACGCAGACCAAAAAGGAAAATTCCGTATCCCCCAGCCAAACTTCTGGCGCAACTTCCTGATATCCCCGATCATTACGAACAATTCCTCGACAACCTCCCAATCTCTTTAAAATAACAACACCCCAACCACCATACAACAAACATCATACATAAACTCACTCACACCCAAAATACACATACACACACACAATTCACACACACGCACAAACACACTTTACCATCTAAACAACAAATCACATTAACAATTTCTTACATACGGCTGAAGAGGACCATGCATGCGGTCCTATAACGGCCTTAGGGGGAGAGGTTTTAGTCGGTAGGTGCCCTTGTCAGGGCGAATCCGACACTACCCAGTCGCAACGGGTGGCTGGGTGTCTTTTGAAGATTTCCTCTCCTCCACGAAAACAAAAAAAAAAAACTATACTCTTCTTTTCGACCGAGCGGCATGGTCTAGTGGTCTAGATCATTGCTTAGCATTCGGGAGGTCACCGGTTCGATTCCGGGGCCGATTACTCTGGTCCAAGTTTTTCTGTGGTTTCCGTGGACCATTTAGGCAAATGCTGGGGTAGTAATATTCCACAGATAATCTTTCACTTCTCTTCTGTCTTCATTTCGTCCGTCTCATCTTTCTCCCCTACACCACCACCCACCCATTCCCATGATTCCTCAAGGAGGCTGAAGAGGGCCTTCCGCCCTACCCCCCCGACTTTGCACAAGAGTGTAGGCCGGGGGGGACAGCCCGCCCACCAACATTGGTGGGAATGAAATACCCAAAAGTTTTTAGTTTTTTTTTTTCTATACTCTTCATTCGGCCATCGTCATTCATATTCGACCAGCGATCTTCGAGCCGAGCAGAAGCAGAGAGAGAGTGCAACAGCAGGACCGGATAATCCTACCTTCTACAGTTCAACCGGAAGAGGACTACCGGATGTCCTCGATATCGCTATTTTAAGATGTTCCGCACGACTACACCATCACAGCGGTAAGTGAACTAAGTTCTGACCATAACCCAGTTATTCTATCCTTAGGTACAGAGGAAAATACCACCGTCTACGAAAAGAAGTCCACCGATTGGCCAGCATTTACCGACCATCTACAGGAAAACTTTTTCCTAAGATAAAGGTAATACGCAGCCAAAGAGACATAGAAAAAGCAGTGGATACTTTAACGACAGCCATCCACACTTCTCTTGAGCTTAATACCAAGACCTATACAACGAAAAGGAACCGATTCTAATCCCGGCAACAGTTCGTGAACTGTTAAGGGAAAAGAATCGATCCAGGAAACGATGGCAACGAACTAGAGACCCAATCGACAGGGCACACTTCAACGATCTCTCGGCACAAGTAAAAGCCGCACTTCTAGACGTACAAAGAGAAAACTGGGAGGTAAGAATTTCAGAAGCAGACAACAATCCACCTTCCTTGTGGAAACTAGCCCGATCACTGAAGAACCAGCAACAACGGATACCGCCAATCCACGGAGAAAATGGAGTAGTCTACACGCCGGAAGAAAAGGCGGAAACTTTCGCCGACCATCTAGAAAGAACCTTCCGCCCGAACGAAGACGACGTCGATGACGACCACATATTACATGTCGATCAGGAAGTTAGACGTCTCCTACTCACTCCACACGACGGCTACGTAAAACCAACCAATCCAGAGGAAATAAGGAAACTCCTCGAGAAAGTAAAACCAAGGAAAGCTCCTGGACATGACTGTCTACCAGCGCGAGCTCTAAGAGCTCTACTGGTAAAAGCCATTATGTCACTCGTCAACATAACTAACGCTATCTTACGTCTGAGGCATTTTCCAGTCAAATGGAAAACCGCAGACATTGTAATTTTTCAGAAACCAGGAAAATCACCGACTTTCCCTCAGAACTACAGACCGATCAGCTTACTTCCGGTCCTCGGAAAAATAGCGGAACGCGTCATACTACAACGACTACAAAACGAAGCTACTCGATTGGAGACGTTGCCGGACGAACAATTTGGCTTCAGGGCCAAACATTCAACCGTGCAGCAGATACTTCGAATAGTGGTTTCAACCGGAAGCAGTCGACTGGGGCAATTTTCCTCGATGTTTCAAAGGCGTTCGACAAGGTATGGCACAACGGATTAATATATAAACTCTTTTTAGCAGGTTATCATCCGGCTCTCGTCAAGATCATAGCATCTTTCCTCCAAAACCGCAGTTTCGCTGTTCGACTAGGAACAATACGATCAAGCATACGATACATGGAAGAGGGAACTCCGCAGGGCTCAACGCTATCGCCGCTTTTGTTTGCAATATATACAGCAGACATTCCGAAAACGATAAACACCACACTAGCACTCTACGCTGACGACACAGCAATAATGACCAAGTCTACACAACCGCGACTAATAACTAGCCGCCTACAGGACGCAGCTACAAGACTAGAAAACTGGTGTACAACATGGCGAATAGCCGTCAATCCTGACAAAAGTGCTGCTATTTTCTTTACGAAGCGTCATCAGAGCCCGGAAGGAAACATCTTTCTCTATGGACGTCCGATACCTTGGGAAAAGAAAGTCAAGTACTTAGGAATCATGTTAGACAACCGTCTAACATGGAACGAACAAGTCAACCATTGCAGAAACAAGGCCTTCGCAATGATGGCCTTTCTATCGCCGCTAATAAATCGCAGGAGCAACCTAAGCACAAACACCAAGATTAAGCTGTACAAGATGGTCATACGCCCAATTATGACCTACGCCGCCCCAGCATTTTCGTATGCAGCCAAGACGCACTTGAACAAACTTCAAGTAGTTCAAAACAAGGCGCTCAGGCTTGCGGTCAACGCCCCTTGGTTCGTCTCCAACGCGACGCTTCACCGGGACTTGGAAGTACCATGGCTACGAGACACACTACGAGAGATGGCAACCTCAACCTTCGCCAAATGTGAAAACCATCCGAACGCGCTGGTACGCGAAATGGTTAGATACAACGAGCACGTGACTCACAAGCGACCTAAAATGTCAATATTTATGTTATAGAATTCCAAAATTGCGTCATTATTTATTTTTTGTAGGTCGTTGCAGGACAACCAACCATTTCGCGAGATATTTATTATATATATTTATATATACACTATACATTATTTATTGCATATTTTTATATTATATGTATGTGCATTCCTAAACATGACAAAAATTATCTCTTTCAGATATTTATTT
>CM055662.1:11172415-11183016 GCA_029378335.1 Agrilus mali
CCGCATCAAACAATGCCACCGATGCCAAAAAATAGGACACGCGCAAACAAACTGCCGCATGTCGCCAAGATGTGTCAAATGTGGACAGAAACACAAGACATCTGAGTGCCAAAAACCTAGACAAGACGAGGCCAAATGCGCCAACTGCGGAGAACCACACCCGGCCAACTATCGCGGCTGTACAGCTTTTACCAAGCGAAAACAGCTGTCAAACAGAACCGACAAAAAACAAACACAGGACCAAAAGGACTCCGACAACAGGAAAACAGGCCAGCAAACTAGAGGACGCCAACAGCCCTACCTAAATCCTACTGGCGCTACTGGGCAGCGTGACCGACATCATAGCCCTATTCCGGGGCTAAGAATAACCAGGGTCGTACCCAAACAATCACTCAAAGAGACTCCCACGGAGATGTCGAGAGACAGGAACGGGGAACGCAAGCGAGGGTTTTTTAGTAGGTAAAAATCCCACACTACCCCGCACAGCCCAGGCGGGGTGTCTTTAGAAGATTTTTCCCTCAGCGCAAAGGCATAAAAAAAAGCACCAGAATTCACTTCGCTTCGAACCTCCGAGCCGAGCAGATCGTCCAGCCGGCAGCAGCAACTTCTGAAAAACATCCAACCTTCGCCAGCAGCAGTCAGCAGACTTTACCTTCTCGTCTATACAACTCGGAAGCCTAGGCTATTCAAATTTGTTCGTCAGAACAACAACAGCGACCTGCAATCTACAGCCCAGCCGTTATATCGTAAGATACAGTATATTATTAAACTAACCAACAGTTCACTAGGGACCGAGTACGCAACGTCCCTGTGAATTTACACTAGTACCAACTAACAAACACATCCAATCTTATCTCTAGGCTCTAGCGCGTTAACAGTAAATCCATCTCATCTACTTAAACGTCTCTTTAATAAATTCTTTTTTTGTTATTTCTTTTTCTCTGAGATGGCCACCACCTCTGCCACTCCCAAACGTCCTGGCTCGCCAGTTGACGATCAACCTTTCAAGGTCGTGAATCGCAGGCGCAGTCAATCCTACTCCTCCGTCGCCTCTACCTCTCCCCGCTCCCAAATCTCCTCTTCGTCACCCCGCTCTCAAGCTTCCTCTGTCCCTGCTCCTATTTTTGAAGCAGTCTTATCCAATATACCGGATAAATTCTGTAACCAAAAAGACCTATTTTCCCTCCTAAAATCCATCCCAACCTTGCTATTCCTTTCCCTGCAAGTCTACCGAGGCAACAAAGCCCTTGTTACTTCAAAAGACCCGGACCTCATTAAACGACTCTCACCACTACGCTCCCTATTATCTGACAACCTCAAAATCTCCCCCAACCGCATATCCTCCCCCCTAACCTCCCAATCCCGTAACTACAAACCTACCTTTTCCTGTGTTGTCCGTTCGGTTGATCTGAATATTTCCTCAACCGACGTCCTTTCCGCTCTTCACGAGCAACGTACCCAAGCCAAGAACGCCTGGCGCATTAAGTCCAGGCAAACAGGACAGGACACCTTTCTCTTCCGTGTCATCACAAACTGTCCTAAGGCAATTGACACCCTTTTATCCAAAGGCTTCAAAATGTTTTGTAAAACATACTGTTGTGAACCCTCTCAATCCCCTGGCCCTCAGCCTCTCCAATGCGGCAAATGCTTTGCATTTGGTCACAACACCGCATCTTGCATCCAAAAAGAACCGCTTTGCTTCCGCTGCGGTGGAAAACACTCCTCATCGTCCTGCACCTCCTCCCCTTCCTGCTCCAACTCTAAGGGCAAACACCTAGCCTATGACACCAAGTGCCCTAACAGACCTTCCCTAAAAACCTTAACACCATCCAAGATTGCTCCCGTCAAGTGTGTCGATCCCCCCGCCGATGAATTGTCTGAAGACGATTCTTCGGTTGTTTCAGAAACTCCCGAACCCGAACGTTTTACCAGAGTTGATGACACCATTAGATTTACTTACCTCTGCCTATCCAGCCTTCATCCTAACTCCCGTTTCGTCGAAGAAGTGGTGTCCCGCCACGCCGCCCAGTTTTTCCGACGTAAAGTTTCCTTTGTTCACAGAGGTAACCACGTCCATATCTACATAACCCACCTACCCCCCAAAACCGTCTCCCATTCTTAAATATATACCTACAACCTATCGGTGGCTCATCCCTAGTTTCATCCCCGTTTAGTTAAAATTCGCGGACCTAAAAGTTACCACTAACAACATATGCGGCTGGAAAAGAAAGAAAAATAACGTGGTGCACACATTACTTACCGACTCAATACACGTATTGGCACTTCAGGAAACGTTATCGTCGCGTAAAGAAAGATACCACGTTACACACTACAATATATATCGTAACGACAAACTATTCCAACGCAGAGGTACCGCAATTTTAGTGCACAGCTCAATAGCATCTAGCCGTTTCTTTCTACCCCCACAATTCCAAGAACTCGACTGCTCTGCAGCAACACTACATTTTCAATCAGGGGACATCATCACATTTTCGTTCTATAATAACCCCAAAAACAAGCTGCCTGTCGAGTTCTTAACATATATTTCCACCTTACCTCGAGCCATAGTTCTAGGTGACTTTAATGCACGTCACACTTCATTCGGAGATTCTGTTACAAACGCGAACGGTCGCATCCTCGCTAACTCGCTATTATCGCTGAATCTTTATCGCGTAAGAAACACTTCCGTCACATTTTTTAGTCATTTAGGCTCGTCAATACCGGATCATATACTCTGTACGGACAGGGTCGCGCCACTATTCTCGAACAATTGCGAAATCGGAACACCGGTCACAAGCGATCATCTACCACTTTCCGCCACCCTCAATATTCCAGCACAAAATATATCACGCCCACAATTCAAAGAAATCCGCGACTACAAAAGAATTAATTTCGACACTCTCCGCGAAAACATTAAGAATTCAAATTGAATTCCGCCGGTAATGATTAATTCAAATGACATTGATATCGCGATCGACACCTATAACAGATGTATTCAAAATGCAATAAACGAAACAGCCCCGCTTAGAAGAATTAGCATAGGCAGAAAACCCCTACCACGCGACATAATCGATCTTATAAGAAAAAAACGCGAATTATACAGACTTTTCTCGAGAACCAGAAATCCTCTTATAAAAACTGAATGGAATAGATTAAACGCGTTAGTTCGACTTAAAATAAATAAACACCACTAAAACCGTTGGCACAATACCTGTTCTAAGCTCAATTTTCATAACGGTTCGGAATTCTGGAAAAAATTCAAAACAATCACAGGACAAAAACAAGCAACAGTTAGTCATCTTATACATAATAATTAAATTTGCAACACGCCCATTGAAAAGGCAAACGCGTTCGCGGAAACCATCGAAAATTTGCATGTTACATACACCGGTCCTCAACACAACGCGACACATACTACGCGATTAAATAATCACGTAACAGTAACAATTGAAAATGCTCAATATTCAAATAATAATATCGTACGCGAAATAACGCAAGAAGACATCACAAACACATTCTCTAAATTAAAAAACAACTCGCCCGGTGAAGACGGAATCACCAACAACCCTGCGCTATCCATACGCATATTAACGCGATAAATATTTATATATATATATACATATATATATATATATATATATATATATACATATATATATATATATATATATATAATTTGGCGCGTCCTAATCGCCGTCCGACTGCCGACCGCCGCCATCTTAGATCCAAGCATCGGCCATTTTTGAGACTAACCAGGAGTCAAGCCACGAATACCACGAAGGTCCGAGAATTTCATCAACGCCGCCGGCGAGCCCAGGACCGACGCTGCGCCGCCGCCCAGCACCGCCGCCTCCCAGTAACCAGACCCTACGGCGAAAGAACGATCCGCCGCCGCGCGCACCAAGGCCGACCGACCGGACGTCGTGCGATTGCACGGACCGGAGAGAGAACAAATGCGTTCTCTCTCTGACATGTACGACAATACGGGGGTAAGTGCCAACCAATCACAGAGCCAGAATGGCCTGGTTTACCCTGGTCATAAACTACCCCCGTATAAATATAGGTCCAAAACGCACCAGAATTCGACAGAACAGTCTTTTTAAAGACTCTCGACGACATGGAGGTAGACGAGATCAACGATGGTTTTACGAGGCCGAAGAAGTCACGCAGGATCTCCGCCGATACAAGCAGAACGAAACCAGCTGTCCCAATGTCCAACAAGTACGACGCTCTGCTCACCAAGGACACAGACCAGCCGACAGTATCGCCGGTCATCATTCACCACGAAGAAGACTGGTTACAATTAACCGACAATCTAAAAAATAACAAAATCGAATTTGATAAAGCGATTAACACAAAGGAAGGCGTCAAGGTCCAAGCCTCCTCGCAACGCGACTACAACAGATTAATTGGCTTTCTCGAGTTTAGTAAAGCCAAATACTTCACCTACTCCAATCCGACCAACAGGCCTGTAAAGTTAGTTATGAAAGGCATACCAACGGAAATCATCATCGGCGACATAGCAGAAGACCTGCACAATAAAGGAATTTCGGAAATAGCGATACACCGCATGAAATCCAGATCAAACAAGATCCCACTGGTGCTAATCGTTGCGTCTAAAGACAAAGAGACCGCAATCCGCGACATAACAAACTGCTGCCTACTCCAAGTAAGTGTCGAGAGTTACCGAAAGCCAAAGCGACCAACACAATGCCACCGCTGCCAAGGAATCGGCCACGTTAAACGCAACTGCAAAATGCAACCCAGATGTGTCAAATGCGCCGAACAACATTGGACAAGCGACTGCAAAAAGCCTACCGAAGACAAGGCAAAGTGCTTGAACTGCGAAGGCTCGCACCCAGCAAGTTACAGGGGCTGCCGAGCATTCAAGGTCAAAAAACAACCGATCGTCAAAACACCAAGGACAACACAGAGCCAACCTAGCATCAATCCCACAAGACAAAGAAAAACATACGCCGCTGCTGTGTCATCGGCCACGAAGACCAATTCAAGGACAAACAATCCTCAAACGGATATCTTAGACGAAGTAAACCTTGTTCAAATCAAGTCAGAGATATTGAAGCTAGCCAATCAACTCAAAACTGCTACAACACCTGCAAAGATACTAATTCTACTGCTGCGCAACGCCCACGCACTTCTCCAACTACAGAACATTTAACCACAGCAATAAAAAAAAAATGGCTACAACATCGCTGAAATTAAGAGAGCTCTTCATACCAAAAGAACTAATAACCAGACAGCCACACAGGGGGAGATCGTAGGCAAGGCCTTTCTACCATACATCCATAAGGTTACCGATAGAATAGGAAGACTACTCGAACGCCACAGTATAAAGACCATTTTCAAGCCCACCCGACAGATCCACAATCTTTTACGGACTGTCAAGGACCCTAGAGACTAATTCTCCTCCGCAGGAGTGTATAGAATTCCTTGTTCCTGTGGAGCCGTATACATAGGTACCACTAAACGGAGCATCAACACACGCCTTTCTGAGCATAAAAGGAGTTGTCGTTTGGGGGAAACCGAAAAGTCTGCAGTAGCAGAACATACACACCAGGAAGGGTCCCATATCATCGATTTCCAGTCAAAAGACATCCTATCAACAACCAAAAGTTACTACCCGATATTTTACAGGGAGGCTATTGAGATATTTAAACATCCCAATAATTTCAATAGGAAGAAGACAATGAAAATAAGCCGCGCCTGGCATCCACCTTTAAACAAATCCAAGGTCAAAACTAGACCAAGTACAGCGACCTTAATCGCCCAACCCGGGGACAGCTACAATGACAACAACAACCAATCACAGTGAAGAGAGCAAACACCACCTATAAATACGGGCCACGAACTTCATACTCTCAAGTAGTGTTTTCGAATCGTAAGTGAACGTGTCGGTCGTTTTGAATCCTAAACGGAATAGAGTAAAGTGCGTGGTGTGTTTTGTTTCCAAGACATATCGAGGACAGTGAAAGTTTACAGAGTTTATATAAGCAGGATAATAAAGAATCGGAGTCAAAGAGCGGAGAGGACAGCCATGGCTACGGAGCCTACGGCACCGTTGAAAAGAATTGACGAGTTGAAATGTCTCCTAAGAAGCATCCTATTAGAGCTGAAATCATATGGTATTAATTTAAAAATCGAAAAAGATGAAGTTAAAGAAAAAACAACTACCGACAACAAAAAGAGGAAGATAGACAATAAAAACGAGATGGAAAGTCAATCCCAAAACGATGAAAGAAAGAAAACAAAATCGAAAACCAGGGAAACGTTCGAGACTATGTCCGTGGACGGAGAAGAACTTATAATTCCATCACCTCAAACGCAACTCCAGACAAACGAGCAAGACAAGAACAAAGAAGGGAAGGGAGGAAAAGTTAAACTTCCCCCCCCCCCCATAACCATTAAACTAGAAAAGGTTAATGTTCTAAATGAACTATTAGAAAAGAACAATATTAAAACAAGATCTCCACATAAATATGGAAAGGATGGCATCAAAATTTTCAATGAAACATCCGACGACTTCAGGAAAACCATAAGAGTACTAAAAGCAGCCAATATTGAGTACTATACATATCAACTGAGCGAAGAAAAGGAATTAAAAATAGTAGTAAAAGGCATCCCCCCAGATATGGAAATAGAAGAAGTAGAAGAAGCGCTCAATCAACAAGGGTTACAGTACAACTCAGTGACTCGGATGGGTAATAAAAACAAGAAATTACTCATGGTTCTTATAAACAGCAACAAGGACGAAGAGGGAATGAAAATATACAATATAGAAAAATTGGCACACATGAAGGTACATGCCGAACCAAAACGAAGGCCCACAGAATCAAAACAATGTTTCCGATGTCAAAAATTCGGTCACGTCGCATTTAGATGCAACATGGAGCCGAGATGTGTCAAGTGCGCTGGAAACCATTGGTCAAGAGAGTGCATCTACAAAGGAAAGGGTAAATGCGCAAACTGCGGGGGAGAACACATTGCCTCCAGCTGGAATTGCGAACAGCATCCAAAACGCAAAAGGGAAGAACTGTCTAAAGAAAAACAACAGCGAGTGGAAAAAGCTACAGTACGACCAGGAACTTCGTTTGCAGAAGTGACTAAAACAAGAGATTTGGAAGAAGACAAGCTTCTGGAAACAAAATTAACAAAAATTCTGGAGAAAGTCCTACCATCTATATTATCCAAATTATATGGAAAATAAACCAATAATAATGATGAACTGGAACTGTAACGGCATTAAACCAAAAAAGGACGAAATGGTATATTTTCTTCATAAATATGACGTAGCAATAGCCTGCTTAACAGAAACATGGCTGAACAAAAACGATAACCTAAAAATACCTGGATAGTGAGAGAAGATAGAGACGGCAAAGGGGGAGGAGTAGCAGTTATTTTCAAAAACCTATTTTGCGCAAAAGAAATACACTATAAAAAGTACGAAAGTCGCCTGGAAGCGGTAGGAATAAAAACACTAATAGGCAACAAAGAAACCGACATCGTTGCGATGTATATCCCACCGAGAGGAAAAATAAAGAAAGAAGATTTCCTAGACATTTTATCTACAACAATAATAATAGCAGGAGATCTCAACAGCAAACACGAGAGCTGGGGATGTTACACCACAAACAACAAAGGTATAGACCTACAGAGAATCGCAAGAGAAAACAATATGAAGATAAACGGCCCAAACACCATTACCCTACTACCAAATAATAATAGAAGAGGAGATGTACTTGATATATTTCTATCAAAGAACTCAACTTTGTCGAACATACAGGCCAAATATGAATTGGATTCGGACCATGCACCAGTGATTGCAACAGTAGGTTCAAGTCATGTACAGACTCAAATAATACTTAGACATGTCAACTGGAAAAAATACACTTGCGAAATGAAAGCCCTGACCTTTCCAGAAGAAAATGACATAAACAAGGCCATTGATTATCTAGGAAAAGCAACAAAGAGAGCAGTAGAAGCCACCACCTCTATTACATACCAAACGAGAACCAACCATTATGCCCTATCGCAAGAAGAGAGAGACCTTATAAGACAGAAAAACTACGCAAAAACCAAATGGAGACGGTATGGCAGACCCGAAGACCAGCAACTCTTCAAAGTCCTACAAAACAATGTAAAAGAAATGATAAAAGACAAAAACGAAAAACAGTGGAACCAGATCATGGAAAAGTGCAAAGAGTCTGAGAACGGCGACCACTGGCGCATCATTAGACAAATAAGAAAAGACTGCAAACAAAAAGACCCCATCAAAGACGAAGAAGGAAAGTGGAAATTTTCTGACAAAGATCGAGCTGAAGTAATAGCAAGCTGCCTGGAACGACAATTCACAAACACGATGCAAAACAAAGGATTGCCTACAACTACACCAAGCACAAACGATATACCAATACTAATTTCAAAGGAAGAAGTAGAAGAAGAAATAAAGTCAATAAACATTAAAAAAGCTTGCGGACCTGATGAGATTCCTAGCAGAGCCATCAAAATGTACCCAACATCCGTAATAAAGGAAGTAACTCGAATCTTTAACTTGATCACAACTCAAAACAAATACCCGGATAGCTGGAAAGAAGCAACAATAGTAACGATACCCAAACCTAGTAAAGACCCTACAATCCCAACAAATCGAAGACCGATAAGCTTAGAGGCAATAGTTTACAAACTGAAAATGTCACCAGTAAACGGATCAACAATCAAAATAATAGAAGAAATGATCACAGATAGGGTCTTCAGGGCGAGGGAAGGAAACAGCCTACCAAGCAGAAGACTCGCAAGAGACGGAGTTCCTCAGGGTGCTCCGATATCGCCGATTCTCTATAACATCCTGATGGGCGATCTAGCAAAGTCAGTGACAGGAGCCCAAAGAGCGACAATTTTCCAATACGCTGATGACACAGCCATCCTAGTTTCAGCCACAACATGGGCAGACACCGCATCAAGAATGGAAAAAACTTTAACACTAGTAAGCACCTTCTGTGAAAAATGGCGAGTCAAAATAAATGAAAGGAAGACGACAATACTTAAGATAGGAAAGGGGTTTCCCAGACACTCACGCAACATCAAATTCAACAACAAAAGTATTCCCATAAAAACAACTGCAATTTATTTAGGCATCAAAATCACCAACACATTGAAATGGAACTCGCACATCAAAATGAGATGCTCTATCGCAAAAACAACACTAAGAAAGTTGTTCTATACTCTAAACCACCGTAGCAAACTGAGTATCAAAACAAAACGACAAATCATAAACGCTGTCATAATAAAACAAGCTGAGTATGGTCAAGAAGTCTGGGGAGAAGATGAAAACGTGAATATAAAACCACTGTTAACTATAATACGACACTGTACAAGATTAATAACAGGCGCCCCCTACTATGTCAAAAGCGACGATCTAAGAAAGGACCTAAACATACAACATCCCCTCAACAAAAGGCAAAACGGCAAGGACAAAAATGATCCAAAAGCTACAAAGAAGTACAATCCAATATAGAGAAGAGACAGCCCATTTAATGTGCTGAAACACAACCGAAGAGGACAGAACAGCCATAGGATATCAGATCCTGAAACTTCAAACAATATCGAAACGAACAAAAAAAAAATCATGCTCTCACTTTGCTTCGAACCTCCGAGCCGAGCAGATCGTCCAGCCCACAGCAGCAACTTCTGAAAATCATTCAGTAAGATACAGTATATTATTAAACTAACCAACAGTTCACTAGGGACCGAGTACGCAACGTCCCTGTGAATTTACACTAGTACAAACTAACTTTTATCCAAAGGCTTCAAAATGTTTTGTAAAACATACCGTTGTGAACCCTCTCAATCCCCTGGCCCTCAGCCTCTCCAATGCGGCAAATGCTTTGCATTTGGTCACAACACCGCATCTTGCATCCAAAAAGAACCGCTTTGCTTCCGCTGCGGTGGAAAACACTCCTCATCGTCCTGCACCTCCTCCCCTTCCTGCTCCAACTCTAAGGGCAAACACCTAGCCTATGACATCAAGTGCCCTAACAGACCTTCCCTAAAAACCTTTACACCATCCAAGATTGCTCCCGTCAAGTATGTCGATCCTCCCGCCGATGAATTGTCTGAAGACGATTCTTTGGTTGTTTCAGAAACTCCCGAACCCGAACGTTTTACCAGAGTTGATGACACCATTAGATTTACTTACCTCTGCCTATCCAGCCTTCATCCTAACTCCCGTTTCGTCGAAGAAGTGGTGTCCCGCCACGCCGCCCAGTTTTTCCGACGTAAAGTTTCCTTTGTTCACAGAGGTAACCACGTCCATGTCTCCATAACCCACCTACCCCCCAAAACCGTCTCCCATTCCTAAATATATACCTACAACCTATCGGTGGCTCATCCCTAGTTTCATCCCCGTTTAATTAAAATTCGCGGACTTAAAAGTTACCACTAACAACATATGCAGCTGGAAAAGAAAGAAAAATAACGTGATTCACACATTACTTACCGACTCAATACACGTATTGGCACTTCAAGAAACGTTATTGTCGCGTAAAGAAAGATACCACGTTACACACTACAATATATATCGTAAC
>CM055662.1:11183516-11249284 GCA_029378335.1 Agrilus mali
CTCTCGCACTTTCGCGCCAACCGCAGGTGTTCCACAAGGCACCGTTCTTGCGCCAATACTTTATAATATTTTCTGTCACGACATACCTCAACCGTTAAATAATTCAGTAAGTCTAGCTCAATATGCAGACGATACCGCCTATTGGGCTAACGGTAAAACTTCAAAATCGTGCAACATCAAATTAAACCAACAAATTCACCAGCTAGAACTGTGGCTCAGTAAATGGCTCATTAAACCCAATCCGAACAAAACCCAACTCATCCTATTCAGACATCCGAATCTTACCCGTAAGTACGCACTCTCTTCAGACGATATCAACGTAAAAATATTTAACAATCGGTTACCACTTCAAAAAGAAATAAAATATCTTGGAATCACACTCAATCACACAATGAACCCATTAAAAGACATTAAAAATACACTCGATAGAGTTCGTAATCGCGCTAATTTAATTTCACTAGTTAACGGTCGAATAAAAACATGTAGCACAGAAACACTATTGCACACATATAAAACATTTGTAAGACCCTTAATAGACTACCGAGCCGTAACACTAACCTCAGCTACGCAAAAACAGATGCATACTATTCTAACAGAGAGATGCATTTTACGTAAAATCGCGAGATTAGATAGATTCTTCCCATCCGAAATACTATATGACAATATTCCAGTTATACCAATACCAACGCGTATTAACAACCTTCAAACCAAATTCGTAAATAGAGCCATCGATAACGTCAACCCCGTCTCAACGAAAACCCTTGTACACACCCCTCACAGACTAACACGCAAGCCCAAAAACAAACTCCCTTTCCCTCCGGCCAGACTACTGGCCATCACACCTGAACTCCCCGACGACTTCGCAGATTACTACGAAGACCTTCCCATATCCCTCAAACAATAATATCTAACCACTATACCTAACACACAAACACCCCCTAACACTCCCTTCCCCCATCCAACAAATAACACCTAATCACAAAAAACCCCCAATGACACACGGCTGAAGAGGACCTGAACTAAAAGGTCCTATAACGGCCTGAGGGGGAGAGGTTTTAGTCGGTAGGTCCGAGGACACCTTCTTTGGGAATCCGATACTTCCCAGTCGCTCGGGCGATTGGGTGTCTTTTGAAGATTTCCTCTCCTCCACGAAAACAAAAAAAAAAAAATCATACTCTTGCAGTTGAATCCGAACCACTAACGACTACACATCGTTATACGCTTCATCGACGCCGCCCTTGAGAATGTCCTACGCAGTTTTGGACGAAACGTCGGGTATTCTTTATCCTTCTGGGCCACGGCTATCTAGCCCGGATAACACTCATCTGAATGTAGACACCGGCCGTGAAAGCCTACATAGTTATTTGTATTTATATTTAAAATACTTCACGAGTATTTATATTTTCATTTTATAAACATTCGAAGATTTACTTCTCTTACTCAATTAATAAAACTGTACTTAAAAGTGTAAACCAAATCAGAGACCTTGGTATTGTCTTTGACTCAAAACTAGACTTTAAAATCCACATTAATAAGATAGTAGCATCAGCTGGCAGACAACTAGGTTTTATAATGAGGAAATCAAAGAAATTCCGTAATATAAAAACAATGGTACTACTATTCAATTCATTAGTGAAGTCAAAGCTAATGTATGGTTCTCTGATATGGTCTCCAAAAACCGATACTTGCTCGAGTTTAATAGAAAAAATTCAACACAGATTCTTGCGCTACATGTCTAAAACAAATACTCCAATGACACAAACTGATCATAACTATGGTCTAATGCAGAGAAAATTGAACCTACCTAGTCTGAAATCAGTTAGAATTTACCATGATTTAATATTCTTATACAAATTATTGAATGGCATGATAGACTCTGTTTTTCTAAAGAATAAATTTGTTATTAAGTATCCGTCCGGATTTACAAGAAACACTCTATCTAACCTTGATTATACTATCAAGATTTCTGAACTGAACTACAAATCTGTCGTTGATAGATTATCGATCGAGTTCAACCTTTTGAACATTGATGTAAATTCAACAATTAATCAAAATCAATTTCATCATTCAAGAGAATTATTCATGACTCGGTGCTTGATTTCGATTATTAACTCTTTCAACCATGCTTACTTTTCCCTTCATAATATTACTCACATGGATGTTCTCCACTTTTCTTTTTTAATATTCTATTGTTATTATTATTATTATGACTGATAATTATTGTTATTAATATAATTACCTATAATATATTATGTTGTTTTCTATTTATTTAATTTAAAATGGAAAAATAAGAATACACAATTTTATTTATTATTGCCTACTATTGACGTTATAAGCGTTTTGTGAATGGTCGACCCGATGACCCAGTGATTTAACTAAGATATACATACTTCTGTAATATTAATTTGTAAAGGGCGTGAGCCCATAGATTCATGTAAATAAATAAATAAATATATTAAAATAAGTTAGTAGTATGGATCGCCGGTTCTATGACCGGTGGAGGAGGAGGAGCTTGTTGACCTTTATCGAGGTTAAACTAGTTGTCGATGACCGTAATAAGGGCATTGAACTTTTCGCGTTTTTGGTTCATTGACCTGTTATTAGTTTGCACACCATGTGTTATTGATCTATGACGCTTGAGAGGAGGAGTTCATTGGCTTAAAACGAGGTCAAACTTGATGTCAATGACCGTAATTGGGGTATTGAACTTTTCGCGTTTTAGGTTCATTGTTCGGTTATTAGTTTGTACACCATGTGCTAATGTTCTATGACGCTTGAGAGGAGGAGGTTGTTAACCTCTAACGAGGTCAAACTTTTTGTCAATAACCGTAACTGGAGCATTGAACTTTTAAGGTTCGTTATTAAGAATTTACTCAACAATCATTTGTACATTTTATTATGCTTTATACTTCCACGATATCATCATCGCTATCCTCATGACTGCTGTTGTAGTAATCGCTCTCGACTCCTTCGTCATCTCCAATCCGCCCACCTGTTATTTGCAAAATGCCATAATTTTCGACGTTGAAGAATTCTAAATCTTCTTTACTTGGCCGACTCTCGAAATACCTTCTGCATATATTTTTCGTAAAGTGATCACCATTACGACCATAGAACTTTGCTTTTACAATATAATTCTCAACGTTAGCGATGTTGTTATTGCTATAAACAACTACACCAATCGAAATGTGTTTGTAGTTAGCTATATTGTATTCAGAAAAGAAGTCTTCATATTCTAAAAGCTCTAAATTTTCGTTTTTTTGTAGTACATTATCACCATTGTAGAAGTTTATTAAAATTCTACAGCCGCGGTTCATAATAAGATATGTTGATGCTTACTATGTTATTGTCAATTAGCTACTGTCTTAGTTTATTCTCATACCCGAACGTTTTATACTACTTTCTATTACTAAACAGAAAAATGTACAACTGTAGAAAATTTTTTATTCATCATTTTGAAGATAGATACACCTGTAACCAATTTTTAAGAACAAATACATTTTCTAATGCACAATTGTAGCACGTATCTTGAAAGAGGGAGTGGTAAGTACAAACTGGAGTGGTTTTATACTTTGCGAGGAGTTTTGTTAAAGATGGACACTCCAAATCCTCTAAATTGATAATGTTCTCTAAATGTGGAAATTCTTTCGATATCCACACCTGTTTCTCCATTCCTTTAACGTATACAGCAGTCGAACAACTTAAAATTTTACCTATTTCAGCCACTGTTTCTTGATAATCGTTATACCCGCTATTGCATCCTAGTCCGTGATAGTTTCTAGTAAGCCAACCATTTTGACTTCTATAGTGAGCTGTAAGTTGCGACCAAGGAAATGGTGGAGATAGTAGATACCATGATATTTTTCATCGCTATTTATTCTACTGACAGCGAATTCTTTAAAAAGGAAGATATTTCCCTCTGTTTTAAAACCTTGCACATCTACTATGAACTCCATGGAATTATAATACTTGAACATGTTGGTGAAGGATTGTAACTAACCATTCGATCGTGCAGAATTAAGCAGTAAGCAGCTGGATTGGCTGGAATTGCCTCACTAGTTTCAAAATCCAAGCGTATATATATCGCCCCGGATTTTACAACTTCGTTCTGGTGTGAACAGTCGATTACAAATAAAGGAGCAACTTTCTTAAATTCTGACGGTTTTAACACCGGTTCGCTAACGGTTCCGTAATAAAACTGTTGGAATTGAGCATACATCTCATATAATATAGAGAATTTGTTGTTTTTGAAATCAAGATGGAGATTGTCATAAGGATACATAGAAAAACCTAAATGTAATTTAATATTATTAAGTTCGCAATGGTCAAAGTGGGCTTTATTTTTTTCTGATTTATTATTTCTATCTGTTTGAAATGCGACTAACACAAACCGAGGTTTTTCAAGTTGATGTTGTTTTAACAGCCCATGTATGGATATTTGTTTGAGGTAGTAGGGGATATTCATGCAACTCCCAACTACGGAAATTAATTTCCATCTGTTGATTTCTTTGCAAATATTTTAGAAGTTTCAACCTTTCTATGTCTGCAACAGATATATGTGGAATTTTCCAAGAAATTTTATTAACCACAACTTTTACTGTTTCATCAGCAGTTGTATTCACTATAGCGTTTGTATCAACGCTACTTCTTATTAATATAAGTTCTTGCTTTATGTTAAGAAGAATTTTTCGAAAATCTTCAGCAAAACCTAAAAGCATTCGTAATGGGATGCATACGTTAAAATTCGCACTTTGATCAATTGCTGAAAATGAGTCATCATTAGGAGCCCAACCAGCATTCTGAAGCCGTAGACTCTCATTTACGTTATAGGACGCGTAACCTTTTATTCAGGATTTCGAATACGATCAACCGTTTTTCCACCGATTTCGTAACGAATTTTATCGAAAAGATGGGCAATCCCATTGTTTACAAATTTAGCAGTTGCTGATGCTGTACCATCGGTTTTTACCAATTTTCCTTTAACGTATAGAATAGTATCCCACGGCAAAGTGTACACGTCTTCATTTTCAATAGGAATGCGAATTTCATCACTGTTTTTAAAGGTCGTATTCGTATACGGTTGATGTGTGTGACGTTCCGCATTAGTTATAGATGAATCAAACAGCGCACGCTCCGTAACATTCAAAATTTCAGAATGCATGATTTCAGCTTAGCTTTCGCTTAACTCGGTATCCTAAACTTTCCAAAAAACGAGCGTTTGAAGGTGTTAACCGTTTCAATTCTGCCTTAGTACTGGCGAATCGAGATAATGCGGGTTTCCTATAAATCACCCTACGCTTGCTAAAATTTCTATAACGGTAGACCATTATGTTTTTACTGGAGACGTTTCAGATGAAGTCTTACTGTTACGGTCTCTCCACGAAAATTAACGAGTTTACCGTCCTGATCAACTATTTTAATGACTATAGAGTCAATAATTCTTGTATTTATAGGCAAGTAAATAACATTGGTTGGATTTTCGACTATTTTTTAGCCTGGCGGAACGTTTGGGAAAAGTTGATGAATAAAATGAGCTTCTTCATTGTTTCTATATGAACCAGAAACAAGGTTGCAATGAATGCATATTGCGTTTACTTTAAAAATATTCGCAGGATAATCAGAAAATTCATGACTATTAGCTTTAATAATTCTCGGTTTGAATCCTAGCAGTTGTCCTATAGAATCCGGTTTTGTGAAATCAACTTGCTCTGTACATTTTATTTCAGAAAGTAAAGTATTGTTGTTGCCTGTTATATTTAGAAATACCACATCTTTAGCACCTCTCACTCTCGGGTCGCGTAATTGCATGCGTAGATAGCGATTTATATCGTCAAGCTCATATGATCCTATCGGTATAGGTATTATTTTATCACCAACGTAAAATTTATTATTGCTTTGATCTATATTTGGAATTGAATTGTACGTTTCAAAGTTGACTAGACCTAGTTAATACTCAAAATCATTATCCAAAACAATCGGGGGACTAATATTAGCTTGTAAAATTGATGTAACACCCGTTAAAGTAAACGTATACATGTTGATAGTCTGTTAACGCTATGTCAAATGGAGTTACCAACTTATACTTACCTTTAAAAGTGGAGGAATGGTGTAGTACTAAATAGAAATTCTAGCACCAGATGACCGCAATTGAATGAGTTATACTTTTGTTTGCGATCGTAATTATAATGAATTTTACATGGTTGAGAGGAATTTAAATATTTCACCACTTCCGGAGGTGGTCGCAAATTTCCGAAACTATCAAAATAAGCTGCTCTACCATTTTCTATTTTGTATGCCGTCCAATGAGTACCTTCCCCTGTTTTCTTATCGTGATTAACAACTCCGCATTCGATGGCGTACACTTTCTTGGGTAAACTATCCCGCATGAATATTCCACGAAAGTGAGGAATTCCAAGTTTTTTAATGTATCTGTATAAGTCAACATCAGTAAGCGGTCGGCGAGGTAAGTTTAGAGGGATTTTTTTTTTTGGTTTGGTAAATAAAGTCCTAGACCTTTTTTATATGGTTTCAAGAAGAGACCTTTCCCAACCGCGATTGCTTCCATGGCTTTATTGTGACGTTTAGACTCGTTGAGACTTTTTTGAGCAGCCTTGACGTCGTTCACGGCTTTCGCGATTCCTGCCGCTCCTCCCGATAACGCACCTAAGGCTGACAACCCGGTAAATATCGGTATTAACGGTAGAAATCCTCCAGTTTTTGGAACGGGTATTATCCTGGGAGGGTCAGTTAATTTTCTTCTTAATTGCGACATCGCTAAACGCGCTGCTCGAATAGCATTTTCTGGTCTTTTCTTTTTGAGAACATTTACCGCGCGTCTTATAAATTTCCAAAAAGGTATTCTTTCACCTCTTGTTTTTTTACTTACTCGTTTTCTTCTTTGAACTCCCATGCCTATCTTTGTTTTGACATTCATAGCGGAAGCAACTGCTCGCGCTGCTAAACGTTCTCCAAAGCTCGCGTCTGATGAATGAGTTCGTTTAAGTGCTGCTTTTGCTAAAATACTATCTGCCACATGTCGCTGCTCTAGATTTTTTAAAATGAGAGTATGCAATATCATGAGCTTTGCATGATTCATCTAATGGGTTTATTCCTTTATCCCCTCTTTCCAACCTCTCCTTTAGCCGAGTACCTGGCCCGCAAAAAACGATAACCTGGTAAATGTAACTCAAACGGTAGAGAATTAATAAGCCTATTTAGTAGACCACCGCCTTGCCGCACTTTTCTCATTTCTTTCTCAAGCAGCACGTGCATTCTTCTTCAAGTCTTCTTACCAAATAAACCCATTCATGCTGAGTTAGCTGTTTATAAAACAGAGCACATCATCAGAAATGTTTCATTGGGTTATTAACATGCGGATAGTTCAGCAAAAAGCGGTGCTACCCATTCAATCGGCACGGACCTCTGCTACCGCCAACAATAAGATCAATTGTAGCAGGTCCTTCCAATTGCGGGAAGACTAACGATATTATTTCACTTTTAGAACACCCTAATGGTTTGCGTTTTGAAAATGTATATGTATATTCCAAATCTTTAAATCAGCCTAAGTACGAATACTTAGAGAAGCTCTTCAAACCAATCAAGGGTATTGGCTACTATCCGTATAAGGATTCTGAGAACATTATCTCTCCATCAGATGCGAAATCTAATTCAATATTTATATTTGATGATGTTGCTTGCGAGAATCAGAGTGTGATTAGAGATTATTTTAGTATGGGACGTCATAACAACATTGATTGTTTTTTACCTTTGTCAAACATACACACATATTCCAAAGCATCTAATTCGAGATAATGCAAACCTAATTATATCATTCAAGCAGGATGAGCTAAATCTCAAGCATGTTTATTCAGACCATGTTAATACTGACATGTCATTTGAAAAGTTTAAAACCATTTGCAAACTTTGTTGTGATGAGAAATATGGTTTTTTAAGTATTCTTTTGGACTGCGATTCTGAAAGCGGGCGCTATCGTAAAGGATTCGATCGATATATATATATCTATAGTTTTTTAATTCATACGAGTTATATAGAAGCAGTAAACGGGTAAACATGGATCCGAAAATTAAACGGGAGCTTGTGAAAGTGAGAAATGCTGTCAAACGTAAACTGCAATCTTTAAAGGAGGGAGCGGTTGAAGAAGAAGATTTATTGCGGAAATCATATAAACCTTTGGCTGAGCCTTTAATGCAACTAAAAGAAGAAATCCAGTTTTCCAAACCGTCAATTAAACAGGAAATTAAAAAAGAGGAGGTAGAAGAAGAAGAAGATGTCGAGCATTCCTTCTTACCACTACAATCCAGCTCATTCATCGCACCATCATCATTAACCTCATCAACAGCATCTGCTGCAGACCTTAGTACTATGCTTCCAATGACTGAAGAAGAAGAGGATAAAATATTTGATTACACTAAACAGGAAATACAGAATATCGTGAATGATCCTGTTTTCAAAGATAAATTAGACGATTATGACCCATTGCCGAGGTATTATATTGAAGGGATATTGAGTGACACTCAAAGAGAATATGACAACAGAAATGATGTTCGATACGACTGGCTTCAGAACAAATTATACATTTGTAGTGAAGAAATGAAGGTGGTTGGTAAAGATTTAGAAATAATGGGGCGTAAATTTGCTGGAACAACTGGACTTTATGAATTATTATTTAAAGCGGAACCTATCGGAGAAAAGAGAAAAGATTTTGATGCCTATAGGGAGATAATGGAGCTCGTTCGATTAGATAACCCTCAAACTTATTTAACAGCCCTGAATCATGATACGAAAGGGGTTTTTTATACGCAGTACGGTGTTAGATTTAATCCTGATAAAAATATGTACTTCATCGGAGATTCTGAAATAAAGTTTGCGGCTTATAAATTAACCGTTAAAACTATGCGATACACAATAACCCACGGATTGTTAGAGCTTTTGTTTAAAAAAGAACCTGCAGATTACAAAGAATCGGATTTGACAAAGTATAAAGATATAGTTTACAGAACTAATGCTCATAAAATTGGCTACAGGAGCATCGCCCCTATAGCTGGAAACAAAGGAAAAAAATATCGTTTAATCAAGAAACTCATGACTGGACCTCTATTTCCATCCACAGCCGTGACCTCCGCTACCGTTACCTCGACTACGATTAGAAACCCATCAGGTCGAGGTGTATGGATGGATTTAAATAATAAACCTATAGAATATGTTTATTTTAATGATGTTAACGAATTATGCGATCGTTTAAAATTACTCATTGCATCACAAACTGCAGGTAATACTAATCATGCTAATGAAATCGCATCCATTATTGAAGAACTTCGAGAGTGTGGTAATAGAGTAAATAATCCATGTTTGCACTTAGTTGTAATATGGTTGTTGATAAATTCGGCCGAGCCTTGCCAGGGGCAGTAAAACGAAGGTTCGAAGTGGATTATGGTACTGAACGAAAGGCATTAGCTCGAGTTAATGAGGGGGATGAAGATGAAGTTGTTACAAAAAAATACCTAGATGCATTATTGGATACATTAGCGACAGCTGAGGACATTAAAAAGATTAACTATTTCTTTGATTTTGATGACAAACATGTAATTCGTTTAACACCACCTACAGCTTCTTGGCATGCAGCAACAAAAGCATACGTGGACAATAAAGACGTAGTTACTAAGGAACAACTTAGAACAGAATGTGAAACAGTTAAAAGGGATGCGTTGGTTGCAGGGGATAAAAAACGTGATAGTCTTCGAAACGAAGTATTAGCGTTACTAAACTCTCTCAAGTCTAACGCTGATGCGCTTAACGCAAATGTTCGTATAAATAATTTACACATTGACGCAATCTTCAAGCATATTGGTTTAGAGAAGAGTACTGTAATAATCAAACCTTCCTCTTCGAGCGCATTACCTGCCACCACCATCACCACAACAACCACCTCTACTACGACTGACAATTTATAATGGTGAAAATGAGAAAAAATAAGAAAACTGCGAGCGTTATTAAGGAAGAAGGGGTAGCTGAATTACACAAATCTTCTCGAAAAAGTTTTACTAGACGAAGAACAATTATTAAAGGCTTGAATGATTTGTTTCAAGCTTATTTAGTTGAAATGATACCCTACGCAAAAGAAAATAAAGGGTATCGATATATTCTTGTAGTAATAGACGCATTTTCTAAATTTGTATGGGCGTTGCCTGTATTACGGAAAAATGGAGAGAATGTTTCGAAAGCGTTTGAAGAAATACTTCGGAAAAGTAATCGCATACCGACAAATCTGCAAACCGATATGGGGAAAGAATTTTATAACAAATGGTTTCAAAATTTAATGAAAAAGTATAGTATTAATCATTATTCAACCTTTAGCAGTAAGAAGGCTTCTATAGTAGAACGAGTCAACAGAACATTAAAAGGTATGATGTGGAAAAAATTTAGTTTGCAAGGAACGTATAAGCGGTTTGACTTACTACCTAAATTAGTTCATGTTTATAATAATACGAAGCATAGAACCATCGGCATGAAACCATGTGCTGTAAAAAGAGCTAGTGAGGAGCATTTATTAAATACAGTTTATTCCCATATTAAAACGGTTGATTAAAAAAAAAAGAAATTTTCTGTTGGAAATTTTGTAAGAATTAGCAAACATCGTGATGTGTTCGCAAAAGGCTACACCCCAAATTGGTCCACTGAAATTTTTAAGGTTTCCAAAATTAAATTTTCCAATCCATTAGTGTATTATCTGCAAGACTTATCAGGTAACGAGATAAAAGGAGGATTTTACGATAAGGAGCTACAAACAGTGAAACATCCAAATGTTTATTTAGTAGAAAAGGTATTGCGCAGAAAAGGTGATAAGGTTTATGTTAAATAACTTGGATTTGATAAAAGCCATAATAGTTGGATTTCGAAAACAGATGTTATTTCGTAAATATTAATGATTTTTTAATAAAAATACGCATTTACATTAAAGGGTTTTATTTATTTCTTTAGTCACATCTCATTTTACCATAGTTTAAAGAGGGGAACATTCCTCTCAAAATCTTAATTCTACTAAAAATACGTTTAACATAATTTAAATTACTATCATTTATTTCAACACCATCAGTGAAATCAGTATTTGATAAAGTCTGCCGAATATATAAGAGCTCAGCATCTTCATCCAGTTTATCCAACTTTTGATGAAACATTTGCAGCGAGTTCAGGTACTGCGGATAACTCATCCTTGATAAATTCTATATCTGCAGCCTTTCCAACAAACCCCTTTATGCGAATGAATGCTACTTGAGATTGTTGACGAAGTTCTTTGTTAACTTATTCTACTTGCGAATCTGTAAGCGCATCAGCATACCGGCGAGGAAGGAACACGACGAAGTCTTTTAAATCTGTTAAAAGTCGCGGCCCCCACTTAGTGTGCACAATTTTCACACGCTGAACCGGATACTTTTCTCCAATGTTTAACGATTTTATTGAACGCGTTTCTTTTTCCTCAAAACCGATACCGATTTGGTTGAATGCTTTTACAAAACTATCCATACCAATATTAACGATAGCACTATTATTCAGGAAAGGTGGTACTGCTACTACCAAAGGATGCTTGCTCCGTGCTTTTATGTTA
Source organism: Agrilus mali (assembly GCA_029378335.1). NCBI lineage: Eukaryota > Metazoa > Arthropoda > Insecta > Coleoptera > Buprestidae > Agrilus > Agrilus mali. The sequence goes on from CM055662.1 coordinate 11,195,140, forward strand.
AGGCTCCTCCACTCCTGTAAGCTGTGGAGGGGGGATAATATCACAACGCAAGCTCTTTCGTTACAGTTATATATGAAACATGTTTACTACTTGAATTAATAGTAACAAACATTGTTGCATCCTGTAAACATGGTAAGCTCTTATTGCATTGTGGTGAAAATTTACAAAAAGGATACTCTTGTAAAGTACAAAACAATTGAAGCTAAAGAGTTTAAACAAATCTGTGAAAAGTTTAACGTGTTTGAGTGCGACCGTATTGAAATCTGCGGCTATTATTTCAACCCCGATATTGACTGCTCTGATAGCAGCGATTCTGAAGCCGAAGAAGTATTGATTTAACCGAATGGATCCTATCTCATACGAGTGTTACAAAAGTGAGACTGATATTTTGAAAAAGCATCTGAGGAATGTGCTCCACAACAGTTACGAAGAGGATGCGAAAAATGTATTTATGCGTTTGGGATTTCAAGTACCGTTCGAAGCATTTACTTGGATAACTGAAGGAGTAGACCCACCTCTGCCTTTGCTCAGTTTGCTTTTTCACAGACAGCTATTATGTGATGACTTTATATCAAAATTTCTCGAACAAGCAGCTAAAAAACAATATTTAACTGTTTTTGATGTTATGAGTATCATTAGTGATACAAAAGAGGTTGTCTGCAGGAACGATGTATTCTTTGTTCAAGAGCTTCTGACAAACAACAACATAACAAGTTGTGATCAATTTCTTTTCAGAAATGCTGCAAACAACCATAAGAATATGAAATGCTGCTTAGAAGATATTATATTGGAAACATCTTATTACGCTCAACCCCATATATTATCAAATGTTATACATCTAATGAAAATATACAATTTAGTCTATAACTACAACCCGCTTCAACCTGGAAAACAGAAAGCAGTTTATCAGTGGATTCTTGGAAATATATCCAAAGCGCGAAGGGGAGAGCGAGTAGGATGGCGATCAGGGCCTGATTCCGCAAAATGGCCATCCACCAAAGTTGAAGACTACACGCACACTTTGAAATTACTACACTCTTTAATGTAATGTTGTATTTATTAAAGAAATAAAACAGCTCGGTAAAAATTGAAAACGTGTTTTATTTAAATTTTATTAGCAACACCAGCGTCTGCAAATAATATACATCAAATAAACCATAATTGACATAAATATGCATAGAAATACAGCCAAACTTATGCACGATACAACTTGAAGGAATAGCAATGAATCCCATACGTATCCTGGAGTGATAGTGTTCTTTTCCAATATTCCAGTTGCTGATATCCATTGGCTGTCAATATATTCCAAATTTCTATAATTTGTTATAGAATATCTTACTTTCACCGAACTCATTTGACGTGTTATGTTTAAAACAAATACGTTGCTGTTGTTGACAGGTATTGAAATTAAACGAACCCACTCTTTCGGCCACTCACATAAACCCTTAAACTCATTTTGAAACTTAACACAGGCGTAGGCTATATCACCATTACTATTTTCCGGTCGTGAAATATATAACGTATTATTGAATAAGTAAGATAAAACTATTATAGCTCTTTTGATGTGCATGGTTATATTCTCAAGTACAATCTTCAAGTATACTAATTTTTAAACATATCAGCTCCTTTTTATATTCAATGCAGCATTTTCTACATCACCCCCTCTCTGTTCAGAAATAAAACTCGCTTTCAGTTTAGCATCCATTTAATAATTAGTATTCCTTCTTTTAAGCAGATTTAACTTTTTTTAATTTTCATTTTATAATTTGTTTACAGTGGAAACAAGTAAATATCAACATACTTGTAGTAGGTACTAAATATAAATATTAACAATAATGAAAGAAGTAAAATATATAATGTAAGAAATAAATACAACTTAAAACATTTCATAAGTTGGCATCAGTTAATAAAAAATAAATTTCATCTAAATATTCTTCAGAAATATTATTACTTTCAAAAAGATTATTTAATTGCGAAACCAATAATTTTTCCTCTTCTTCTTTCTTAATTAGTTCATTACCATATTCAATAGCTTTATGTAATGAAATTATTTTAGGGATGTCATCATGTCCCCAAGCTAAAGTTTTAGCAGTGCCTGGAATTATGAAACGTTTATCGTCGTTAGGACTTAAAGCTACCTTATATTTTAATTGGCTAAACATTTGATGCAATCGAGAAGTAAAAACTGACATTTGCTCCATTATCTGCTTTTCCTCATTTACAACGGAAACATAGCGTTTTTCATCCAGCCGATTTTGAATCACGGAACGTGTCACACCTTTTGCTTTTTTTATAATTGTTGAATCGTCCAATTTAACACAATACGCTTTCGCGCCAGTACCATAAAAGCTTTTAATAGGAACGCCGGCAAATTCATCTTTCATTTTACCAACAACTGATTCAGTTTTAGGAATGTCGTAAATATTATTTTCCGGATAATTGGAAGTATCAAATTTTTGCAGGTGTTTTTTAATTTCACTATAGAAATCATCATGGTAAACTAAAGAATCAGTGTCCATGTATAAAAGAGATACATCATCTTTGTATTCTCTTTTGAGAAAATCATAATAAAACCCGTATAGAACAGTTTTTGATAATTCTAAAATAGAGAAACCGAGATAAATCGGCTTATTATAAACAACTTTAACTTTTTCCATTTGAATTGCAACACAATTTTCTGAGAAAATACTACAGCTTTTGAAATTCGGTCTCGCGATTAACATTTCAGCTCCCAAACTTTTACCAGCATTTTCCCACCGCGTAGAAATTCGTATATCGCTTCTTTTGTCAATATTTTCCAGGGTTTTCCCAAAAATTGAATTAACCATTTTTTTTAAGAAATCTTTATCCGATTTTGCTGATGATTTATTTCTCATTTCGGTATTTAGCTGAATATAAGGCTTCATGAACGCCTCTTGTTTAAATTTTAGCACTCGGTGAATTTTAGTGATTTTTAAACCATGCCTCATACCTTGTTTCAAATTAAGATAGTGGCTTACATACTTTTCTTTATGATTTAAGGTTGTAATTAGTTTGGTTTGTTTGGTTTTGCTGTTAGGAGGTATAATATTTTCAGGAAAGAATGGAAAATCAGAATGAAACTCGTGTAATGAATTCGGGTAATGAATATCAACTTCTAAAATATAGCCGAAAGGTGAATCCGTTCCTACATTATCTAAATTAAATACTTCTTTTCGGATTCTGTAAGCCACTCGAATTCAGAAATTGGAAGTTTCTTACTCATAGCATACCCGTACTTTGTAGCGTCAAAATACATTATAAAGGACGATCTTTCATTGGGATTATAATCAGATAAGTATTTATTATTAGCAATATGCTTTCTTTCTATACATTGGCATATACCACCCCGTATCCCTTTTTTAAAGTAATGAAGCATTGAAATATCGGTAAGAAGCTCAAGTTGCGCATTTGTGTAACGTAAAAAACTATCCCATGATAAAGATGGCGCTGTTATATATTGACAGGGGTCAAGCTTGTAGGTTTTATGGCAAATTTTGCGAAAATTTTCAAAAATATCTGCTAGTAATAGTACATCTGTTTTCAAATATAGATGTGAATATTCCCCCAATGTTTGACATTTAAATTTCTCCCATACCGTTTGCGCATGCTTGTATTGTGTTGAATTGATATCAGTTTTTGTTAAATCATCAAAAAACATTTCTTTATTTTTAGTTTTGTATCTTATAATTTATCAAACGAATCCAAGTAAGAATAAGGAAATATCCCTTTTCTTCTCATCAATTGAAATTCATCTTGTTTTGGAAAAAATCGTCTTACAGATATCAGATCAGTGTCATTCAGTTTAGATGCTAATGATTCTAAAGAGCCCTCCAAAAATCTAAAAGAATCCATAAATCGCAATTTTAAGAAAATTTTTTTTATTTTACCGTTTTCAGTTTTGTTTTCAACATGTATGCTTTTAGAAAAAGTGATGTACTTTTCTTTATTTTTTTTTTTCTATCACATCTATTTTGCTTCCTAATGTACAAAGCGTCTTAAAGAAAATATGAGCATCATATCCACTAAGATTATGAAAATTACTGGTATAAAATTCGGAAGCTGATAATTTAAATTACAAATAGAATGGGCAGCGCCTCTAAAATGACCTGTTAAATGGCAATGATCTCTCACTTTCTCTTCATTTCCGAAATTTCCTTACAACATATATGACATTGCCTGCAATTTTGGAACTGAATTTCTTGTTCTTCACTTAGTTGTTCGATGGGGATAGTTAACTTTAAATAATGATGGTATATATCCATGGCTAACACTTCTAAATCGTTTACAAATTTCTGTACACAATTTTCACCTCTGTAAATATTTAATTTCGATAAGGAATCATCAAAGCTGCATTTCAAGTAATAACCGAAAGAATAGGGTATATGATAACGGGTATCAACAGTGAAAGGTTTATCTCGGCTCTCGGGAAGACATGTTGCAATTGGTTTCAAAATACACTCAAAGTCTGCATAAATAACAAACGGTAAATCGATTTGTTTTGAAAAATTTTCGAATTTTAAAATATTTCCAGGAACTAAACTACCATTAACATCTGTTTTTAAATTTACCGAAGGGGTGGCTGTTACAATATGATTACAATCTCTAGCTTGATGTTCTTAAAGTCTTGAACAGTTTGAAAAATATTGAAGACATCCGTCACAAAAATATTTTTTATGATCGGTTTTATTAATCTGGGATGAAATCAAACGGGAGAAATTTTTTATCCAGGTGTAATTCTGATTACCAGTAAGATCACTTATGATTAATAAATTAATATGTACCTGTTTCCTATTTTTTATATAATACAAAGGTCCAACAATTTCTGTTGAATATTTACCGTTAGAAAAAGAATTTTCCAACCCGTATACGTTCACAGAAACGTTATTAAGTTCTTCAAATAAAGAAATTTGTTTAAGTTTCACAGGAAAATCGATACCTTGTAGTTGAAGCACTGTTGAATAATGGGGATAAGATGATGTTCTAGCAGGGTTTCCTGAAGGCGGGTAGAGAGCCGAAACTACGGACCACGCAAAGCAGTGGTCATCGTTGTTCTTTATATTGACGATTGCTTTATTCAATGCGATAAATTTAGGTGATGGGATGAAGGAGTTTGCCCGCATAGGATTGAACTTCCCGCAGTTTATTTCGAGAAACTCAATACTTACAAGAGCCCATCCTGCAAGATAAATTATAACCAATATTTAGGTATTTAATAAAAAATAATTTTTTGCTATTTTTAGCTTAAAAAATATGCGTATATGGTTCGAGGTATATCATATAATATAATATAATATAATATAATATAATATAATATAATATAATATAATATAATATAATATAATATAATATAATATAACCTTACCGGAATCTCTCTCTTGGAATTCCGCTGCTTTGGTTTTCAAAATATCGGTGAAATTCTCGTAGTCGGCCAAAAGATCGGATGACTCAGACAGAACAGCATTTGGACTATTAAACGATTTTAAATCAATTTCTTCAGTTCGACCATAAATAAAAAGAGCAAACAGCTCCATGCAAATTTTAGCACTTTTAAGTGTTTGAATTTGACTATTCAGAAGGTTGAAAACTTTTTCTTTAATCTCCATAAAGAAATCATCATAGTCGATGTAATTTTGCTTCGGCCATATTCTAAACGTCGATACTTTTTGTCGAAATGCTGACCTTATAGTTTGAACCCCATCACATACGTTGACAGCGCATTTACTTTTATGCTGCAGAGATCGGGAATGTCCCTGCTGGGCATGCTTTGGCACAAAAACATTACACTCCTTACAAAAGCTAGCGTCCGACGTACTTGCTTGCGCATCACTTGTAAAGGTCGCACTGTCTACTTTACGTATTTTTCTATTAGGCTCACTAACCGCGTAAGCACCATTGGAAAGTCTGCAGGATTTCTTTTGATGTCTTCGAAGATTATCCATCCTAGTGAAACTCTTCTGACACTGATTACACTGGTAAACCATGATAACAAGCAGTTCAGTTACTGCTAAGTAAATAGGTAAAAGTTGCACTGCGTGCACTTAAACCGAGTTCAAAATGACGTACTAGCACAGAATTTATTACAAATTAGAGGAATTGATACCAAAAAATGAAACAGTTACCGTTTAAACTTTAAATCATCGAACGAAGGTTGAGCAAAAATGAATTTAGACTGAAATTTTTGTATTTGTCTTTATAACCGGGATGCATGAAAATTTTTAGTACGCACTAGCACAGGATTTATTACAAATTAGAGAAATTAATACAAAAAAAAAATGAAACGAAGTTACCGTTTAAACTTTAAAAATTAAATCATCGAACAAAGGTTGAGCAAAAATGAATTTGGGCTGAAATTTATTTATTCATAACCGGGATGAATTAAAAATTTTAATCCTCTAAGTGGGATGAATCGACCATTTCCACGGTTATATCGTCGGCTTCAAACATACCAGTCATGATAAACTGGCATTTTAAATAGTGTAAACACTCTATAGGCACATTTTTATTGAAAATAATAGTTATACCGGTCATAATGTCCAAAATACCTACCGTTTCTGTTTCATAATTAAGTATCAAGTCCTCTAATTCTAATCTTAACTGAATTATGCGCGCCGCGATAGGGGTATATAACCCATCTGAAGTGGATTGACGGGTACTACTGCTCACTACTCATTGTATATAATAAATATATAAAACTTGCGAAACGTAAATACGAATATCTAGTATGCGAGACGTAGAAATGAACGTATTGACACTGGTAGCTGCGTTAACATATATATACAAAAGTAGTGCATCCCCTCTCAATAACACTCAGCCTCACTCCTCCTATTCCCCTTTCCCCGCATTCTCGCTTGAATTCAATTAGAAGGTAAATGGACTCATAACCTTAACTTGATCTTTACACCTACCGCTTTCGGTAATTATCCCCCCTTCAGCATTCCTTCCCCCCCGCCCCCCCTATCCGCAAATCCCAAATTTCCATTTTCAGGTCACCTACCACGAAACCAAATTCCCAATTGCAGCTCACTTTGTTAGGTTAGGTAAGTTCTGTTCATTTTTTTCTCATACCCCCCTTTTTATTTGTTTTACTGTGTCATTCGATAAGCGATAACAATAGGCGTCAACCTACTTTCAATTAAAATGTGGGTTACTCAAAAGTGTCCGGCGCCTCCACCAAAATTGACTAAAATTGGTTAATTTTTTTAACAATTTTTACCAATATCCCATCAGGGTGTTCGAGAGAGGCCAATTTTGAGGTCACAGGGAGGTCAAATCCCCACTTTTTCGTGCCTCTGGAGGTCTGATTTGGCGTTTGGGAATCGAGGAGAAAGAGATAGGTTACATGTTTGATGTATTGCTTGCAAAACATTTAGTTTCAAGATGCCTGTCCTGGAATATATCACGCTGTTGCAATGCGCTGCGGTTTTAAGTGTCGTGGACTTATTGAAACGGAGGGGTGTGCAAAACACCCCTGAAAGGTCGGTGGTGCGCGGGCCATGGTTTCAGTAAGTTTTCAAAAATAATTTGCATATATTTCAGAGAATTTTAAAAGTGAAGTTTTCTGTGTAGGGCTGAGGAAGAAGAAGAACCGCAGCAGCAGCAGCAGCAGGAGCAACAACAAAAACAACAACAACAACAGCAGGAAGAGTCTATTTTAATGATAGACCTCACAGGGTGAGTAGTTTAGCTAATTTAGAAAACCTTAACTTTATTTACCTCATTATGTTTCAATGCTTTAGTTACTACATTAGATTTCTTTTTCTGCATTTGCCTATTTGCTTGCATGTTTACAGGCTAACACAAGCGTCAGCCCCGCACCCACCATCTCCTTCACCAGGTCCGTCAGGATTAAACCGCCGCCGGCAGAGATCTCCATCTGGAGATGAAGATTTTGTGCCAAATAGGCGCCGGCGGTCGTCGAGGATGCCGAGGGAGCCTCTACGATCAACACCCATGTTTTTATAGCGATATTAGTACTGTAACAATCTTCAACTCTCAGTGGTCGATAACTGATCAATTATTATCAATCGATTAGTCATCCTGGCATGGCGTCTACTGATGTCACTACCTACTCACCCAGCAAAGAACACACGGAATGGGGATGAGAATGATGTAGATTTTTTTAGAATGTTACATGCAAATCAAATCTGTTCTAGAAAGTAAAAGAATGTTTTATTATAACATTTCAGAATGATTTGGCAATGTTCAAGAATGTTCCAGAATCTTGAAGATCATTCAAGAATGTTTCAGGATGTAAAAATAAGTTAGAAAATGTTTTGAATCATTATGGGATGTTCGGTATAGTTCTAAGTTCGCGAATATTCTAGAATGTTCCATCAAACGTGTAATACTTATATTCTTACCCGTGCAACGCCGGGTATTGCTGCTAGTGTTCTTCTAATTATATTGTACATAGTTTGTTTATTATATCGTATTTAGTGTTAGCTATTCGCATTCTGCCTTCTTTGGTGTAATATGTGTTTCAATATGATATAGTAACCTACAACTATTTTTATAATTTTATTGTGATAATATGAAAGAAGCCAACAATGAAGCAACTAACCATTAGATTTCTAAGGAAAAAAAGAACGAATGAAAAAATTGAAATTTTTTGAGAAAATTATTTTTTAAGGATTACCTACTATAAAAAAAAATTTAATTATAAGGAAGGAACTTTTTGGTTTTATTTTTTAAATTATTTATTTAAAATAATATTTATAAATTAAGTAGGAAAAAACTTGCCCTTAACAAAGTCAACTTTCGTTGTTGTTTTCCTTTTTCCTACTTAATTAAAATATTATTTTAAAAAACAAATCCAAAAAATTTTTAGGTTTCTTCTTTATGATTTAAAAAAATGTGTTATCCTTAAAAAATAATTTACTAAAAAAATTTCAATTTTTTTATTTGTTTGATTGCTGAACGAATAACAATACAATAAAGAACCCCTAGTGTTTTATTCATCAATTTCACCAGGGAGAATCTATATCATGTGTTCTCTTAATTTCTGAAATACTTTAACATCATATAAATACTCAACTTTGGTGTCCCAAAAAAAAAGGTCACCGACAATTGAGTGCGCGAAAAAATGTTGCATAGACTTTTCCATAACACCGCAATCTGAACCAAATGTATTTCTTCAATGCGGCAACGTCGCCGGGCGTCATAAGATACGTACAATAAATACACTATACACAAACGGGCTGCACATAGAACGATCTATGGTGCGGGCGTCATAACACTGACGAAATATATAAAGCAGTGTATGTCATGTAAGGTTACCCCTCTCAGGTTGCTCCCACCGAACAAAAGAATTCCGGCATCTTTAAATAAAATACACACTTCTATCTCCTTTAAAAATGCCGGGCGTCTGAGAGCCTGTGGGATGTACCGGGCGTCGTATAGGTAGGTAGGTACGTATATATATAGAATTACCTACCGCTGATCGATAAATATCTTTAATATTTTTGCAGAGTTTTGTTTACGCAACTGATTCAGTAAGATAAAAATTGTAAAATGATTGGATTATATTTTGGTAAATCGTTAGAACTACAGAAATAATACAGTATTCTCCATCACACTATGCGTATATTAGTAAAAATATTACAGTACAACTAACGATTGTTTAAAACTATGTTATTAAAAACACCATCATCGCCATCCAGCATAATTACTTCATTTAGCTGCTGCTGACTTGCTTTCTGCCCTTCCATTGCTTGAAACATCTCTTCCCATTCGTTATCTCCTTGAGCGTATTGCGTGAAAGCTTTTGAGAGCGGTTTCTGTACTGGTTCAAGGAATTCCTTTAATATATCTTGAGTTGTTTGCGTTACGCATTCCCCTCTACTTATTTCATTAGCATTATTCGTAGAGTTTGGTAAGGAAGTAGACGGAGTTTCTTCTATTAGTGGTATAGCACATTGTTTCGATGCTTTTTTCGAAGACCTTCGTTTAACGTTATCCTTACCTCGACCAACATCCAATCCCGCTCCATTTTCCGCAGGAGCTGCTCGCTTTTTACCTTTCTTATTGTTTAGCGCCAACGTTAAATGTTTATTAACTTCTTCTTTCTGCAACTTTATCGACATACGACATTCTTCGTAGCTTTGCTTTATAGATGATTCCCTCTTTTGAAGTATTTTCTCTTGTTTTATCCTTTCTCCTTGAATTTTTTTAGCTAACTGATAATATTTCTGTTCTGCTAAGCGATGCGTCAAAAATTCCGTCATGGGTGCAGCAGCCAAACTAATAAGATCCACATCAAACACATCAGTTGTTCGCATCCAATACGACTCCAAAATATGTAGCGACTCTTCCAAATTCTGTGACTGCTTAAGCACATCCCCCAACTGAATTATTTCGTAAATATTCAGTACTTTAAATTTATTGCCCGGTGGAAGGATTACAACAACCATGTTTACTTTCTCTAGCTGACAACACAGGCTCTAGTAAGAAGGTAAAGGCTATCACCTCTAAATACTCTATCCCCTCCAACACACTTTACTGTTTAGAGCTGACCAGTCGTACTTTATCCTCGCCACAACCTCCTCCTCCCAAGCGTCATTGAACATAAGCACATGGTGTACGACCTAATAACCGGCCAATGAACCTAAAACGCGAAAAGTTCAATACCCCAATTACGGTCATTGACAACGAAATAAAAGTTTATTCTCGGTCATGCACCTGCTAATCGGTCAACAACGTTCACATCCTGTAAAATCAGCACCTGGTGTATGACCTAATAACCGAACAATGAACCTAAAACGCGAAAAGTTCAATACCCCAATTACGGTCATTGACATCAAGTTTGACCTCGTTTTAAGCCAACGACCTCCTCCTCTCAAGCGTCATAGAACATTAGCACATGGTGTACAAACTAATAACCGGTCAATGAACCTAAAACGCGAAAAGTTCAATACCCCAATTACGGTCCATTGACATAAGTTTGACCTCGTTTTAAGCCAATGACCTCCTCCTCTCAAGCTTCATAGATCAATAACACATTGTGTGCAAACTAATAACAGGTCAATGAACCAAAAACGCGAAAGTTCAATGCCCTAATTACGGTCATTGACAACAAGTTTAACCTCGATAAAGGTCAACAACCTCCTCCTCCTCCTCCGGTCATAGAACCGGCGCATCCATACTACTTAAGTTATTTGTATTTGTTTCCGAATATAAAAAATTTACATGAGAATGTTGTTATCGATACTTCTTCATATTTTCATTTGTTTTGCATCTGTTTTTAAAATTGTGGATAACTTTGATGAAATGACTTAAGCTTTAGGTAATTTGGTATTTCTGTTTAACAAGTACTTTTCATTCCCATTTATAGCATCTGATTTTGTTAATTTTGTTGTTTATTCAGTATTGTAATCATTTGTTTTATTGTATTAAAAATTTTAATGGATGTTATCTTTTATTTTCTAAAAACACTTGAATGATTAGGTGAAAATTTGTCAAGTCACAAACTCTCTTCTTAACTTTTTAAGAAGATCGTTTGTTTCTTGGTAAATTTTCGCTTAATCAATAAAATAACTTACAAAAATAAAAACCCGCGTTTAAATAGGCGCCTTTAATCTCTACTTTTTTATCACTTAAGTGGGAGGGCGTTTAAATCGCCGCAAAAAAAGTTTCCAATCTACAATAGTATATATATATCTCTTATCTATGATGTGCGTATTTTTAATGTACACAGTAAATAAGTAAGGTATTTGTTTTGTTGGGTAATAGAATTTCAATTTTGAAAATTATTGTCATGTTTTCAAACACAATCAGTTGAACCCTTCAAATATTTAAAATTTTAATTAGAATTATACCATTGTAATTATATTATGTGTTGTATTTTAGCAAAGTGTTTGCTGTAGTGGTGGTGCTATTAACTTTAGCACTGCTGAATTTTTCTCATTTGTTTGTTAATAATAGGTATAAATTAAACTATAAACTATTTTTGGTACAATTTTTGTGAAACTGCATGGTAAATTCAAGAATAAATAAACAACAACGGAAAATGTTTCACAGTATATTTGAAACATTTTCCGTTGTTGTTTATTTATTCTTGAATAAATTAAACTCTTTACTCCGAACTGCTGGTTTTAACTATTTATTAAGAACAAATGAGAAAAATTCAGCAGTGCTAAAGTTAATAGCACCACCACTACAGCAAATACTTTGCTAAAATACATTTTGGTCCTTCGATCCGGATTTTCCCGCAAAAAGAAACTTTACTGCGAATCATTCAACATCAAACATCAGCGATTCTCTTCAAATTGTGCACAATCAAACAACACGGCTGCTCAATAATCATTGTCAACAGCATCATCAATTATCAACATCATCAATCATTAACATCAGCAATCATCATTATCAACAGCTCGTCATCATCAACAACTCATCATCAGCGACAACTATCGACGGAACGCCAACGATCACAAAAATAGGTCAGTTCTTTCCTTTACATTTCCTTGTTTAACAGTGTATACATTGGTCACGTAGGTCTTATTCTTTAATAATTATCATAGTATCAGTCTTATACCATCTATTTCAAAATGACTGAAGAATTAGCAAGTTTAAATGTTGGCCGAGGTCAATTAAAAGCACGCATTACAAAATTTAAGGCATATTTTGAAAAAACAACTCATACTAGTAGTACTCAATTAAGAATAAGACTAGCAAAGTTCGAACCTATTTTAGACGAATTCGTAAAAATACAATCAGAAATAGAAATTCTCGACCCGTCGACAAAGCAGGAAAAAGAGCGCGAATCATTCGAAAACGACTATTATGATCTTGTATCAGCTGTAACCGATGAACTGAGCAAATTATCCCCAAACAATTCGGAAGTATGTAAGTCACCATCAACCTCTTCTAATGTACCAGCAGCGAATAATGTAGATATTTCGAATCAAAATCCTCAAATAAAATTACCTACACTAAACTTATCCACCCTTAATGGCCAATATGATCAGTGGCTCTCGTTTTACGAAACCTTTCAATCTTTAATTAACGAAAACAGCAGTCTTAACAAAACTCAGAAATTATATTATTTAAAATCCTGTTTAACCAATGAGGCTGCAATTTTAATAAATACTTTAACAGTCACGTCAGACAATTATCAGGTAGCATGGGACTTATTAAAAACACGTTACGAAAACAAAAGGCTCATAATTAAAAATCATTTAAACATTGGGACGCTATTTTAGAACATTTTTTGACTTCAACATTTGATATTGATACGCAGCCAAGATGGGAATCGACTTTGAATGGAGGTATGTTATAACCCCAATAATGCACATCTTACATTATATACACAAAATTCAACATCAGCATTTTCAAGACCTTATAAAAGCACGCAGGCCATTACCCGCAGCAGCTCGCGGTCATTGTATCCACCAGCTGTATCGTTATTCTCCTATTGTAATTTTTATGTAATAATTTGATTTGTATCATTTTTAATAAAAGTTTTTAAAAATAAAGTCTTGAGTAAAAAGTGCATAACAATAAATGGCGACGACGACGACCATTCAAAATTAAATGAAGGAATATTAAACCGTAAAATTATTTCAAAAGACTGTATTATTCCACGAAGTATAGTAACAAATAAAAATGGTACTATTACTACGACTGTCTGTAATTTCTCAAATACCGATAAACTTATCCAAATTCCAAATTTAAATATACATAAAATCCACACGGTTAAAAACGTCAATTTCGTTCAAGAAGACGATAATGCAACAAATAAAGAACGTTGGAACGCAATAAAAAAAAACCTCCATTTAGATCACCTTTATAATGAAGAAAAGAATTCCATCATGCAAATATGTTATAAATTTCGTGACAGTTTCTACCTAAAAGGCGAACCATTAACTTTTACCCATAAAATAAAACATTTTATCGACACAAAGGACCACAAACCTATATTTCAAAAAACATACAGATACCCGAAATGTCACAAATAAGAGGTCGAAAGACAAATCGAGGAAATGCATCGTCAAGGAATTATAAGACCTTCTTAATCTCCATGGAATGCACCTCTCTGGGTTGTTCCCAAAAAGTTGGACGCAAGTGGTCAACGAAAATGGAGAATTGTAATATATTACAGGAAGCTGAATGAGATCACAGACGCCGATAAATTCCCTTTACCAAACATCAACGACATTTTGGACAACTTAGGCACAGCGAATTACTTTACAACTTTGGACTTGGCTTCAGGCTTCCACCAGATTGAAGTTAATCCGCACGATGTTGAAAAAACGGCTTTTTCCACAGATAAAAACATTGGGAAATGGTTCGAATGCCGTTTGGACTACGAAACGCTCCGGCGACATTTCAAAGGGTTGTGAATTCAGTTTTATCAGGATTAACACCGTCGCAATGTTTAGTATATTTATACGACGTAGTAACTTTTGGATCCTCATTAGAACAACATAACGAACGACTAATTAAAGTACTCAAAACCTTACAAAATTCCAATTTAAAATTACAACCAGACAAATGCGAGTTTGCAAAAAAAGAAATTGCTTATTTAGGTCATATAGTCAGTAATGAAGGAATAAAACCAAATCCTGAAAAAATCTCGTGTATAAAGAACTTTCCCGTACCTATGACTGCTACAGATATAAAATCGTTTGTAGATTTAACCGGTAATTACCGACGTTTGATTCAAAATTATGCAAAGATAGCTAAACCCTTAACATCTCTACTCAAAAAAGACAAAGTCGTTGAAATGAACAATGACTTACCAATAGCCTTTGCCAGTAGGACATTAAACCCTGCTGAGACTCGATATTCCACCATCGAAAGAGAATTGTTGGCAATCGTTTGGGCAGTTAAACACTTTCGCCCATACCTATATGGAAAACAATTTAAAATAGTAACGGATCATAGACCATTGACGCGGCTATTTTCTGTGAAAGATCCTGGCTCCAGATTGGTACGATGGCGTTTGAAACTGGAAGAATATGATTACCAAATTATTTACAAAAAAGGCTCACTCAATAAAAATGCAGATACTCTTTCTCGAGTAAAAGTTAATCCAATAAATTTGGCTGGCCTAGTTGTAATGGTTCTTTTACCACCATACGATAAATTCGAACAATCAATGAAAATTAATAAAATAGAAGAAACTGCCAGTCTGACTGAAAACTCCAACGTTATTATACCATTAAATCCAAACGAAATTTTACCAGAACTAAGAACGTTCGTATATGACTCAGACTGTAATTTGGCTATTGAAAATCTATTCAACAAATTAGTCCCTTCAAAAACGAAACAATATAAATACGCTTACTTTAAAATATGTAACGATAAACACGAACAATATAACCAATTTCGTTCTATAATAGAGAAAATTGTTGTGATAACAAAAATCCAATATACATTTTAGGCAAATTATTAGACCATCAAAAACTAATTGAATTAGAAGAAATATTTACTTTCTTTGAAAACGAAAATAAGAAATTTACATTAAATAACATACCTGATATTCTTTCGAAAGATTCAAAATTACACATTATACAAATGTTTCATGAAGATCAATTAAATTTCCACAAAGGAACAACAGAAACCTATAGAAAACTAAAACAGTATTACAAATTTCCACTCATAAAAACCCTCACTGAGGCATATATAAAAAATTGCTTAACCTGCCAACAAAATGAAATTTGTCGTCAAAACACCGAAAACCCATTAGTAATAACTGATACACCAAGAAATTTTAATGAGCGCATTGACATTGATGTAATATATTGGCAAAGTTTGAAAACAATCACCCAATACTTACAATTCAAGACCAATTAACAAAATATTTTCAAGCATATATTTTACCAAATGAAAGTTCGAATTCCATAATAGATAGATTATTATCAGAATGGTTCAAACATTTTGGAATACCCCTAAGAATACATTCGGATAATGACTTTAAAAGCGAACATTTTCAAATTTTTTCTAAATTATTCAAATTCAAACATACGACAATTACACCTGCTCATCCGAAAAGCAATGGTGCCAATGAACGGTTTAATTGTGTCCTGAAGGAATCCTTGTTAATGCTGCAAAAAGGTCAATAAATATCACTTGAAGATTTAAAAAGAAATTTAATAACAGCCATTATATCATATAATGCATCATTAAACATTTCAACAAAATTCACTCCACACGAATTAGTTTTTGGGCATACCCCTCAACCAATATGTACAAGAACCGATGCGAATAAAACCTACGAAGACTTCGCAAATCAAAACAAGTTAGAATTGCGCGAAAAACGTAATTTGGCAATCCACAATCAAAAGGTAGCAAAAACAAAATCTAAAGAATACCATGATAATCGTACACGAGCAAAAATAAAAGAATTTCATCTTGGAGATCTAGTCTTAGTCAAACGGCATCATAAATTACGAAAATCTCAACAATCACGTTATTCAGAACCTTGCAAAGTAATTAAAATTTATAAAAACAATTATATTGTAATCGAAAATAATAAGAGCGAAACTTATACAATAAATACTGAAAACGTTTAACTTTATTCTAAAGTAGTTAATCCTTTACAGGGTCGTGGTGACGACGACACTCTCGATAGAGCCGAAAGGAATTGAAATATTCGAACTTCCTAAGAATGGACTCTATTACCATGATTTAGGGAATATGGTTATTAAATCTTCAACATACAATATTATTTTACATAAAAACCTTACAATATAAAAAAAAGAATTTAACGAGCTTACAAAACTTTTAACTAAATTCAACAGATTTAACCTTAAGGGTAAACCAAACCATATATCAGCTATGGCATTACAAGCGTATCTTAATCAAATTTAAGACAATATCATTCAAATTGAAAATCTTTATACAAGACGCTTCCGCAAAAGAGGGTTGTTCGATATTATAGGATCCGGACTTCATACACTTTTTGGAGTAATGGATAGTAATGATGAAGAATATTATAACAATCTTATAAATCAATTAGAAAGTAGGAACAAGGAGACTTTAGAATTAATGAAACAAAATGCGCACATTTCAAAATCAGTTATGCAAAATTTAAATGAATCTCTATCAAAATTTAAAGGATTTGAATCAAATATCATATAAAGTTTGAAGAAACTAGAAACTAAAACGAACGAAATTATCACTTACGAAAATGAAAATAAAATTTCTGCTTTAGCCTTACAACTACATGCTGAGTTTATCGAATACGCAATAATATTGGAAGAAGAAACAAACACAATCTTAAATGCTATCAACTTTGCTCAACTAGGATTGATATATTCTAAATTACTTCCTGTAACCATTCTTGAAAAAGAAATTAGATATATTAAACTAAAAGATGATAAACTCATTTCAGACTTATTTAAAATTAATTTTGCTTCATTATACAAAATCATAAAACCTAATATTAAAATGGGCAAAGACATTCTCATAATCGATATAAGCCTGCCTCTAATAATGGATTCTATATTTAACCTTTTCAAAATATTTTCCTATCCAGTACCCAACCAATCAAATCCAAAATTGTTCCATATTATACAATTTCATCATCAATTTGTATCTTTCAATGATAAAAACGAATTCTCGATAATTACGGATATGAAATCATGCGCAAAAATTGAGAACTTTTGGTTATGTCCACACCTGGAAACCCACACAATTAACGCCGACAGTCCATGCGAAGTCCTGATGAAGACTTCACCCAAATTTCCTGAACGCTGCACCGTTCAAAGTGTTCCAATGGAAACTACCAATGTAATCTACCTTGATCATAATGAATGGCTTTTTGTAACGACGGAACAGCAAAGACTATTCTGCAAATGTGACGATCATCCGGCAACTAAAAAAATAATTCCGTCAAGCGCCCTAATTAGGCTCCTTTCTGGTTGTACTACTTTCCTGGATAACGACATCATACTCAAAGCAGAAACTACGGAAACACGTAACAGGACTCTTCAAAACGACCTACCACTACTGCAAGAAGACTGCTGCATACAGGAAATTGATCAGATTAACCACTTAAGTTTAGACCCAATAAAAATAGGTCCAGAGCATATAAATAACATCGAACTGCTGAACGAAGAACTAAACCATTTTCAAGATAATGTTAACAAAGAATACAACAAACCATTCACCCACTTTCGCACGTCATGGTGGAAATATATACTCTCGTGTATTGGAGGACTTTTAATGACTTGCTGCTGTTGCTATATGTGCTGCCCGCAATGTCTAAAACTAATTAATCCATTTAGACCGTTTATTATAATAAATCAAACTATCACAAACTGTAAGAAAATTTCGCCTTCGAGAAATTCTGAAGAAATTTCGATGTCCCAGATTAACATTTCGGAAACAAGACAAAAAGATTATGAAGATCCAATGGCCAACCACTCAAAGAAGAAATTGGTCAAATTCCACCGTTAGGATGACTGCACCCGTAACGGTTCCAACTTATAGGGGAGGACTGTTATAACCCCAATATATAATTATAAAAGCACGCAGGCCATTACCCGCAGCAGATTTTCGATGCTAAGTAGCTCGCGGTCATTGTATCCACCAGCTGTATCGTTATTCTACTATTGTAATTTTTATGTAATAATTTGATTTGTATCATTTTTAATAAAAGTTTGTAAAAATAAAGTCTTGAGTAAAAAGTGCATAACATATATTCCAAAATTTGAAGATTTATCTAACTTTTTAAAAGAAATATGTAAAGTTTTAGAGACAGTAGAATTCAGCAAAAATGCCAACAGAAATCGATTTAGTAAACCTAATAATGGACCTTTCATAACAACAAAAAAATCGAATTCTTACTTAGCTACTAATTCATTAAAATGCCAATTTTGTAAATAAAATCATTATCTATATCAATGTAACGAGTTTTTAAAACTGTCTATAATTGATAGGATGAAAGAAGTGAAAAAATTTAATTTTTGTAGCAATTGCCTAAAGGGCAATCATTTTTATAGCAAATGTTTTTCAAAATAAGATGCAAAGAATGTAACAAAAAACATCATTCTGTTTTACACTTCAATGAAAACCGCTATTCAACAACCACCCAATACATCACAAGCTTCTTCATCTATCAATAATTATCATTGTTTTCGCAAGCTTCTAATCAAGTTCTACTTTCAACAGTAGTAGTTCAAATTGCAAATTAAAACGGATCACTTCAATCTTGCAGAGCATTGTTAGACGCTGGATCGCAGTCTAATTTTATATCAAAATTAATGTGCAACAAATTAGGCCTAAAATTAAAATCAACAGCAATTCCAGTTGTCGGCATTAATCAATGAAGTAGTTACATCAATCAAATGACTCAAACAAAAATTTGTTCAACACATAATCAGGCTTTTAAAATGGAATTAACTTGTTTAGTATTACCCCACATTACAGACAATTTACCTGCAACAAGTTTTGACCCTTCAGGTCTCAATATTCCACAATCGATCAAGTTAGCTGATCCTAATTTCTTTAAAATAGGTCCCGTAGATTTATTGCTAGGAGCACAGGTGTTTTGGCAACTATTATGTGTAGGGCAAATAAAATTAGGTTACAATTTACCACTCCTGCACAAGACCCAGTTAGGTTGGATTGTCGGTGGAGGGATTAATTACCATCAGTTAAAATCACAGCAATCATGCAATTTAGCCATTGATCAAATATTAGCAGACAAGATAACAAAATTCTGGGAAATAGATGACCAAGTAGAAGAATATAAATTTAATTTTACACGTTCAGAATTAGCTTGTGAAAATCATTTTCAGCAAACACACAAACGTGATGCACCAGGTCGTTTTGTTGTTGAACTACCATTTAAAGAAAACGCTCCTGCTTTAGGCATTTCTAAGAAACAGGCATTAAAACGTTTTTAATTATTAGAACAAAAACTAAACAAAACCCCAGCATTAAAACAACAATATGTTAATTTTATGGATGAATATATTCGTTTAGGACATATGAAACCGATCAATATCAATCATAACAGCAATCGATGTGACCTGGGAAATGGTTAAAAACAAATACGAAGCTTTGGTAGTGGCAAATAACGAAGTATATAACCTTTTGCTAGAAGACCAGGCTGTAACCGAGCCGATTCTCATGGACGAAATGGATGCAGTAGATGGGTACGCAAAAAGCTACACTACTTTGAGATTACAGTACAACCGTTTTCGGCGGGATCCAGAGGATGATATGGCACCACCAGGTTCAGCAAGAGATGCGGATCAGTGTTCTATTGCGGGCAGTTCTGCAAGCCGAGATGCCGTTTCGGGTAAGCGTAAATTTAAGCTTCCGAAAATAGAGTGGAAACAGTTCGGGGGCGATATTCGAGATTGGCTGCCGTTCTGGGCCCCATTTGGGAAGGTACATGAAGATACGGACATCGATGCGAGCGACAAAATTGCATATTTAAATCAGGCGACTGTACCTGGAAGTCGCGCTCGGCAGCTCGTAGAAAGTTCACCCGCTGTACGAGAGAATTACTCGAAGATCGTGGAGGCATTAACCGCGAGATTTGGCCGTGAGGACCTGCAAATAGAAGTCTACGTGCGTGAGCTTTTAAAGCTGATTTTGAACAATTCCGTGTCGCGAGATAAAGCCGATCTTTCCGTATTATACGATAAACTTGAGGCACAGTTGCGTGCGCTCGAAACGTTGGGCGTCACGTCTGTAAAATGTGCGGCAATGTTGTTCCCTTTGATCGTGTCGTGTTTGCCAGAAAGCTTGTTACGGGTTTGGCAACGATCGGCGGAATTTAAAAGTGAACGGTCCCAAGCAGATGGAACAACGGACATTGATAACCGGTTGAAAAATCTTATGAGCTTTTAAAGGAATGAAGTGCAGAACGAACAGCCCATCGCTTTAGCCACTGAAGCGTTTGGTTTGCCGTTGAGGGGTTCCGATTCGGGATTTAATAATCGGGTTAAAAAAGTGAAGCAAAAATCCATCGAGTCAACTAGAACGCCTACTGCTGCCGGTCTGATGAATTGTGACATATCGAAGTGCGTTTTCTGTGACGGTCCGCACGGGAGTTCGAGCTGTTTTAAAGCCCAAAAGATGAGTGCGGGACAAAAACGCGACGCGGTTGTGAAAAGTCGGGCTTGTTTCCGTTGCTTAAAGCTAGGACATCAATCGCGGAAGTGCCATAGTCGCGTAAAGTGTATCGTCTGTACGAAGTCTCACGTAACTCTTATGTGTCCAAGTTTGACCGGGCAGAACGTTGAATCGGTATCGCGACCAGACATTATGCAATTAAACGATACGCCGGGTAAGAATTCTGACAAAGCGCTTGCCAATCATGCCAGTGCGCAGGTCTTTTTACAAACACTTCGCGTAAGGTTAAGAAACGGTCACCGTTCTCGGGAAGTTCGCGCCTTAATAGATAGCGGGTCACAAAGGCCGTACATTCTTAAAACTACCGCGCAGAAATTGGGATGTTCGTCGGGTCGGACCGAGAAAATTGTGCATTCGTTGTTTGGGGGTGCAAATTCGTCCGAACAGAAACACCGCTGCTACAAGGTGACAATCAACGGTGATGACTGCTCACGTGTCATAGAAGTTCTCGACCATCCATAATTTGTACCGAAATTCCTCCAATCAGTCTTGGATCATGTATGGACGAATTAGAAACGCTGGACATTACCATGAACCATTTAAACGACGCTGGTCCCATTGAACTGCTAATAGGTGCTGACATCGCGGGACAACTTTATACGGGCAGAAGACAGGTTCTGAAAAATGGTTTGGTAGCGATGGAAACAGTTTTCGGCTGGACTCTGATGGGCAGGGTTCCCAACGATATTTCATCTGCTCCTCCAACAATGCTGACCGTTCTCTCCCTCTTTACGAAGGATGCGGCCATCACCGAATTGTGAAAACTCGACACGTTGGGAATCACTGAGCCTACCGAAAAGAAGAATCGCGAGGATTTGGCTTTGGCAGCTAAGGAGCACTTTCTGCAAACAATCGCAAGGAACGAAGAAGGTCGTTATCAAGTTAAATTGCCTTGGTTGGAGGGACATCCGCCTCTACCTAGCAATTATGCGATTGATTGGAATCAACCTTCAAGAAATTAAAGGGTAATGTTATGCTGGAAGCTTATGACGCTGTGTTTAGGGAGTGGCTCGATGAAAATATCATTGAGGAGGTTCCCACCACGGAGGGCCATAATCTAGCTCATTACTTGCCACACAGACCTGTTGTCAAGATGAATAATGCAACGACCAAGATCAGGCCGGTGTTTGACGCCTCTTCTTGTGAAAAGAAACAACCGTCTTTAAATCAGTGTCTCGAAAAGGGCTTAAATCTAATTGAATTAATTCCAACGATTCTATTGCGGTTTCGTGAGCAACGGGTGGGAGTGATATCAGACATCCGAAAGGCATTCCTTCAACTCGGCGTACATAAGAAGGACAGAGACTTTTTTTGAGGTTCTTATGATATGATAGCGAAGGAGCCATAAGACTGTACCGACACCGCAGAGTCGTTTTTGGTGTGTGCAGCAGCCCATTCTTGCTGGGGGCTTCCATCGAGTATCATTTGGCCGAGTGTGACAAGCGATGTGACTCTCCTAGGGTTTCTTACTCTCAATAGACGATCGACAAACTACGGAAATGTTCCTACGTGGATAATTGTGTGACAAGCGTGGCCGATGAGAAGGAGCTCGATCGGTTCATGCATGAATCTCGAGAAGTGATGAAAGAGGCTCATTTTGACCTTCGAGGGTGGGAGTTTTCCCGAAGCTTAAAATCTTCAATGACTTTGTCAGTCCTTGGTTTGCAATGGGATCCTCAAAAGGACGTGCTTACTATTGGGGGAGACTACCATGGGGCAATCAAAGATTTGAGGGAGCAGAAGGTGACCAAGAGACTGATTCTTTCATTAACACAGATTGGTTTCACATCTCCAGCCACCCTTCAGTCAAAGTTATTACAACAGACTTGGGAACAACGATTGGGGTGGGATGTACCAGTTAATGGAGAGATCGAGCAAACGTTTCGCACTTGGGCCAATGATCTTCCATATTTATCCTCAATAGAAATCCCAAGATGGATTAATTCTGAACCCTGTTAAGCTGATGAAATCAGCTTGCATATTTTTTGTGACGCTAGTAAGAGCGCGTATGCAGCTGTGATTTTCCTTCGAATACGGAAAGACAATGAGGTACGAGCACACTTATTGGCTGCTAAAACTAGAGTGGCTCCTCTTAAGATTTCGATACCTCGCCTAGAGTTGTTGGCAGCTACGATTGCGGCTAGACTCTATGCCTCGGTGTGTGACGGTCTCGGGTTTAACCCTCAGCCTTTCTTTTGGACTGACTCCTCCACCGTAATCGCGTGGATTCGCCGCGAAGATGAATAGGGCACTTTTGTTTGGAATCGAATTGCGAAAATCCGCAAGCTTTTTCCAGTGCTAGCCTGGAGACACTTACCTGGCCATTTAAGCCCAGCTGATTTACCATCCAGAGGATGTTCTCCTCAAAATTTGTATAGATCGAGATGGTGGGAGGGCCCAAGATGGTTGTATGAGGCTCCAGAGTTGTGGCCGAAGGAGGATCTAAAGTGCCAAGAAGAAGAAATAGCTGAAGAACGGAGAAAAACTTTAGTTTCCACGATGGTCAATGTTACTTCAGACGAATGGCATTTAAACTACTTTTCTAAGTATAACCAGAAGATACGACAAATTGCCTAGATTTTCCGTTTCTTGTTCAATGCACGAAATCCCAACAACAAATTGACTGGTACCCTAACAACGGAAAAGTTGGATCGTGCTGAAGTTTTAGACCTCAAAATGGTTCAGCGGGAAGCATTTTCGAACGAAGCTTCCGAAACGATTCGTTCTCTCTCTCCTTTTCACGATGAAAACGGTCTAATACGTATGAAATCGCGTATATTCCGGAGGGACGATATAGACGACTTTCGGTATCCGATTATCTTGCCTGCTAAGCATCCGGTTGTGCAGAGCTTAATTTTCCATACGCATCGGGCCTCGTTACATGTTGGTGTTCAGGGATTGTTAAGTTTATTACGCGAGAAATATTGGGTTATCGGCGGGCGGCGGACAATACGTTCGGTAATTTCGAGATGCATCGTCTGTAAAAGTCATAGTGTAAAACCCATTGAGACGGAGACACCACCTTTACCATCGCTCTGCTATGAAGACCTATCGACCGTCGTCTGCGAATGTGAAGCCGTTATCAACTCCAGGCCTTTCACTTATATTTCCAATGATCCTTTCGAGTTGACAGCATTGACGCCCCAAATGTTTTTGCGGGAGCAGGTGACAACGGGAATGCCGGATTGTGACGCGATTGATAGAACCTCGTTGTGTCGGTAGATGGTTTACAAGCAAAGGCTCCGAAACGATCTGCGCCGTCGGTTCCGAAACGAATATCTCGGACAATTGAGGTGTTTTAACGGGAAAAAGAGGTTGCTGAAGCTCTCGGTCGGTGAGCTGGTTCTTGTGGGGTGCGACAACCAGGGGCGGCTAGACTGGCCATTGAGAAGAATCGACGAGCTTCTTCCGGGGGCTGATGGACAGACACGAGTAGTGCGGGTGCAGACTGCTGTGGGTTCGCTGTTAAGGCCAATCCAACGTATTTGCCCTCTGGAGTGTACGGCCATGGCAACTGGGTCTGTAGATGAGGAGCACATCCTGAACGAGCGGGAGAAGTCTTCCCACCCCGACTCAACCTCTACCAGTGAACTTCCCCGAAGAGTCGCATATGTTTAAGTTGATTTGTATGTTTATACATGTTTTTTTGTTTGTCAAATTTTGTGAGGAAATTTTTTTTGTCAAAATGTTTCCTCAGGTGGGAGGATGTTAGGAATTTACATGATTGACATTTTATATTTATAGTTCAAAAGGTTCTCAGGTGCAATGCATAACCTAAGTAGTTCAACTGTCTACGCAACTACACGCAGATGAGAGTCGCATTATTGATTTGAATGGCATGGAGCGAATTGGCGGCATAACAGTTTCGTTATGTTTATAGAAGAACGTTTTATTTTGTATTCCTTTTATATTATTTATTTTCTCTTGAAAATAAAGTCGTTTAATCTACATTTTGTTGCTGCCTTTGTCCGAACCGTGATCGTGGCCGAGACGGGTAGTTTCGTTTTTTGCGGGGTCGCTATGCCCAACTTGACTATTGCCATAATGGATCCATGGCCTTATGTTTTCCTCTGCAGCCACTCCATTATATTTAACCTTGGATCGACTACTTTCAGTAATGTCACCGACGTGATACCAGTCGTTTCCCAAAATTCAAATTACTCGAAAGGAACCCTCCCTTTTGGGAGTAGTTTTCGACTCTCACCAGTGGCCTGGTTATGTCACCCTAATTAATACTAGAATACCCCATATATGGATTTCACCATTCATCCTGTATATAATGAGTAAATAGTTACCAATTTACACAAAAACAAAATAAGAGTTTTCACATTAATAGAGAACTGTTTATAATAAAAAAAACTTAAAAATAGATTTTCTTTTAGTCAATTAATAAGCTGGTTACCAAGTATTAAAGTGAGGTACTGTATTTTTCTGATTTAATTTTGGTCGTTGTTCGTCCAGACTTTTAAAATGACCGGCCAAAATGCTCGGATCTTTTAATCTCGCGGTTTCGACAGAAAATCGAATTTGTTGGTCCTGAATGCCCCCCATTATTAAATTGACAATGTCCTCAGATGGAATAGTAAGTTTTAGATTATGTACAAAAGCTAATTTTGCGAAGAAATATTCGTAAAGTGACAAATAATTAGTTGGTACACACGACATCATGTTCTGCAAGGATCGGTATAAGTTTCTTTTTGGAACAAAATTTTGCAATAACATTTCTTTCCATTGTTGCCATGAAAATAAACGAGTTGGTAATCCGCGATACCAAATCTCCGCGGGACCACGCAATTTATTTAAAGCCAAATGACAAATAGTTGTATCGTTCCAGCCATAAATTTGAGAATATTCATCAACAGATTCTAACCAATTCCTTACATTGTGTTTTATCGGATCAAATTCTTGTATAATATTATTAGAAAGAGAGGTAACACTCACCATACGGTTGTCATCCCTTACCCCAATGTTTTGTACTAATTGGTTCATACCCTTTTCAATTGTCCGACTTAACACAGACACTGATTCCCCCAGGTCAGTCTCCCTGCTGTTACTTCGCCTAGAAGACGATCTGCGACTCGGAGTGCGACTCCTGGACCGACGTGGACTTTGTTCTTCACGTCGTTCGGACCTTCCTCGATTCCTTCCTTCCCACTCCTGATGTTAAAGTTTGGAAAAATATTATCAAAGAAACTAAGACACCTAACAATAATTTTATTTTGTATAATATGTGTGATGGTTTTCACTATACAATTTTATCTGTCTCATTCTCTTATACGTATTTTCCTTTGGAAGAATGTTTATGTTCCTTTGGCCTCGGTTTGTCGTCCCTTACTTCCCGCTTCCCATTTCTATTAACACTTGTCGCGTCGGCAGCGGTTCTAGGCACGTACACCAGACGACAACACAACATTAAACAAACTACAAATACACTTTATTTTAACTATTTATACAGCTAATAAAAAAACAAAAGTAAATATCAATTGTCCTTAATGTTGCTTATCACTTAAAAAACAAATTTTCATTACATTCTCAGGTTTGAGGCAGGAACGTTTGGAGGTAACAATATTATCTGCCTTAGAAAAAGCCCTTTCCGAAGGTGTGGTAGTATTTTGATTAATCAAAATAAATTGTTTTAAAATTCGAGTTATTCAAGTATTTGAATTGAAAAATACAATTATTCAAATCAATCCAATATTCCAATAATTCGACTATTCGAATTAGTGGAATATTCGCAGTATTTGAAAATTCGATTTTTCGAATATACAAATTGTTAGAATATTCGAATTATTCGAATAACTTCCCACTAAATAACTCTTATTTGATTATTCAAATATTCGATTACTCGAATTTTTTTTAGGCATCACCCTGTAAAGAGCAACCTATGTAACTCGAGCCGACTTGAGAGGGTGGCTTGGAATGGTTACCATTCCTTGGGAAAGGCGACCATAATATTAGTTTTATTTTTTTAAGAAAGATTTATGACTTAAGAGTAGACGAGATGAAGTGTAGTTAGTTAATAAGGAAGGATACCGATTTTCTACGCCGAATAGAAAAGATGTGGTTTAGCTTTGCCGATAAATAAATGAAATAACGAGATTCGAGAGTTTTCTTAACAAATCAGGAGTGGGATTTTAACCCACTAGTTAATAACTGTCCCACAGTTACATTTTTTTTTGCGTGTATTAATACAGACAAATTATTCGACCCAATGGTGTTACTGTTGTGTTTGGATAATTAGTGTAGTGAAGATGGGTAGGTCTGAGAAAAGAAAAAGTAAGGACAAAAGGAAATCCCACAAATCTCGATCCCGAAGATCACACATGTCCCCTAGTTTATCTTCAAGATCGTCAACTAGTTCACCTAGCCATACACCACCACTCCGTCAAAAGGACAGTTGTAAAAGAATTAAGGAACTCGAAAGGGAACTTTGTGAATTAAAAAAAACTGTAAGTACACGGTCCAATTTTTCGTTGGATGAGACTGTTATTCCAGTGTTCGACCCAAGTGCAGAAAATTCATTAAACGCGGCAAACTGGGTAAAAGTAGTCGATGAACTTGCGTCTTTTCATGCGTGGTCCCAAGAACTAACATTAAAGTTAGCCACACACAGATTACGTGGTAATGCGCGAAAATGTTACGACACTTTGCCTAATACATGCATTTCTTGGGAAGATTTAATAACAGTGTTAATTACTAATTTTTTTTTTTACTTATGTTAGGGGAGATGTAGATATAACATTATGTTTCAATAAAGCTCTTATATACTAATTTTCCAACCCCGGTTCGTTTCGGAAAACTTTTAGTTGAAGCGGCAAATTATGGCCCCTCCCCCGGGCAAAATTTAGGACCTTACTGCTATGAGAAGGCAGCAAAGTTAAATAAATTAAATATCCCAATACCGGAAACTTATATAATAGACAGTATTTTAGAAGGAATCAAAAATGACTCCATTTCTCTTCCAGCTAGAGCGGCAAATTTTAATACTGTTGGCAATTTAGTCAATTATTCGAGAAGTGTCCAACCTGAAACTTCTACCGAACGTCCCACGAGTGCGTCAACAATGGTGAACTATAGAAAACAAGCTCATCCCAATTTTCAAAATATTAAAAAACCTAAATACAACAAAACTGCGATCAAATACGTTTCAGGCAAAATTACATGTTTTAATTGCGGCGGTAACCATAGAGTTCGAGACTGCTCAAAACCACGCGTGTTTTGTAAAATTTGCAAAAAGTTAGGCCACACTCGTCTTAATTGTAACGTAAATAATTCAAAAGGCACTGCGAATGAAATTGCTTTGATTCACAATAAATCTAACATGTTCATAAAGTTTGCTTATATAAATGGCTACAAAATAGTGTTTAATCGACAGTGGAAGCGACTGTACAGTAATCAAGCGTTCTGTTGCGCTTAAATCAAAATTAAGTATAGAAAACAATAAAAACTATGTATTATTAAAAAGTTTTATGGGAAAATCTATTTCTTCCAACCAAAGGGGTGAGGCTACCGTATTTATCGAAGAAGCTGCTGTTAAACTTAGCCTTATAGTGTTAGAAGATGATTACATTGGCCATGATTTGATCGTTGGAAGGAACTTCTTAGATAACGAAAATGTAGTTATGATAAAAATGTCAAACAGAGTTGTTATAAGAAACTTACCCTCATTAGACATCAACAATGTAAATAATATTAGTGTCGATGAAATTTTGAAAACCGACATTAAATATGATATGATTCTTTCGGAAAACAGTTTATTAGAAAATGAAAAACAAGTTGTATTCTATCTAATATGTAGTTTTAGGGATTGCGTTGCCCTTTCGATGGGTGATCTGGGAAAGACAAATAGCGCAACCATGCAGATAAAATGCATTACCGACGAGCCAGTAGTTTATCGACCTTACAGAATGTCCTTTTATGAGAAAGAAGTATTAAATAAAATTATCACAGATCTTTTGAAAAACAATATTATCAGAGAATCACGTTCCCCTTACGCGAGTCCTATTTTATTAGTAAAAAAGAAAACTAATGATTATAGGATGTTCGTAGACTACAGGAGGCTTAATGCTATTACCGTTAAAGATAAGTGCCCTTTGCCACTGATCGATGAGCAGATAGATAGACTCGGAGGAGAAAACAAATACTATACAACCCTCGATTTGGCCTCTGGCTTTTACCAGGTACCTATGGCCGAAGATTCGATCGAGAAAACTGCGTTTGTAACCCCAGACTCCCACTATGAGTTTTTACGTATGCCATTTGGCTTGTCCAACTCTCCTAGTGTTTTCCAAAGATTAATAAACAGTGTATTAGGAGAATTAAGAAATAAAGTGGCGTTTCCATACATAGACGATATCGTAATACCGAGTAAAACTTTCGATGAAGGACTACAAAGATTAACAGCTGTATTAGAAAAGCTTCACGAACATAATTTGACGCTGAAGTTAAATAAATGTGAATTTTTTAAAAGTCAAATCGACTATTTAGGCAGTAGAGTAAGACCCGGTAAAAGAAAAGTGGAGGCTGTTTTGAATATGAAATCTCCACAAAATGTCAAAGAGGCTAGACAGTTTCTTGGTTTATCGGGGTATTTCAGAAAATTCGTCAAAGGATATTCGTGCGTTGTTGAGCCATTGACGCGTCTGATGAAGAAAAACACTGTATGGAGCTGGTCAAATGAACAAGAAAGCGCTATTAATAAAATAAAATCATCTCTTACGACCAGACCTATATTAGCAATTTATGACCCGACGCTTACAACAGAGTTACATACCGATGCCAGCGCCATCGGATTTGGAGCTATTTTATTTCAAATAAAAGAAGACGGGCAACGTAGCGTGGTTACTTATTTAAGCAAACAAGCAACGGTTGAACAAAAGAAATTTCATTCTTATGAGCTAGAGACTCTCGCTGTCGTATTGGCTTTGCGACACTTTAGAACATACCTATTAGGTATAAATTTCAAAGTCATAACGGACTGTAACGCTTTAAAGACCATCTTTAGTAAAAAGGACTTAATTCCTCGCGTAGGACGATGGTGGCTAGAAGTGCAAGATTTTAATTTCTCCATTGAATATCGTCCAGGTACCCAAATGTGTCACGTAGATGCGCTGAGTAGAAACCCCATAATAGAGGAATTAAGTTTAATGCAAATTGACATTACAGAACTCGACTGGTTGTTAGCAGTACTACTAGAAGATGACCAAGTAAGATGTATTAAAGAAATACTTGAAGAAAATAAACGTTGCAACGAAAATAAACAATACTTTGAAAATTATAAATTAAAGAACGGGGTGGTGTTTAAAAAGTTACCAAAAGGACAAAAGGCTTGGTTAGTTCCCAGAAGCGTTCGTTGGCAAATTTGTCGCCTTTGCCATAACTTTTATTTAATAGCAATATTTTACATGAAATTAACCACTCGACTCAAAAATACCCACTGTAGTCCTGCATACCAATAACAAAATTATCCACCCTTAGCCTACGTACGATGTTTTTCGCCTCGGAACAGGTAGTTTTATCCAACCCTCCGACCGACAACTCGTCGAGAACAGGCCATCCGGATTGTTATAGAAAGAATTTTGCGCAAAATTCTAGAAAATTATTGGTTCGCTGGAATGCGAAAATTTGTAAATAAATATATTAACTAATGTTTGAAATGTCACTATTATAAACAAAAATCTGGGAAAAAGAGCGGAATGTTGCATCCAATAGAAAAGGTGACCGTACCATTCCACACTTTGCATATTGACCACGTTGGTCCTTTTGTTCCAAGTAAACGAAGCAAAAAGTTTCTATTGGTGATTGTAGACGCATTTACAAAGTTTGTTATTGTAGAGGCTGTTAAAGATACCAGCGTTCGTTATGTTACAAGGGTTGTTCTTGACTTTATGTACATGTTCGGGGCTCCAACACGAATTGTAAGTGACAGAGGGGCGGCATTCACCTCCAGTACATTTAAACTGTTTGTTGACAGTTATGGGATTAAGCATATCTTAAACGCCGTAGCCACCCCTAGGTCTAACGATCAGTGCGAAAGGTACAACCGTACCATATTGCAAGCACTGGAAACCACTTCGGCAGGTAATCCCGACGATAACTGGGATCGTTTTGTAAAACAAGTGCAAGGCGCAATAAATTGTACAGCTAATAAGACTACAGGTGTGTCACCACTTGAGTTTTTGGCAGGTTATAAACCCCGAAATGTGTCTGATGCATCAATCGTCAATAAAATTCAGGATAACCTGAGTCGTTTAGATTTAGATGAGCTAAGAAAGACAGCCAAAACACGTTTAGATCATGATCAAGTGAAACAGAAGGTGCGATTCGACCGATCCCGTGCTAGCGCACGACAATACACAGAAGGCGACCTCGTTATGGTTGCAAGTGCACAAGTAGCCGCAGGCACGAGTAGGAAACTGTTGCTTAAATTTAAAGGGCCCTTTCGAGTTGTCAAGGCGTTGAAAAACGACAGGTACGAGGTTGAGGACTTGAGAGAAGGCTTTAAGAAATTGAAGACTGTAATGGCAGTCGACAAAATGAAACCCTGGGTGGTACTCAAGGGTAAGATTGTGTAAATTAAGGACTTTAATCGTAGATGATTACTGTGCTGAATCAAAGTACGTTTCTGGAGTTGTACAAAGCTTTAATACGGCTAGTAAAATGACTAGCAAGCCAGTACAGCTCTTGATAATTAGTTTCAGGTTTTAATAAGGCTAGTATTTGACTAGCAAACCAATTTTATTTTGAAATAAGTTGTAAAAGCTTTAATACGGCTAGTAAAACGACTAGCAAGCCAGTACAGCTCTTGATAATAGTTTCAGATTTTAATAAGGATAGTATTTGACTAGCAAACCTACCTTATTTTATATTTTTTTATACGGCTAGTAAAACGACTAGCAAGCCAGTTCAGCTTGAATTGTAGAAGTTTTAACAGAAGTTTAAGTTTGAAGGCTGCAGTTTAAGCGCCTTGCGTTTTAATAGTTCCAGTAAGGCGGGATTTTAGCGAATAAGTGACTTATAGCGCTAGTTGCTAGACTGCAACATGACCGTAAAGGATTGTTTGTTTACGAAAGGGAAGATTCAGCGCAGTAAAGCAATATGTTTCTTTTACGTATCTAATTTGTTTTGTTATGTTTGTTTCATAGAATTCTGAGGACAGAATGTGGACACAGGATGGCCGAATGTTAAGCATCACTCTGTATAGAGCAACCTATGTACGCCGAATAGAAAAGATGTGGTTTAGCTTTGCCGATAAATAAATGAAATAACGAGATTCGAGAGTTTTCTTAACAATATTCGTATTCGATTCCCACCATTAGTGTCAAGCATTCAGACTGATTTATAACAGGATTATTGCAAATTGAAATAAAACAAACTGTATTGAGTAAAATATTGTATGTATTTCTTTAAATAATTACAAGTGAGAAACCATTACAGATTTACTAGCATAAATTTGCTGTTTTTGCTTTTCACGACATTTCTTGCACGTTCTCAAACAGGTACAATGCCAAAAAATCAGTAAGCGATAGTATGTTAGAGTTTAAATTCAAAATATACTTCACAGATTATCGCAAAACTAAGCAAGAAACGTTCAAAAAACAGCAAATATACGTGTAAATACAATAGTAAACAAACATGTAAACAAACGAATTTGGATAAAACATGGCATCGGTTGATGCAGCCAATAGAAATCGATACCACTCTATGGTCACACTGTTACTATTAAGTCACTGTATATCGCCCTAACTTTGTTGTAATTAGTATGTCCCCCCAATTCCCCTCATGAATTTCTACGCTCAAAGCCAAATATTTGTGTTGCACTTAATGTGAATTAAGAAATGTTTAGCATGTGTAATAAATTCTCTGTTATGTTTATTTAATATGCAAGCGTTAAAAACTTATAAGAATGTTAAAACTTTTGTAAGAAGAATAAACGAACATTGTTCATTCATCGGTTTGTTGATAAAGTCAAAAGTGGTGTGTGTCCAAAGTTGTAAAGTAATTTGCTCTGCCTAAGTTGTCCAAAATGCCGTTGATGTTTGGTAAATTCATATATTGAGTGATTCAATATCCCCTAAACTGTCTGTTTGTTTCTGTCTCATAATTCGAACATGTAAATTGTATATAAAAAAAAACAAAAATGATGAAAAAGGGCCACTACGTGTTGGTGAAGTCAATCAAAATGATCGCGTTTCTATTTTGGTATATAAGGTGAAATCTTTACAAGAAAAAAGAAAATCGATTTCAATAAATTATGCAACAAGTTCAGTGATAATTTCTGAACATTGATCGAAATTGTGCTTCTAGGCACGGTAAAATCGGGATTCGCTTCGAGGCGTGTATTGGACAATGAGAAGAATGAATCACCACAAAATACGCAATATTACGTAAAATGAAAAACCACACAAACAAAAAAAATATAATCATGCCTGAAATAAGAATTGTGAGAAACATTACTTTACACATGCATAAACTTATTTTTGATGATTTAACAAATTTTATTAAACTTTTCGAATGTTAATTACATTTGACATGACGTGACAATCGTTCGGAAATATTAAAGATAATGTTCTTTTCTTTTGTGTTCCTTTGCTTTATTCTTTGTATTCTTGTATTTCACCCATGAATGTTTGTTTATATTAACCGCGCGTTGTTTCCTAATTTGACGTCTCCTGATATCGTTTGTGATCGGCTCCAGAGAGGCCTGAACTGGGAGTCGTACTTGACCACGTACGCATTTTTCTTAAGATACCGGGTGTCCGTAACATTCGGCCTTTCCTGACGGTTGAGAGTGTCCTCACGACTTCTCTTACCACTCATGGGTCTAAAATATTAAAACAAAGAAACCACGTATAAGTAATCCTGATAAGATTGTGATTGTTTAAATAGTTATTTTTTAAGCAAATAAAAATAAAAATAAATACATAATGTTGTTAGTAAAAAAATTTTTTTTTAAAATCATCTGAACCCACACGATGTATGACCTATGGACCCACACTTACACCAGCCAAAAAGAAGAGACGGCTAGAATAACCAGCCCACTTCCCCACAATACTGGTGCAGCCGAAATCCACAAGGGCATTTGCACTCCATGCATCGCCGCAATTCATTTTTGTTTCTTACTTACGGAACACAGAGCTATACTTGTTCTTTAATTGTCGTTAACAAAGTTTATTCAGGGCTTCATATTCTCTATTTCTGCTACCCCATGATATAGAACCCGTGATCTAGTCACACCTGGAATATCTTTAACTTCGTATCGGTCATTTCCGACTACTTTGGTTACTCTAAAAGGACCACGCCAGTTTGATACTAGTTTTTGACTTTTCGTGCTGGGTTTTTGCGTCGAAATACTCTTTTTCTTTTATTTATTGTCTTTTAATATTTTCTTCGGCCGCTTGTCGTATTTCGGTTAAGTCTTGTTATTATCTTTCTTCATCTATTTCCATCGTTGCGTTTGATACCACCCGGCAACCCACGAGCACTTCGCTAGGGGATACACCAATGGACTGACGTTGAGTTGTGACTGAGCAATGTCACCACTAAAGATGTCGTCAGCTAAAAACGGCGAAACGTCTAGAAGAAGAAGTTTCCGTGGACCACGGCAAAACAGCCCGGAAGAAACCACTGTATCGAAGGACGCCGGCCGTGAAAACTGTGATAGTGTTACATCGCTCACTTCGCTTTTTGTTTCGTGATCCCGGTCATTGCAGTGACGAGAGATTCGCCCCAACCGTCTTCCATTGCTTCGTTCAGACGAGGCATTTC
This sequence comes from Agrilus mali, assembly GCA_029378335.1. Classification (NCBI taxonomy): domain Eukaryota; kingdom Metazoa; phylum Arthropoda; class Insecta; order Coleoptera; family Buprestidae; genus Agrilus; species Agrilus mali. Next base: position 11,230,018 of record CM055662.1, read on the forward strand.
CCGAAGTCCTGGACCGACTTCGCCGACGAGAACGCCTCGCGACCTGCTGCTCCGCAGAAGGTGAACGCCGGGACCCTCGGTCTTGATCACCGTGGCGTTGTCGACTCCTCGACCTATGCCGTCGTTCGGATCTTCGGCGATCAGCATATTCCAGGCTACGTGTTCTGCTTTTTGGCATTTTTGAACCCCGAAAGACAACACACGTACAGCGTACACGCGAGTACTTTTATCGCACTCCTGATGTTAAATTACAACGGATTTCACCAACAGAAAATGTTTATTTATTGTTTTTTTTATATACACAATTCAAGAAAAATTATTAAAACAAGTAATTCATTAATTAGTGGTACACAATTATACGCGTTCAATAATAAAGATGTCCCAATCACGGTCAAGCGACTAACACCGAATGTCCCTTCCTCAGTCCCCTTGTTCCAGCGTTCCTGCATCGGTGACGCAGTTGACGCAAAGTATGTGCCGAAAACCCAAACACTGATTCATTCAGTTTACAAAGGAATGGTTCTTAACACAATGTATAATTTGTTCTGAAGTCAGTCGTATCGAACATCATTTCTGTTGTCATATTCTCTTTGAGTATCACTCAATACCTCTTCAATATAATACCTCGGCAATGGGTCATAATCATCTAATTTATCATAAAAAACGGGATCGTTCACAATATCCTGTATTTCCTGTGTGTGTGTAATCAAATATTTTATCCTCTTCTTCTTCAGTCATTGGAAGCATAGTACTAAGGTCTACAGCAGATGCGGTTGATGCGGTTAATGATGATGGTTCGATGAATGAGCTAGATTGTTGTGGTAAGAAAGAATGCTCGACATCTTCTTCTTCTTCTTCTGCCTCCTCTTTTTTAATTCATTGTTTAATTGACGGTTTGGAAAACTGGATATCTTCTTTTAGTTGCATTAAAGGCTCAACCAAAGGTTTATATGATTTCCGCAATAAATCTTCTTCTTCTATAGCTCCCTCCTTAAAAGCTTGCAGTTTACGTTTGACGGCATGTTTAACTTTCACAAACTCCCGTTTAATTTTCGGATCCATGTTTACTCCTTTACTGCTCCTTTATAACTCGTATGAATTGAAAAACTATGGATCGAATCCTTTACGATACCGCCCGCTTTTAGGATCGCAGCCCTTAAGAATACTTAAAAAACCATATTTCTCATCCAAACAAAGTTTGGAAATGGTTTTAAATTTTTCAAATGACATGTCAGTATTAACAAGATCTAATTTTGACGAAATTATGTGTATGATGAGAATGTCCCACGACTCTACGGACTGACCGAGTGCTTCAAATGCCCGCATGTGTCGCGTCATTCCGTCGAACAATTTTCGAAGTCCCGAGAATGATTCCCTTTTGACCGGTTCGATTTCAAAAATGGCTTTAATGTGATTGCGAATTACTATTTGAGTATTTTCATACCGATCAACTAGTAGACCAAGCTATTATGTAATTAGCCGATGAACATTCTAGTGAACTTAATACGTCCATTGCTTTACTCTTTAGTGACAACCTCAAATAGTGAAACTTCTGAAGGTATCTTTAAAAAATAGCCATTGCTCGTAGTTGCCATCAAAAGTTGGTAATGGCATTGGAGGTAATTTAATGTTATTGTTGCTGTTTTCGAATATTGATACTGAATCCGAAGGCTTGACTGCTTGATCAGAAACCTGTATTCGGTTTTCAGATAAAAATTGTTTTGCTCTAGGTAAAATTTGGAAATACAAATCTTCAAATTTGCAATGTTTGTGTTGGTGTTCAATAAGGGCTGATATTGAACCATCGTCTTCAATTTTATCTTAAATTTTGTTGAAATTGTCCAACAATGATTTTGCTCTCGTTAAACGAAACTCAATCTCATTAATGTTTGGCGGGCTTGCTAATCCTAATCTCTCAAAAGCTGTTTGAAATCTTATTAAATTACTTTTATGTTTTCCCGAAAATGCAATAACCTTTCAAGTTCGCCTTTGTCATTCATTTTAAGAAATAATAATTTGAAATCGGGAGAACACGCACAGATAATGATAAATAACTTAAAATAAAGACTTTACCAAGACTTAGTAAAGTCATTTCTTTATTTTACCAAGACTTGGTAAAGTGTTTTATTTATTTTAAGTTATTGAACATGTTTCACAAAAACTGCACCCATCAAAGTTTAAATATTAATGATAAATTGATAATGTTGAAATATGATAGTTGGGCACTGACCTGATTGTTGATAATCGGAGTTCCCTTTGAATCCTGTTGTCTTGACAGCGTTGGTATCCCAATCACGGAATTGCCTTGATGATTAGTGATCACCCGAAGAAACAAGGATTGTGAAAATTGTAGAATTGTAAGCACTGACTTGCTTTTTTCGACGTCTAAGCACTCTTCGAATCCAGTTGTCTTGACGGAGTCAATAGCCCAATCACGGAATTGTCTTGATGATAAGTGATCAACCGAAGAAACAAGGATTTTGAAAATTGTTCAATTGTATGCACTGACTTGCTTTTTTCGAAGTCGAAGCACTCTTCGAATCCAGTTGTCTTGACGAAGTCAATAGCCCAATCACGGAATTGCCTTGATGATAAGTGACCAACCGAAGAAAAAACGATTTTAAAAATTGTAGAATTGTATGCGCTGACTTGCTTTTTTCGAAGTTGAAGCACTCTTCGAATCCAGTTGTCTTGATGGAGTCAATAGCCCAATCACGGAATTGCCTTGATGATTATTGACCAACCGAAGAAACAAGGATTTTAAAAATTGTAGAATTGTTTGCATTGACTTGCTTTTTTCGACGTCGAAGCACTCTTCGAATCCAGTTGTCTTGACGGAGTCAATAGTAGTGATGGGCACTATCGAATAAAAACTATCGAACTATTCGATAGTTGAAAAGTATTCGAATAAAAAAAATAATGAATAGTTTTAGTAACTGAATGTAGTTACTGAAACTAATAGTTACTTTTTTTATTTGAATACTTTCCAACTATCGAACTGAACGTTGGAGTCGTGGTTGAAACGGGTAAATGATACGGTTGCGCATTGGCTACTACTTCGCTACTTCTTCGTAGCAGAGCCGAATAATATAAACAATTCTATAAAAATTATTAGACGTTTTCAATACATACATACCATACATACTTTAAAAAGATAATTTTCTGTGGCGCCAATTTATACTAGTTAAATACGAGGAAAAATAAAATGCAAATAAATAATTAATAATTTTTAAATTAGTGTAGTGGTACTAGCATATGAATCGTTCATTTGTCTGTTGGTATACACGTTCGTATCAGTACATTTGTATGTTAGTATGAACCGAGCGATGGATAACCGTCTGCTGCCTGACTATCGTGTAATTGAAAAAAATAGTTATTATTAAATTCATTCGAATGAATTCATTCGATAGTTAAAAGTAGTCATTTAGTAATTATTCGAAGGTTCAATTTATTCGATAGTGCCCACCACTAGTCGATAGCCCAATCACGGAATTGCCTTGATGATTAGTGACCAACCGAAGAAACAAGGATTTTGAAAATTGTAGAATTGTAAGAACTGACTTGCTTTTTTCGACGTCGAAGCACTCTTCGAATCCAGTTGTCTTGAAGGAGTCAATAGCCCAATCACGGAATTGTCTTGATGATTAGTGATCACCCGAAGAAACAAGGATTGTGAAAATTGTAGAATTGTAAGCACTGACTTGCTTTTTTCGACGTCGAAGCACTCTTCGAATCTAGTTGTCTTGACGAAGTCAATAGCCCAATCACGGAATTGCCTTGATGATTAGTGATCACCCGAAGAAACAAGGATTGTGAAAATTGTAGAATTGTAAGCACTGACTTGCTTTTTTCAACGTCGAAGCACTCTTCGAATCCAGTTGTCTTGACGGAGTCAATAGCCTAATCTCGGAATTGCCTTGATGATTAGTGACCAACCGAAGAAACAAGGATTTTGAAAATTGTAGAATTGTAAGCACTGACTTGCTTTTTTCGACGTCGAAGCACTCTTCGAATCCAGTTGTCTTGAAGGAGTCAATAGCCCAATCACGGAATTGTCTTGATGATTAGTGATCACCCGAAGAAACAAGGATTGTGAAAATTGTAGAATTGTAAACACTGAATTGCTTTTTTCGAAGTCGAAGCACTCTTCGAATCCAGTTGTCTTGAAGGAGTCAATAGTCCAATCACGGAATTGCCTTGATGATTAGTGACCAACCGAAGAAACAAGGATTTTGAAAATTGTAGAATTGTATGCACTGACTTGCTTTTTTCGAAGTCGAAGCACTCTTCGAGTCCAGTTGTCTTGAAGGAGTCAATGGCCCAATCACGGAATTGCCTTGATGATTAGTGACCAACCGAAGAAACAAGGATTTTGAAAATTGTAGGATTGTATGCACTCACTTGCCTTTTTCGAAGTCGAAGCACTTTTTGAATCCCGTTGTCTTGAGGGAGTCAATAGCCCAATCACGGCATTGCCTTGATGATTAGTGACCAACCGAAGAAACAAGGATTTTGGAAATTGTTGAATTGTATGCACTGACTTGCTTTTTTCGAAGTCGAAGCACTCTTCGAATCCAGTTGTCTTTACGGAGTCAATAGTCCAATCACGGAATTGCCTTAATGATAAGTGATGACCCGAAGAAACAAGGATTTTGAAAATTGTAGAATTGTATGCACTGGCTTGCTTTTTTCGAAGTCGAAGCACTTTTTGAATCCCGTTGTCTTGAGGGAGTCAATAGCCCAATCACGGAATTGCCTTGATGATACGTGACCAACCGAAGAAACAAGGACTTTCAAAATTGTAAGCACTGATTTGCTTTTTCGACGTTGAAGCACTCTTCGAATCCAGTTGTTTTGACGAAGTCAATAGCCCAATCACGGAATTGCCTTGATAATTAGTGACCAACCGAAGAAACAAGGATTTTGAAAATTGTAGAAAATACGAGTGACTGGTTGGTGCCCAATTGTCGCCTAAATGTTTATATTGCAAGTTTGATTGTGCATTCTTGATTCGGAGGAGAGGAATGGAAACGGTGAGAAGGTTTTGAATAAAAATTAATACAATATGATTGGTTAGATGATTGAGACAACTGAAATTATTAAATAGCACATACACAGGGTGACCGTTGCACTAACAATGAGCATTTTATGTTTATTGTTCGTTCTATTGATTATGTTTTACACCTTGATTTCTACTGCATAGTGGGGGGGGGGGGGAATTCAGATTTTTTAGGTCAGATCGTCCGCGGCTGTTTTGTCATACACTCTACACAAAGACACCTACATGAGACATTAGGTATATGTAGTGTAGTGTGTAGGGCAATTAGCCGCAAATGGTCCTGATTTATAGTTAGTTAAACAAATAAAAGTAAATTTTACTATGCATTTTTATTTTATTTAAATTGTTTAATTGTCAATAGACCTTAGGTATATATAGATAGACACGCGTCATACGTCTGCTCACTGGCATCGCAACGTGTATTTCTATGTGATCGGTATTTTGTATTGTTATATTTAGAGGGTTGGACTGTTTATATTGTTTATTTTCACTAACAATAACACAATTTATTTGAACAACACAATTTATTTGAACAACACAATTTATTTGAACAACATTAAACTGTCCCACTATTATATCTCTTATAATTAATTGTCTTTTTATTCAATTTGTACGTATGCGTGACTTAAAAAGTGCGGCTTGACATCCAGGCCGACCAAGCGCGAGAATTCCCCTCGGTCCGGGGGACCAAGCGTAGGCGGACAGGCAGCGGCTCTTGCGCATGCACAACTTTAATGATAATCATTCGTCGTCGGTAGGCGTCGCCTATTCTGCGGGATTCGCCTAAATTTTGAATTTTGTTATCAATAGGTAAACGAACTGTATATATTCTGACCGTTGGATATCGTTTTGTGTTTTTATTAAAATGCTCTTCTACTTGGTACTCTTTTTCAAACAAAAACGTTTTATTTTCAATTTCTTCAATTTCCCAAAATCTTTGTGTAGGGAATTAAAACTTAGCATGCAATTACTGTGTTTTTCTGATGTGTTGTAGTTACCTATTTTTCCTGAAATAATCCACCCTAATTACGTTGTATGTGATTAGCTATGTCTATCTGTCCTATGCATAATAAATCAAAGAAGATTTCTATATCCAAAAGTGCATCAATTTTATTAGGTTCAAACAACCTTGGATCTGAAAGTTTGATATTGTGTGGTATTACTAATCAATCCGTCAATAAATTGATTAGGCAAGTTATTGCATATTATTTTCATGATAATTGGCTTGTTTTGAATATATTTCTGCATCTACTGAGTGCTTAATCCGCGTTTCCACTTGATTTCAACCTTCAACTGGCAAGATTATGGTGATAAGCGGTAAATTTAATCTATCAGCTAATTATTTGGTAATAGAGTTACTTTGTGGTCCACTACCCAATAATACGCGAGCTTGCATCATATTATTTTGTTTGTTCTTTAAAATTATTAATGCCGTTGGTAATAAAACCTGAGTAGAAATTATGGCACTATGTATGTAGGTACTTTAATATTAGAATTTTCTAAATGTCTGATTATTTCACCAATTTGGTCTACTTGTTGATTACTAATTGTTTCAAGATGAAGAAGTGTATTATGTGTTTTTTGCATGTCTTGCAATCATTTTCTCATTTCTATGACCTACATTTACTACGGCATGCCGTTAATTATCGAATTTCATCAAACTTTTCTTTAAGAGGTACTCATTTTTAAAATAAATGAACCATTTTGGTTTGTGTTAACAAACTTAGTTTCAATTAGTTAGTTTAATTTCAATACTTTTAATATCATTAGAGTTATTTTTTTGACGTTAAATAAGTAAATTTATTTTAATCAACTTTAAGTAGTTTTCGAATTTCGAGTACGTTCTCACAGAAATATTTATTTTTCTTAAAACTAGTAGTTAACAATGATAATAATATTGAACAGGCAATAAAATAGTGTCCCTTTCATTTGCAACGCTAGCGATTTTCGCACTATAAAAAGTAAGTAGGTAGGGTAAGAGTACCAGTGAATGAACAGTACCAGTAAATGAACAATTCTGAACTAATATACGATTCTTAAGCTTCTGTCGCATTTCTCTAACTTATTGGGATTTCCTATAAATCCCTCTTACTCATAGATAAGAGATATATATACTATAGTAGATCTGAAAGTCAAAGTTTGCATCAATTAAGAGCGGGAGCGCCAGGGGTTCTAGAAAGTGAAAAATCGAACGAGGTGAACGACAGGAGATGGCGGTAAGGGTTTTAAGAAAATTAAAAATTTAACAAGGAGAACGATGGGATGCATAAGTAAAGAAGCATTTCGTTATAAAACAGATTAACAATTAAATAAGCTTCAATTGGTACATTGGTAGGCAATGAAACTATAATCCTATAATTTACCTACATGCTATCGTGAGGGAAGGGAAACCCCAAAATATATATATGCATGTTTCGGCACCGCCGAATGCCGGAATAGAGATGGGCAATGATTGAACGAGTCGTTCATTTGAACGACTCTTAAAAAAGAATAATCGATTCATTGTTTTCGGTGCGATTCGTTCAAATGAACCGTGCTCTGTATTGAAAATGTAATAGTTTACGATTCTTATTCGTACATGTACATACCTTACCTGCATCATATCTTGGAGCGTTGTTAGTTGTTGACCCATATCTTTTAAATTCATAAACATTTCTGACATTGTATATTTAACAGATAAATAAAATTATAAAAGTTGTACCCATTAGTAAATGATATATGCACTGTTATTAGAATGTGGTTATGTTATACAATTCATATTATGTACAATATACATAGATAGTTAAATACAAATATTTCAGATGTACCCCAAGAAAAAAATAGAAAGTAAAGATATTTTTATTAATTTGCTTATAAATTGGTTGGAAAGTTAAACGTAATTTATACTTTAGTAAACGCAATTTTAGGTACACACATTTGAAAATATGTATACCTATCCATTTACAAAAACATTAAATCTCTATAGGTATAGCACACAAAGGGTGTTTACTTTCACTAAAGGTGATGATTAAAATATTCGAGCCCCCTAAAGGTCTTGAGGAATTTATTTTCCTATTGCTCTCGACGTCTGGATCTGGACATACATACGTACAAATAATCCTGTTATTTTTATATTATTCATATAAAATGGTACTTTACGCATAATTTTGATAGATATTAACATTTAGTGTATATTGTGTAAAAGTAAGTTTTTTTAATAAACGACTTGTTGTCGTAAAGGTTATTTTCGATAAGTACATAAAATTGTCGATGTGTAAATGTGTATATTTAATTCGCATTAATTAGTCATTGTCGAATTCTTAGAATTATCAAACTAGTAAACTTTATAGTATTGGTTCGTATAGTTTACAGTTCAAATGAACGAAACGTGACAGACGGTTCTTTTATGAAATTGAATCGTGCGAGATGCGAGGCGATTCATTACAAAGAATCGTTATATGTACCTACTTCGAACGAACACTAACTAAAGAATCGTCGTTCAAATGAACGAATAGTAAGAATCGATTCTTTTTATGAAATTGAATCGTGTAAATCGATTCATCAAAAAGAATCGTATTGCCCACCTCTATGCCGGAATGCCGGTAGACAGCCGGTAGATTTACATTTAAAATTAATTAAAAGGATCACTCAAATTATTTTGTTTCGGTTGATGAATATCTAAAAATTATTAAAATATGTGAAAAAGTGAAATCAAGTGTCAATAAAAAGAAGAAAGGCAGAGGAAAGAGAAATTGAAAAGGTATGTATAAATAAACGGTACATTTTAAACAATTATTGTTTTTAAAAGATTTCAATAAAAGTGGTAGAAAGGTTATTTCGAAAACGATGTAAATAAGAAGTAGCTACTGTGGGTACGTAAATACGTGTATTTACAATGAATACCTACAAAATACTTCACGTAATTTGACTATCAAATAACAGTAATTTCAAAGATTTGATTTGATATACATACTTTCATTAGTTTTTATTGGGTTTGTGTAAAATCGTTAAATATATTGGTAAAGGTATTGGATACCACGACACACAAATAGATACCATATAATAATTTGGGTATTGTTATTATACAATGATAAAGTTATTCTCTTTTTGGTTTCTTATTACAATTATTATGTTTTCATATTTTCCCGTTTTACCACTAAAATCTGTCAACAAATAAAGAATGAAGTAGAATGCTTTTGGAGAAATTACTGCTGCATTTTTTTTATCTTAAGGTTATTTGTTCATATACTAAACTATTGATAGCTACTTCCGGTCACAACATTCTGGTTCGATAGGTAAATCTTTTACAATATTGAAAGTACGAAGTATGTATGTATATTTGTATTTATTTGTTTATTTTTTGTTCTTGTTGAGTAGTCGAATTAACTAATGAATAGATATGTATGTACCAGTTTGTCACTTTTTTACTGACAGCAATAAATATTCTAAATTTATCCCCATGTTGGTTCTCAATTTCGAATTTTCCTTTTCAATTGTTAATTAGTTAGTATCTCCAATCATTGAGCGAGTAAATGTCCAGATCTTTATCTCAATCTTAAATGGGTGGAGGAGTTTTTTTAGTTGGGAGTGGATTCATATAAGCACAAGGAGTAAAATTGAAATTTAAAGTGCGGAGAGTGAAAAGGTGGAAATTTTATTCAATTGATCTTGCATTCACTTTGTACTAAATTGTTTACATTGTGGAGGGTAAAAATTCCATCGTCTCCCTCCTACCAATTAACGTTACTGATAAGAATTTTGGTTTCCCTGGAATATAGACAAAAGTGGATTTATCAGTTCAACAAAAAGTTTTTCTTGGTTTATTCATTCAACGTTGCAATTTCCAACCCCTTCCCCTCAAACCTGCACTTCTCTGCCCGTATCTAAAAGCTACGCTTGAATGTTCTTATGGGTCACCCCCTATACCCACCTCCTCTCTCTGAACGACCATCTTATATACATAATTACCACCAAGTTTCCCTCCCCCAACTAAAAACATTTGAATGGTGCTGTACAAGTCCACATCATTCTTGCTATGCTACCAATTTTCCCCGTTACCGTAGGGTAAGTACCCATATCTGGACATTTACACCATTCGGCATATCGGAACATAACACGTCGTTCCATTTAGAATTTAATTTTACATCCGTTTATGCAAAGAAATACAGAATGTTCATTTAACATAGGAAAGTTACTGTAGATTGCAGTGAAAAATTGTAGAAACATCTCCTAAATACCCCATATACTTATATGAAGATGATAATTCAGTTCCAAAATTGGTAATTTTTCTGATAGGGACATGTTATAAAATTTACCTTTAAATAAATAAAGATTTTCAATGGTGCATTAAAATACAGGGTGTTCCATTTAAAATAAGGAAGTTAGTGTCACGTTCCGGTATAAGCGGAAGTACTACACAATTGAAAATATGTTAAAAATGTACATCACGTGTCGTAGTTACCTTATGATTTTTGATAAAATGGTCCCACCATCAATTTTTCAGAAATGGGCCGCTGACTTTGGGTCACCCTGTATCAAATACAAATATGTATGGAGGTAATTCGGTGCTCAGTAGGCATCAGTCATAATATCATTTTATTTTTATCGTTCGTTGTGTATTTAGAATTATTTATAGTATTGTTATCATAATTGTACACATCAACACACTTACACGATTGCATATCGTATTTTAGTCATTCTGTATACATACATTGGAAATTTTACTGATATCTATACAACTAATACATAAGAATGTCCTTGTACGTATTATTACCAATCTATACATATATGTGTATATTGCATTATAACTGTCCAATTTCGGCAAAAAGAAAACAGAAAGTATTGTAGTATATGTAGGTACTTTCCTGTTTAGCCTTAAAAAATATATTACATTTGTAAATTGTAGAATACCCAGAAAATTCACCTATATACACCACAAACTTTGTTAACAACTCATTTAATGTGGATATTAAAAATTTGTGGTGTATGGGGGGTTAGTCTGCTATTAGGTATACCATTACGACATAAGTTTAACTATGTACTACGTATTTTTGTTGATATGCTGGATGTTTCTATAAGACATCAGTGACTGTCATGCTAGGTCTTCTGTATTTGCATTTGCAATTCCAGTGATTTTTTTTTTACAGATGTTCCATTATATGACACACGGTACATTTTGTGTAGTAATGTACGTAGGTATACCTCCTTCGGCAAGTGTATTGTGTATTGATGGAAATTGTTAGTAAGTATAATATGTAACAAAGGATAATATATAGGGATGGTTTATAAGCGCTTTCCTTTATTCATACATGTTATCCGCTTATTTCAGGCGACTATGAAGATCTCAGAGAATCATGCAGTTAGTATTTATATAACGATCATGTCTACTTCAGCGAACATAACTTCCAGTAAGTATTAGTCTGTATAATAATTGCATACTGTCGAATTATTGTTATTTTTGTAATAAGTCTGATGCACCTGTATACCTATACAATTATTATTGTTTTTACTCTCAGGTATACCCCTGGAAGGAAAGCAACAGGATTGGGCTCTGTGACTGATACTACATCACCTCCATCGTCCATTGATCCACTATTAATATTACAAAGCCTAGCCTAATAGAATGCCGGCAAAATTCAAGGTGTTTATCGGTAATTAGTCTATTTTGTAAAAGTTATTTATGCCGTATTAATATTTGCTTAATAAGTATGATATATAATATAGGTATCTACTTCTATAAATATGTATACATATATTTCGTTTTTGTTTTCAGATAGTCCACTGGAAAGAAACCACTTTTCCACTGTTAATATTATTATGACCACTTTTGAGCCTAGGATTTTCTGTAAGTTTGTCGCAATATATTTTCATCTGTAACTGTAATTCTGATATATCGACGATTTTTCTATTAAATATAAATAGTAATATTTCCTCATGCAAATGAAAATGGTCTATATAAGAGATAATTTCGTTGGGAGATCTACCCCAGTGGAAATCCAATTGTACGCTTGTGTAAAATACGAAAATAAAACAGTATTTGAATACAAATGTAAATACGTTTATTGTATTTCTAGTTATTTCAATATTTCTATTAATACCTTTTCTACATATTTAAAGATAAATACAAATCCTGAAGTAATTGCAAGACTGATAGTAATGCTGCAGTTTATTGTCAAATCATTGACAATCTTATTTTTTGTACTGTCAGTACTATTAATTCCGCACAAATACGTTATATCCGTCCAAATTTTCAGTTGAGTTCGTATTTATTTCATGTACACATTCACATATATATATTTATTTTATTTACTAGATCTACTATTTAAAAAAAAAACATAAAAAACTATGTATTTACATGCAAACTTCGTTTTTTATGTTGTATATCAATTTGACTGATACCACTAGGACAACCAACTGTTTAATTAATATTTTCATGCTTCTTTTATTATTTTGAAGCCAAATTCGAAAATGAAGTTAGAATTCTACATGTTAATCACACTTGTAAATTATTTTGAAATACAAATACTTACAAATAGTTATTATATAGTATTTGTACTTATATTTTAAACACTTCATTGAAATAATAATACAATATTTTTTGTATTTTATTTGATTTCCCCACTACGTTTCCGTTTCTCTGAATATTTAAGAATAATTAAATTCAGCAGAAAATATTAAATTACATGTGAATTTTCCAATAAATTATTATTAGTAAAATAATAATACAATTGTAATTTCTAGATGGAAAGTTATTAGTAAAGCATTTGTATTTGTATTTAAATACTGATCAAGTATTTTTCACAAGTAGGTATACATTTGCTTAAAAATAATTTTTTAATTACCAAAGTCTTTAAACTTGCCTAATTATATAATTGGCATGAGAACATTTTGTATTTGTACTTTAAGAGTATTTATATTTTCATTTAAATATATTGTTGCATCCTAACATTATCAACAATATTGTATAATAAATCATTGTATGACATTAATTGCTACCCCCTCCATAGGGTTGACCCAAATTTAGTATAAATAGGGATGGTTATTTCACCAAGAGAGTTCAGTTTTAGTTTCGAGCTTTGTCTATAAACGTTCGGTAAAAGTCTTCGATGACAATTAGTCATCCTGTACACTTAATTGTATCGTGACTTTCAATAAAGAAGTAATTATTATCAAGGTGTATTTACTCATCGTAACTCATTAGTTGGATAATTACTTAAGATAGTAACTGACAAACAAGTGATCAAAGAGTCATTTGTAAGTGAAGGTGTTAATGTGTAATTAATAGTGTCATTGTGAATGTGCTAGTGCCCTGTGTTAGCCATTTCACACCTCGACCAGATTAGTCATCGCACCTTTCACCTAATTAACGTACGAGTCCGGAGTCTCTCCAAAACTGCCCTGGTGTCAGAACATATTAAGAAGTAATTACCAATCACTTATTGTCGTCATATCCACCCAGGTATCCGACATAAAATTGGTGTCAGAAGTGGGATTCGTCAGTCGTTGTCGTGGAACGAGAATATTCCCCAGCGGTATCCAAGTGGTGTCCGGCGGTAACGATTGTGTTCCAACACTTAACTGAGAAAAATAACCTATCATCCTGAACAAGCGGTAACCATTCACCAGCTGATTTGGCCCCCTGCTGCTCCATCTCACCCCAGAGGTAAAGAAACAACTGTTCCTAGTGGACAATCATCTACCACAAAGACGCAACCTACTCCAGAAGTCGGGAACGTCGCCCATCGCCATCTAAACAAGTAAGTGTTGTTCTTGTAGCTTTCCAAAATTCCTCCCATTTACCCCGACCTTTCCAGCCTTTTCAAAATGGCTGAATCTAGTAACGACAAAAAAAATGATTCCGTAATAAAAGAAGAATCAGTCCAAGACAAATCAGACGATGAGTACGAACCAGAAGAATTACCTCTGTCATTACTTTTTAAATTTATTAGGCCTTTTAATGGTAACAGAAAGGAACTTAGCACTTTTATTCAAAATTGTAATAGTGCCTTTCAAATGGCACAACCCAATCAGAAAAACCAATTATTCCTTTACGTTGCTGCTCAGTTATCTAGCGATGTAGTGAATGAGTTGAACATGGAAGAAATAAGTAACTGGACAGATTTGAAAAGAAAATTAAAATCATATTATAGTCATGTGAAAGATTTAACTCAATTGCATGAAGAACTAGAAACCGTTAAACAAAATTCAAATGAGTCAGTTACAGATTTCTTCAAACGATTAGAAAATCTAAAAAATGAATGTATCGCGGCAGAAAAAAATAACTGTGAAATTCCCGATGAAATTCCAAGTCTAATCACGGCAATTCAAAGAACTGCACTTAGACGCTTTATTTTACATAGTAAACCAGAGATTTCACAAATGTTAAGGGCTAGGGACATTAAATCTTTAAATGAGGCATTTGGTATTGCTTTACAAGAAGAAAAAATTCTTAGTTATACGCGAATACAAAAATATAAGACCAATTCTCCCTTTTGTAGCTTTTGTAGGACTAACACACATTCTACACAAAACTGTAGAAAAAAACAAAATTCCCAAAACAACAATCGTAACCCATTACCTAGCAACCACAATAATCATAATCCAAATCCTAATAGGAATTCGTTTCCTTCTTCTTCCTACGATCCAAATAAATTTTGTAATTATTGTAAGAATAAGGGTCATTCGATACAAGAGTGTAGTAAGCGACAATTTAGGAATCAAAATAACAATTCACAAAATAAAGTGAATCATTTAAACTTGAAGGCATCCCTGGAAACGAATGCCCTTCCAGAGGATTCACAAATCCAAGCGGCATTCAACAGTGCGTAACTGCTCTTTCTAATTCAAACGAAAATCAAAAAACACTTATTTTTAATTCAAAAAATTCCAGCAAAGATTTAATCTTTCTCGTAGACACAGGTGCTACTATCTCTCTTATTAAACACTCCTCCTTAATTCCCTCTCAAACTTACCTTAAAAAGGACGATATAATCACCATTAGTGGTATAAATCCAAATAGCCCAATTACAACATTAGGCTCCACATATCTCGATCTTTCATTCAACAATCTCGCGCTCAAACCAAAGGTTCACGTCATCAATGCTGCAAAGATCTCAACACCATTCGACGGAATTCTAGGAAATGACTTCTAAGAATCACAACAAGCCGAAATCAATTACAAGGACCAATACGTTAAAATACAGGGTAAGGAACTGTTCTTTAACGGATGCTCTTCCCCGAGACCCTCCGTCAGGTTGCCCCCAAGAAGCGAAGTGGTCATACAAATCAACGTCACCAACAAGATAAAAGAAGGTGTGATTCAAGCCACGCAACTCACCGAACATGTTCTACTGCCCAACGCCTTGGTCACCGTAAACAACAATGAAAAGACGCTATGTACAGTTATCAACACCAGCGATTCAGAGGTCATCATTCCACAACCATCATCAGAACTACAAGAAATCGAGCAACATCATGAAATTTATGAAATCCGCAAATCAAAATATAAGGAATGTTCCAGTCATACAAATAGGTTCGAACTTCTCAACGAAAATCTACGTCTCGATCACCTTAATGAAGAAGAAGAAGCATCTATACGGAAAATTTGCTATGATTTTCATCACATCTTTCATCTCCTTGGAGATCAACTGACCTCCACCACAGCAGTTACACATAATATTCCAGTAACGAATACTTCCCCAATATTCACTAAGACATATAGGTACCCCAAGGTCCATGAAGAAGAAGTCAACAAACAAATCAATAAAATGTTAGAGCAAAAGATCATCGAGCCATCCACATCCCCGTGGTCATCTCCGGTGTGGGTTGTCCCAAAGAAGATGGACGCATCTGGAGAAAAGAAGTGGAGAATCGTCATAGACTACCGGAAGTTAAACGAGGTAACTATAGGAGATGCGTACCCCCTTCCCAACATCGAGAGTATACTGGACCAATTAGGGCAATCAAAATATTTCACTACCCTCGATCTCGCCTCTGGCTTTCACCAAATCAGAATGTCAGAAGAAGACAAAAGCAAAACTGCCTTCAGCACGCCTCTAGGACATTACCAGTACAACAGAATGCCTTTCGGGTTGAAAAATGCCCCCGCAACCTTCCAAAGGCTTATGAACAACGTCTTAACTGGTTTGCAAGGAATAAAATGCTTCGTGTACCTAGACGACATCGTCGTATACGGAAATTCGTTACAGGATCACAACGGCAAACTAATCGACATCTTTAAACGACTTAACGAGCATAATCTGAAACTACAGCCGGATAAATGCGAGTTCCTGAGGAAAGAGGTAATGTACCTTGGACACATCATTTCCGATAAAGGTGTCGAGCCCAATCCTGATAAGGTCAAGGTTATCACTGAAATTAAAACGCCGAAAACTCCCAAGGATATAAAATCTTTCTTAGGTCTCGTCGGTTATTATAGGAAATTTATCCCTGATTTTTCTAAGATCGCAAAACCCTTAACGAAATTGCTAAAGAAAAACGAAAAGTTCTTATGGTTCTCAGAATGTGAAAAAGCATTTCAAACCTTGAAAGGAGCATTGACAAAGGAACCAATCCTCAGCTATCCAGATTTCAGCAAACCTTTCATACTTACAACAGACGCCTCCAACGAAGCGATCGGTTCTGTGCTATCCCAAGGAGAAATCGGATCTGATCTACCTATCGCATATTATTCCAGGACACTCAACAAAGCGGAACTAAATAATTCTACAACCGAAAAGGAACTCCTCTCAATTGTGGATTCGGTAAAACATTTCAGGCCCTATCTCTTCGGTCAAAGGTTTCTAATTTACACTGACCACAAACCCCTGATGTGGCTGAAGAATTGTAAGGACCCCTCGAGTCGTTTGATACGTTGGCGCCTTAAACTACTCGAATATGATTACGACATCATCCACAAACCAGGAAAATCTAACACGAACGCCGATTTCCTTAGTCGCCCTATAAATCAAGTAATTACGGACGCTGAGACCAAGACCTTCGAAAAATTCCAATTATACCACCAGCAAAATCTAGACATCAAGGAACCAGCAAGAGACAAAACAGCAATTACGAGAATCAAGAATCTAGTAATACCGTTAGCCTGTGACGCACTGAACGGAAATCTCCATATAGACTATATAAAAAAGCAATTTCCTGACCGAAATCTTCAAAACGGAACATTAGAAGAAACGCGCACGCTGAAACTACCAGGACAAGTGATTTACATCATCTATATTAAACAATTTACCCAAGATTCTGCAAACTACAAAAATTTATTTAACAGTCTAGCAAACCTTAAACTCCTATTAGATATAAATAAAACTACTTCATTCACGATTATTAATGTAAGCATACAGAATAGTTTAATTCAACCAGATACATTCAACAGCCTACTACAATATTTATTCAAAGACTACGATTATAAGATTTTAGATAACGAACGGTTAACCGTTGAAGCTCCAGAAGAAATGGAATTAATCCTCATAGAAAATCACGATCACCCGATATCCGGTCACCAAGGATTCCAACGAACTTACGACAGCATCAAAAGCCGATATTACTGGGATAACATGAAAGGATATATTATGGACTATATAAAAAAGTGCCCAGTCTGTCAACAATCCAAAACAAACTTCAAACCAAACAAAAGTCCTATGATCGTTACTACAACTTCTCGTAAATTCTGCGAACAAGTAGCAATGGATATCGTCGGCCCATTACCCGAAACAATAAATGGAAACAGATTTATTTTGACACTGCAAGATGATCTCACGAAGTTCATTCAAGCCTTCGCTATGCCGGAACATAATGCAAAAATCGTCGCAATTCACTTCATCAAATTCTGCTCTCAATTCGGATTCCCTGATAATATATTGTCCGACCAAGGAAAGGAATTTACCTCTAATACATTTAAGGAAATTAACAAACTACTCTCTATTAAGCATAAACTAACCAGTCCCTACCATCCTCAAAGCAACGGATCCTTAGAACGCACTCATTTAACATTGAAAGATTACTTTAAATGCTACGTCAACAAAGACAACAACGATTGGGATGACTACTTAGATTTTGCAACATTTTCCTATAACTCACATATTCATAAATCTACAGGTGTAACACCCTACGAACTAGTTTTCGGACAAGAACCCAGAATACCTAATTCCCTGAACCAACCTAAGCAAAACAAAAACTACTCAGACCTTACCCAAGGGGATCACCTCCAAATTCCAGAAGATAAGAGAAGTAGCCCGAGAAAATCAACTAAAATCCAAAGGCAAAGCTAAAACACAATATGACAAGAGACACAATAGGCAATACAGTTTCTCGGAGAATGACCTAGTCTTAGTAAAAAATTCACTCGCAAAAAACACTAACAAAAAATTAGCTAAAGAATACAAAGGCCCGTATAAAATAGTACAAGTGCATGATAACAACACAGTATCTGTAAGAATAACAAAAAACAAATTAAAGACGTACCACTTTGACCTACTGAAACCATATGTTTCAGGTAAGAATCCAAGCGAGGAAATCAACACGGAAAATGAAGATTAAAACTCCTATTATCCTCTTCTCCGTTCTACAAATGGTCACTTCCTATCAAATCAAACCCCTTAACTCCTCTAGCGGATTAATCTTTCAACATTTAGGAAAAGCTAAAATCTCAAATAAAAAATTCTCACTATTAACTTTCACTAATCTGACTCAAATCAAAGAGCAAATTACCTCGGCACAAAACCTCTATACCAAGTCCACGAATCTCTGTAACAATTTGATTGAAAAGCATATCGATTTCCATTGCAGGAACCAAATCAAATATATAAATACCAAATTGAAAAGAATAAGTCATAATTTTAAGGTAATATCTCAACAAACTTTTCAAATGCGGAAAAGACGTGGTCTTATCGATGGTATTGGCGACGCATTCAAATGGCTCTTCGGCACACCAGACGCTTCCGATGCCGAATTTTATACAAATTCAATAAACTCCCTATTGTCTAATCAAAAACAAACGGAAACACTCATGCAACAACAGGTTAGGATTGTTTCTTCCACAATTACGAACTTTAATGATTCGCTCCAACTTTTGAACAAAAATACAAAGACATTAAACGAAAACATTCTGAAGTTTGATAATTTCATGTCACAGACAGCTTCAAATGAACAAAAATTATCGATGCAAACGAAAATAAACCAACATATTTTAACATTAGTACAAATAACAGATGAATT
>CM055662.1:11249784-11484149 GCA_029378335.1 Agrilus mali
TTTGTATTTGTTTCCGAATACTCTATAAAGCAAAAGTATTTGTATTTGTATTTAAATACTTAACAGTATTGTTGCTAGTCTGCTATTCATGCTTATAAAATATCCAAAATAAATATGACTTGCACAACGTTGTTGTTTTAGAACAGTTCGTTCAGTCATTTAGTTATTAAATAATATAAAAAGGCCATGAAAATTTAACGTGAGAATGTTGTTATCGATACTTGATATTTATTAATTTGTTTTGCATCTGTTTTTAAATTTGTTGTTAACTTTGATGAAATGACTTAAGCTTTGGATAATTTGGTATTTCTGTTCAACAAGTACTTTTCACTCCCATATAACTATTATAGAATCAGATTTTGTTAATTTTGTTGTTTATTCGTTATTGTAATCATTTATGTTTTATTATAATAAAAATTTTAATGGATATTATTATCTTTTATTTTCTTAAAACACTTTTTTAGGTGAAAATTTGTCAAGTCACAAACTCTTTTCTTAAATTTTTAAGAAGATTGTTTGTTTCTTGGTAAATTTTCGCTTAATCAATTAATATCAAAAATTTTAAATATAAAAAAAAACCACTCGCATTAAAACAGGAACCTGTAATCTTTACTTTTCATCAATTAAGTGCTATGGCGTTAAAATCGCCGCAAGAGAAGTTTCACATCTACAATAGTATATATATCTCTTATCTATGCTCTTACTCTGTTTTATTGTTGTGTTCCATTCCACCGATTGAAGACAAGAGCATTTTGTTGACAACTGTTTTAGCTAACCAAGGTGTTCCCTAAGAGTTAATAAGCGAGCATGTAAGTAACAGCAGTGTATAATAAGAGTACTAGACTTGGTCGCCTCATAATTTTTGATAATTTTAATACACTGTTATATTTCTCGTTATAATAACTGCTAACATAACCTGAAAATACAAATTATCATCGCAAAAACCGGCAAAAGTATTATCCTAATCATAATTAAATAAGATGTATGTATAAACTAAGATCATATTTTAATATAACATAATTAATTTATAAAGATTATCCAAATTCTGTAAATGCCTTAACTGTTCATTCACTGGTGCACTTACCCTACGCGATTTTTCCCACAGTTGCTGTAACCTCTCCACCGGTTGATTATAAGACGATATAATTTACGTGCATCGCATATTGTTGTATCGAGGCAACTCTATTTGTACTTCCTGCATTATTTTAAGTTATAAAGTTAAATAAACTGTTTTGAGTAAAGAGTTTTCTTTTTAAAAACATAATCAGGGAGTTACAAACTATAACTTAGTACCTATTAAAGTTTATTGATGTACAATTTGCCGAATGTTGTCTAATTAATTCATAGTCACGTTTCGACCGGGCCACTAGCCTAGCAACACACCCTCATTTGGTTTTCCCAAATCAGGTAGTTTTGTAGCCGGGATCGGCAAATGCTCTTTGTATTCAAGTAGTAAAAATATTTGCAGTTTGTTAAAAGACTTCGATTCCTACAGTCATAACGAGAACTAGACTTATTTAGCGAACCTTAAATTAACTTCCGATATTCTGATTTTGTTTGTTCGCTGTTCATATACCAATTAAATGATTAACTAAGTTGTTTTGTTGTTGACGAATGAATTTTAGTGGACTGTATTTTTATAAACTTTATTTGAATATTAAGTTAAAAACTACTAACAAAAAAAATAACACATAAGTACAGAAATAAAAACGGTGCGTCTTTCAAGACAACGGGGCGAACAGGGCCGGCGAAAGGCTAGTTTAACGCCCGTGCGAAAGGCAAATTTTCCGCCCCCTCCCCCCTCGATTTGATGAAACACATATTTTTTAATTTTTTTTAAGTTTTGCAATAACTTATGTGGAATCAATTTACAAAGTTAAAATAAAAATACTCAAAGAAAAACTAATACGTTACTATATTCACTTTCATAATCGTGAATCGTGTGTAAATTAAAATACAAAAGAACAGAAGAAAATTATTTATTAAATATTAAAAAAACTAATAATGACACTTAAAGTTATAAACATCTAAAACATTATATGCGGTGGCGACTGGCGGCGCCTTTCATTCCCCAATAAAATAACAGCGCTTGGGCTGCTTATCTTCTGACCGACCGGCGCGGCGACGACGCCTTTCTTTGTCAATAAAATAATACCGCCCATCTGTTCAAAAATACACAAATAATGTCACATAGTGCTCATATTTTTCCAAAATTATATTTCTTTTTAATTGTTTTTTATTTCAATGATTACATTTGTTCTAATTTGAAAATGCAACGTAATGGTTTTACGCAACAAGAAACCGCCACACGGAAAGGCGACATGATTGCACGGCAAAAGTGTGCCGTGACCAACTTGCGAATTTCCGTTTGGGGGTAAAAGAGCACTATGTGGGTCAGTATAAAATAAGAGGTTTTGAAGAAGACAAAGGGAAGCAGCAGTGAGTAAGATCGAGCCAGCGAGTCCGAGGGGTTAGGGGGTGTAGCGGTTTACCGCTATCACTCACCCTAATGCCCGTTAAGAGTCCCTGCCATTATCAACGCCCTAGTTGATAATTATTTAGGCAAGTAGTTTTAAGATATTTGTATAATAAGTTTATAAGTGTTATTTGTTTCATAAGTATTATTTGTTCGTTAAATTTATTAAATCGTTATAAAATCAACCATAAAAATTCAGCTTATTCGTTACATGGTGGAGGCTGCCGAGCTTCGATCAGTAGTGCCTTTTTGCAACAAGCATTCTTAGTCATTTTAATTGTGTTTTTTACTCCCCATGTTAGACGCTATTCGTTACATGGTGGAGGCTGCCGAGCTTCGTTCGGTAGTGCCTTTCGCAGCAGGCAGTTTTTGTTATTTTATTTAAATTTGATATTTTAATTGTATTTCTTTTACTCCGCATGTCAACGCTATTTGTGACATGAAGGAGGCTGCCGAGCTTCGTTTGGTGCTACTTTTTGCAGAAATTATTTTTGTAATTTAAAATTTATTCTGTTGTTAATTTTGTTTTCTTTTACTTACTAATTAATATTCATATGTGCAAAGCGTAATATCAGTGCAATTTTTAACATTGACATCGAATTTCGTTGTTTTTTAAGAATGTTTGCGTTTGCAATATTGAAATATTCGTTACATTTCATTTTTTAGTAAGTTAACAAGGACATACGTAATTTTTAAATATTTTTTAAAAGAATAAAGCGAATTTTTATGGTGAGCTATGATATTTACAATTATATTTTTTTTTAATTAATTGGTCTAAATTTTTTAAGGTTTAAATGGAACAGACTTTCATTTTAACTGTTGATTAAAAGAAAAAAACATTGTTTCATCACTTCGCATAATTTTATATTTGCAATCTTGCAGTGTCAATTTATTTACGTTAACTTTATGCTGATTAAGGATTTATAATATAATTGACCTGCATTCATTTCAAGCAAAGTTTGTATATTTATTTTAAGTGGACCAATTATTAATAATTTTTAGTAAATCGTCTAATCTTTTTTGAAAAAAATTAAGCTTAAATAGTTGTACCATCTTTAAATATGTTGGATTGAACAAATTTTGTACCACAAAATGTATTTTTTTTTCATGGCCGAAATGAGACTACACAGAGCACATTGAGCGAGATAATGATGATGAGACAAAACACAGCCATCCACACAAATAGGGCAGGCAGCACCCAAAATGGAATTTCAACAGGGAAACCCATATAACAACTCGAACCATGACCAGTGACAGCTATCCCTTCTGCGCAGCCAAATGAGTTATGATGGAAAGCCAAATGAGTTCCAGAAGCATTTGGTGCTAGGAGCACTACGAGGAACAGTCACCGTCGTCAAAAAGTGGAATTAGGGACCAGGAGCGTCGGGTTCCAGTGGAACCAATAAAATGAAAAATTCCCGTTAGCGTCCGCAGCAAAGTTATTATATATAGTCTGCCAAAGCAGACTTAGGACGTGTTGGGAACAGGAGCTCCAGCAATCGTCGAAGAATCCAGAGGTCCAGAGTCCCGGCAGTCTTCGAGGAACCCAAAAAAGGGACGCTCGATAAGTGTAATAAATATTGAAGCTGACTGGAGACGGGACAAAATAAGTATGGATCGACGACATGCGTGGACAGTTCCAAGAGGAAAAGGCGAGCGAGGTATTCGCCAAGTATTAAATAAATTGGTACCCTAATTTCGAGGATGTAAATGGAGATGACACCAGGTGGAAGAGGCTTCCACAAAAATATGGATAAATAATAATTGTAATAGGGATGTCACGAATGGTATGGTCGAGTTGGGGTAGTCTTTATTCCAAGAAAGAAGAAGTTTTCCGGTAGTCTGCTGTCCAAGGCCATAATGACCAAGAATCCTGGTGTGAAGAAAAGGTTGGTGCTCAGTGTTAGTGTTGTCCGGTTGTATAAACATTAAAGGGCTCGTAAAGAGATATCAGGGACAGTCTACAGCCCAAAAGGACTTTAGAATTGTAACATCTCAAACCCCTGTAAAATTTACATATAAGAAGTGTGGAAATCGCAGGGACGCGATTTTTTCCGCGAAGGGGGGATGTCACATAGTGCTCATATTTTTCCAAAATTATATTTCTTTTTAATTGTTTTTTATTTCAATGATTACATTTGTTCTAATTTGAAAATGCAACGTAATGGTTTTACGCAACAAGAAACCGCCACACGGAAAGGCGACATGATTGCACGGCAAAAGTGTGCCGTGACCAACTTGCGAATTTCCGTTTGGGGGTAAAAGAGCACTATGTGGGTCAGTATAAAATAAGAGGTTTTGAAGAAGACAAAGGGAAGCAGCAGTGAGTAAGATCGAGCCAGCGAGTCCGAGGGGTTAGGGGGGTGTAGCGGTTTACCGCTATCACTCACCCTAATGCCCGTTAAGAGTCCCTGCCATTATCAACGCCCTAGTTGATAATTATTTAGGCAAGTAGTTTTAAGATATTTGTATAATGAGTTTATAAGTGTTATTTGTTTCATAAGTATTATTTGTTCGTTAAATTTATTAAATCGTTATAAAATCAACCATAAAAATTCAGCTTATTCGTTACAATAAACTGATTGATATATTATGCACTTAATATTAAATAATTTTACACATTTTCTTGTGCTCTAGTTTATTATTTATATTTTTTTATATTAGACACTTTTAGTTCTTGCCAGTTTTTTATTAACTATCTCTTGATTTGGCGCCCCTAGATGTTGGCGCCCGTGCGGGCGCACGGTTCGCACGGGCCTTCCGCCGGCCCTGGGGGCGAACACTCTTTCGTCTCGAATGATGATTATCGATTTTTCCTCCCGCGGAACCATAGGTGATGTAATAAAAAGAGAGAGGGTCAATGTTTCCCCTATTCAGTTACACATTATACACGCCCCCCTCGAAATAACTAAGTTATTTAAACAAGTATATATATATATATATATATATATATATATAAAGAGCTTTATTGAAACATAAGTTATGTTTACATCTCCACACATTTTAGTAAGTACAAAAAAAAGACAAAAACAAAAAAAGGGAAAAAAACAAAAAATATACAGAGAAAATAACACAATGTTTATCATTATATATTTACTACTTTACATCAGTACTTCCCTTCCTTCTCCCTTTTTCCTGTATTTCCCCTTCCCCCTTTCCGCCCTCTCCTTTCTGATATTTGTATAAATATAAAATACAAATAAATTAAACAAAAAAAAAAATAAAAATAATTTTTCATAGGAGGTATGTTTTCTTCACGAATTAAAACCAAAGTTCCTATGGTTAAGTTGTCACGTACTCGGTTCCATTTGTAAAGCTGCTGCAGTGTATGTAAATATTATAACTGGAAACGTCGCCAAAAACTCGGTACCATCTGTTGCAATTGTCTATATGATTTAATATGATTAAATTGTACATTCAATGTGGGCTCTTGAGGCACGGCCGTGAGTTCACTGCATATTAGGAAGTGACCTGGAGTTAACGCTTGTAGGTCTGAAGGGTTACTGGATAGTGGGGTTAGAGGTCTCGAATTCAGGATAGCCTCAATTTGCGTAACTATTGTATAAAATTGTTCAAAATGTAATTTAGAATCGCCAATGACACGTTTAATATGATACTTGAATGATTTTATTCCTGACTCCCACATACCCCCAAAATGTGGGGACCGCGCAGGAATAAAGTGCCAAGTTATATAATTGATCGCGAAATAGGCTTGATAAGTTTCATCATTTCGTAAATCGACAACTTCCTTCTTTAATCTTGGCAATTCATTATTAGCGCCAACGAAATTTGTGGCGTTATCCGTGTAAACATGATTTGGTAGTCCGCGACGGGATGTAAAACATTTGAAGCAGTTCATAAAAGCATCTGACGACAGATCAGTCACTAAATCGACATGAACCGCCTTCGTAGTGAGGCATACAAATACACATAAGTAGATTTTTATACATTTCCGACTTCGGGTATTTCCATCTTTCATTAAATACGGACCTGCATAGTCGATTCCACAGCAAGTAAAAGGACGACTGGGTGTTAACCGACAACCAGGTAAATCTCCCATCAATTGATTTAGATCGTTAGGCTTAATACGAAAACAAGTGATACAATTTTTGAGTACACTGCGAATTGTGTTTCTACCGTTAAGTGGCCAAAATTACTTACGAATTGGACTTAAAAGGTACTGACTGCCAGCATGCAGATATTTATGATGCATATTTTTTATTAACAAGCGTGTCATAACGTGATTAGCTGGTAATACAATGGGATATTTTTGTTCTTCCGCCCACTCGTATTATCCCGTCAGAGCCAAGAAATGGGTTAAGAACTAATGATTTGCTATTACTCGAAACAGACCTTGATTGCTTCAATAGATTAAGTTCCGCTGTAATCACATTGTGTTGGAAAATTTTGCAAATTTTAGTAGTTGCTTGATCTAATTCATTACTGGATAGGTAGCCGCTAAATTTATCCTTTGACCGTGTATTATGAATAAATCGTGATATATAAGCAATTACGCACTGTAATTTATTAAAAGTTGAAAAACGTTCGAAAATTCCGCAATCATTTAATACCGTAAATGACAATGTGATTTTATCCTTGCGACATTCCGGTATTTCTTCCAAATAAATTTTTTGATTTTTCGGTCAGTACTTTTCGTCTTAAATTATTCAATGTGGTCCAGACCACCAAAGTGAGTTGGTTCTTAAAGCATTGGGATCGCATCCGCGTGAAACGACGTCGGCCGGGTTCTCTTTTGAATCCACATGATGCCAAATACTATCACCAGATAATCTCTGAATCTCCGCAACCCGATTCGACACGAATATTTTCCATCTATTAGGTTCGGAGTTTAACCAAGATAGAACTATCGTTGAATTCGTCCAATAAGTTATTTTACAATATCTATATTGCAACGTAAAATCGACTTTGTTTTGTTCATAAGTTGCGAGAGCAATAAAGCGCCGCACATTTCTAATCGTTGTAGGGAAGCACATTTAAGAGGTAATAAACGTGATTTTGAACAAATTAAGAATGCCCTCTTTTCCCTGTCGAAATTTTCGGAATATAAATAAACGCAAGCACCGTAACAAATTTGTGAAGCATCGCAAAATCCAAATAATTTTATGCTTGTAGGTTTTTTGATGGTGATACATCGTGCAATTTTTATTAAATTTAACAACTGAATATTATTTATAAAATTAAACCATTCGTTTTTTAAGATTTCTGGTATTTCATGATCCCAATCAATACGCATTTGCCATAATTGCTGCAACATATGTTTTGCCCTAACCAAACAAGGACTTACTAGACCTAAAGGGTCAAAAATCTGTGCAATCTCTGATAAAATACTCCGTTTTGTAATTATCCCCTCGTTAGATCGAAATTTTACCGTATATAGTAAGAGATCATTTCCGGCATCCCATGAAAACCCGAGTGTTTTTGATTCCTTGCTGTTTTTCATTTGAAGTTCTAAATTATTTGATAATCACTCGCTGCTATCGGCAAAAATTTTCATTTCGTTAGATCGCCACTTTCGTAGGTTAAAATCTGCTCTCGTCAAAACCGTTTCTATTTCACCTTTTAGCTTAATTGCTTCGTTTGTATCATCCGCTCCGGTTATAAGATCATCCATGTAAAAATCATTAATATTAATCATTTGGTATATTTTTGCAATGTCGCCGGTGATGACAATATTGTACGTGCGCATGCGTATTACTAAATCAAACAGATCGCCCTGTACCTTCGGGCCAATCTTAAAGACATCATTTAAACTAACACCTATGGATGTCTTTTGTGATGCATCAAACACCACTCTTAATTTTCTTTCATTATCACGTGATGCGGGAGATAATTTTTAATTTTCACGGATTCGTCCTGTATATCACTAATTTGAGACATATGTCCCATTTTCTCATATTCACGCAAAAATTCGTTATACTGTTTTTGTAATTCGGGATTTTTTTGTAATTTATTTTCCGTTAAATACCATCTCTTTGATGCGATTGAGAGTGATTCTTCTAATTCTAATACATTATCTTTAAACGGTAATTTGACCGTACACCGACCGTTTATTTTATCGTGTTCAAAATTTTCGCGAAAAAACATTTCACAATCGACCTCTTCGTTAGACAGTTTGGCATCTGCCGATTCAATATGTTCAATATCCCAAAACCGTTCGAGCTGTTCATTTAAATTATTGTTGGACTCATACCGAGTTTATAAAAGGCACTGTGGTTTGTAAACATTACTATATTGTACGACATTCTGTAATGGCCCGGCTAATATCCAACCTTACTTCGTACTTTGCAAAATTAATCCATTATTATTTAATTTAATTCTATGTGCGTTAAGTAATTAAAAAAAATGAGTGGTTCCGATTAAAGTATCAATCTTTTGCGAAACGTTAACGCTAGGATCGGCTAAATTTATATGTTCGGATATTTGTATCTGTTTAATATCAAACGAATTTTGCGGTAATAGACCTGTGATCCTATCAATAACTAGTAACATTCGCACACCGCTTAATTTAAGTTTTTAAAATAATTCTTTCGCTGAATCTAAAAGTGCTCGGCATCTTATAGGCTTGTTGTTAACATCCATTATATCAATTTCCGCAGTAACGAATAAGCTGAATTTTTATGGTAATTTTTAATGGATTTAATGAATTTAAATAATGCCTTATAAACTAAATAACACTTAACAACTAATTATAAATAAATCTTAAAACTACTTGCCTAAATAATTATCAACTAGGGGCGTTGATAATGGCAGGGACTCTTATCAGGGCATTAGGGTGAGTGATAGCGGTAAACCGCTACACCCCCCTAACCCCTCGGACTCGCTGACTCGATCTTACTAACTTTTTGCTTACTGCCACCTATATCTCTCTGACTTGTTCTTTTATAATGACCCACATAGTGCTCTTTTACCCCCAAACGGAAAATCGCAAGTTGGTCACGGCACACTTTTGCCGTGCAATCATGTCGCTTTTCCGTGTGGCGGTTCCTTGTTACGTAAAATCGATACGTTGCATATCTAAGTTTAAACAAATGTAATTGATGAAATTAAAAACAATTAAAAAGAAAAATAATTTTGGAAAAATATGAGCACTATGTGACATCCCCCCTTCGCGGAAAAAATCGCGTCCCTGCGATTTCCACACTTCTTATATATAAATTTTACAGGGGTTTGAGATGTTACAATTCTAAAGTCCTTTTGGGCTGTAGACTGTCCCTGATATCTCTTTACGAGCCCTTTAATGTTTATACCACCAGACAAAACTAACACTGAGCATCAACCTTTTCTTCACACCAGGTTTGTTGATCATTATGGCCTTGGACAGCAGACCGCCGCAAAACTTCTTCCTCTTCGCCAGAAGACTACCCCAACTCGACCATACCATTCGTGACATCCCTATTACCATTTTCATTTCCATTTTTTGTGGAAACCTTTTCCACCTGGTGTCGTCTCCATTTACATCCTCGAAATTAGGATACCAATTTATTTTATAGGTACTTGGCGAATACCTCGCTCGCCTTTCTCTTCTTGGAGTCTCATCGGATGTCGTCGATCCATACTTATGTTGTCCCATTTCCAGTCAGCTTCAATATTTATTACACTTATCGAGCGTCCCTTTTTTGGGTTCCTCGAAGACTGCCGGGACTCTGGACCTCTGGATTCCTCGACGATTGCTGGAGCTCCTGTTCCCAATACGTCCTAAGTCTGCTTTGGCAGACTATATATAATTACTTTGCTGCGGACGTTAACAGGAATTTTTCATTTTATAGGTTCCACTGGAACCCGACGCTCCTGGTCCCTAATTCCACTTTTTGACGACGGTGACGGTTCCTCGTAGTGCTCCTAGCACCAAACGCTTCTGGAACTCATTTGGCTTTCCATCATAACTCATTTGGCTGCGCATAGGGGATTTTAGTCACAGGTTACGGTTCGAGTTGTTATATGGGTGCCCCTGTTGAAATTCCATGCAGGGTGCTGCCTTCCCTGTTGGTGTGGATGGCTGTGTTTTTGACTGCTAATGTCCAAAAACTGTCCCATTATTTCGCTCAGCGTGGTCTGTGTTTTCTTATAATTCACCATGAAAAAAAACATTTTGTGGTATATAAATTCTTGTTAGCCCAAAATATATATATAATGCAAAAAATATAACGTAATACGTAACATTGAAAAACACGTACCTACATGATTGAAAAAAAAAATTTTTAAATAGTAGCAATTTGTTTTGTAACATAATATTATACGATAAACAAAAATGTAACAAATAAAAATATGAACATTGCAACAATTGAATGCAGGTCAATTTTTAATTCTTAATCAGCATTAAGTCAATATTAATAACTTAATACTGCAAGATTGCAAATACACAGATATTCATGATATTCAAACATTTACTTTTTTAAAGATACATTTAAAACAAAAGTATGTTTACTTAAAAATTTCATTAAACTTAGAAAAATAATAAAATGTACTAATTTTACTAACAATCACCATAAAAATTCGCTTTATTCTTTAAATTCCTTGTTAACTTACTAAAAAAAATGAAATTCAACAATATTTCAGTATTGCAAACGTAAACATTCTTAAAAAACAACGAACTGGCGTATAAATTCAATGTCAATGTTAAAAATTGCGCTGATGTTACGTTTTGTACATATGAATATTAATTAGTAAGTTAAAAGAAAACAAAATTAACAACAGAATAAATTTTAAATTACAAAAATAATTTCTGCGAAAAGTAGCACCAAACGAAGCTCGGCAGCCTCCTTCATGTCACAAATAGCGTTGACATGCGGAGTAAAAAAAATACAATTAAAATATCAAATTTAAATAAAATAACAAAAACTGCCTGCTGCGAAAGGCACTACCGAACGAAGCTCGGCAGCCTCCACCATGTAACGAATAAGCTGAATTTTTATGGTAATTTTTAATGGATTTAATGAATTTAAATAATGCCTTATAAACTAAATAACACTTAACAACTAATTATAAATGAATCTTAAAACTACTTGCCTAAATAATTATCAACTAGGGGCGTTGATAATGGCAGGGACTCTTATCAGGGCATTAGGGTGAGTGATAGCGGTAAACCGCTACACCCCCCTAACCCCTCGGACTCGCTGGCTCGATCCTACTAACTTTTTGCTTACTGCCACCTATATCTCTCTGACTTGTTCTTTTATAATGACCCACATAGTGCTCTTTTACCCCCAAACGGAAAATCGCAAGTTGGTCACGGCACACTTTTGCCGTGCAATCATGTCGCTTTTCCGTGTGGCGGTTCCTTGTTACGTAAAATCGATACGTTGCATATCTAAGTTTAAACAAATGTAATTGATGAAATTAAAAACAATTAAAAAGAAAAATAATTTTGGAAAAATATGAGCACTATGTGACACACAGTAAATAATTCGTTAATATAATTAATTAAACACATAGAATATTGTTTAAAGTACAACAACGTACTTCCAGAAATTTAGCGTAATACTCTAGAAAATACTCACGGTCGAATAGTTCAGTCTTATGATAAAGAAATCATAATCAGGGGAAATTTAATTTTATAGCAGGTAGTATTTCTGAAAATGAAATTAGTGTTAGTAGTAGGGATAGAGAGCGGCATAATACAATTCTTCACGATAAGAACTTTCAACTCAATCTATCTAGCAATCGTCAAGCAAACGACGATAAAAATAATTCAGAAAAAACAACGGTAAATAGTAGTCAAAATAACTACAAAGATCAAAAATCGACTGATTCAAAACAAGTTGATCCTATAGCGAGTACTTCTCAGGCTATTACATTAGCGGCACACAAAGATGTACAAAACACAGTTCAAGTGTTGTTAGTGTCACATAGTGCTCATATTTTTCCAAAATTATTTTTCTTTTTAATTGTTTTTAATTTCATCAATTACATTTGTTTAAACTTAGATATGCAACGTATCGATTTTACGTAACAAGGAACCGCCACACGGAAAAGCGACATGATTGCACGGCAAAAGTGTGCCGTGACCAACTTGCGATTTTCCGTTTGGGGGTAAAAGAGCACTATGTGGGTCATTATAAAAGAACAAGTCAGAGAGATATAGGTGGCAGTAAGCAAAAAGTTAGTAGGATCGAGCCAGCGAGTCCGAGGGGTTAGGGGGGTGTAGCGGTTTACCGCTATCACTCACCCTAATACCCTGATAAGAGTCCCTGCCATTACCAACGGCCCTAGCTGGTAGTTTAATTAGGCAAGTAGTTTTAAGATTTATTTATAATTAGTTGTTAAGTTTTATTTGTTATATAAGGCATTATTTAATTCATTAAATCCATTAAAAATTACCATAAAAATTCAGCTTATTCGTTACAGTATGTACTATTTTATGTTACCTATAACATGTCCTCTGTGCAGATGTGTAATTATATTTTTAGATATACACAAATATTGTGCAGAACGTTGGAAGATTACTTATTTACTTCTTTAAACAATGTTACTATTAAAATATATTTATTACAAATTTGACATTTACGTCCGTTACATTGCTCCGAATTATGTCCTTTTCTTAAACAATTAGTGCATATACCTGCGCTTTTTAGACTGAAGAATCGTAATTTTATTGGTAGGGTTATTATTTTGTGACATTTGTACAGGAAATGCGTACCTTGTTTACAAAATTCACAAAGTGGATAGCCACTCTCGCGATTTTCATGTGTTGTTACGTGTATCATTTGTTTTTCCGATTGATGCCTCGTAAATTTATTCGATATTTTCGTATCACACGTTTCGAGTATTTGACATTTGTTTTTTAGTTTTTATTAAGTCGTCTAGTTTAGGAGTTGCATTTTCTTTAGATTTGTTTTCCCAGTCACGCCTGGTTTGTGCTTCTAGCTTATTCGTAAATAAATAAATCAAAAAAGTGTCCCAATTATCGACGGGTTCGCCCAGTGTTTTAAAAGCACGTAGATCCTTAGAAAGGGTGTCTATTAATTTTCGCAGTAATAAATGGGATTCTTTCGCTATTGCCGGTAATTCAAAAAGGCTTTTTACGTGATTATCAATGAGAATCTTCTTATTCTCGTATCGTTTTTTCAGTAAATCTAACGCTTCAGAATAGTTTTTCTCGTAAATTTCTAATGAATATATTATGTCATACGCATCGCCTTTTAAACAAGACTGTAAATAAAAGAATTTCTAAATCGTATTGATTTTATTATTTTCATGTACGAGTGATTTAAATATTTCAAAGAATTGTAACCAATCTTCATAAGCTCCGCTAAATTGAGGTAATTTTATAGTAGGCAGGTTCGTATTTAATGAATTTGCCGCTGAATTGTTATCTAATTGAGAAACACCGTTATTCGTACTCCTACTCGAATACGTATCTATTATTTCTTCCGCTTGTGAAATAGTCGAAAAATATTTATCTTCAAACGTTTTACGCTCCATCAAATGCAACTCGTCAGTATTAGATTCTTTTTGCTCAATTAATGATTGTATTTCATCAAATTCATACCAAATCGCATCGACCTTTTTTAAACGTAATTTAAATTCGGTAATATTTCCGTCTCTTTGTATAAACGCGTCTACAAAACTTTTAAAACGAGTTAATTGGCTTTTTAATTTGCCACGTCTAATATTCAGTCTTTTTTTTTCTAAAAAAAAAAAAACATTAACCTATGTTTTATCATTTTCAATTAGTTTTATGGTGACTAAAGGTGTTTTATGTACATTTTGTTTTAACGATATAAGTGTGATAATTTCATTTGAATATTATTTTATAAAAAAATTGTTAGAGTGATTGATGTAATGACACAAGGGCCAGTAGTTAATCAATAACATTTTTCTAACTTAACCAAAGTTTCTTAAAAAAGAAAAAGACGAGCACAGCTGAAAAAGTTGATTATTAAAAAGTACCTATGATTCATATTTTATTACGATGACTTCATTTAAAGATTTTGCAAGTATTGAACGTAACATTAAACACAGCTCGTTCAAAGCTGTAAAGGCTCTACATATTATTGCGTTTGGTAAAGAAGGATTGAGACAAACGAGACGTAACCTACTGGATTTTACCGGATTTCCCTATGATGAAAATTCAGATGAACTGAAAGCGAAAGCAGAAGACGTATTATCGAAACTAACCTTACCTGATTTAATACTTACCTGTGACATCCTTAATTAAAGTTGTTCAGGGAATGCAAACGACGTATGTTTAAGAATTTGTAAATTTTTATGTAACATGAAGAATTGTGAAAAATACGATACCGTGAATAATGAAGAGGAGGAAGAAGAAGAAGAATATGTTGTAGGTCATGCACTGGATGACTCAAATCAATCCCAATCTGAAACAAAATATGTCAAGAAAGATAAAACAGAAAATAGTGAAAATGTTTCCCCAGGTTCCTACCATAATTTGAGCCGCCTACATAGACCAAAGACTGATTCGTTCGCACTAACATTCAGAGACGTGGAGGATTCCCTTCGATCCTTCGATGGTAAAGATTATCCAGTTGAAAAATGGATAGAAGATTTTGAAGAAATCGCTGCAATAACGGGATGGAACGAACTACAGAAACTAATGTTTGGAAAAAGATCCCTAAAAGGAGTTGCCAAACTGTTCGTGCAATCAGAAAAGGGAATAACAAGTTGGGACAAATTGAAACACTTGTTAAGAGAAGAGTTTGCAGAAAAAATCAGCAGCGCGCAGGTCCATAAACTTTTAATGAATAGGAAGAAGAGAGGCGTTGAATCATTGCAAGAATACACTTTAGTTATGAGGGAAATAGCAAGCAGAAGTAACATCGAAAATGAGGCTACAATAAATGATGAAGAATTTCATCTAATATTTCATGTGGTACCTACAAATACTATAAATTTTGCTTCAATTATCGGTAATTGTATTTTGGAATTTGCTGAAGTTGTTATTTCGACGGATGGTATCATAGTTCACAGAAAAAATGAAGACAAAAACATGATTATGCAAATAAATTTAGTAGAAGCTGAAGATGAAGTTGATTTAAGTCATATCGAAAATTCTGAGATGAGAGAATCTATAAAGAACATAGTTGAAAGTTATGCACCAAATAAAACGGAAACAACAGGGGTCGAAATGAAAATTATTTTAAACAATGAAGAACCAGTTTACGAAAGCCCGAGAAGATTGCCAATATCACAGAAAAAAGAAGTAGAAAAACAAATTGACGAGTGGTTAAAAAATGGAATTATTAGACCCAGCGTATCAGACTTTGCTAGTCCAATAGTTCTCGTTCAAAAAAAAGATGGATCATCTCGGATATGTATTGACTACAGGAAAATAAATAAGAAAATTATTAAAGATAGATTTCCGTTACCATTAATAGAAGATGTGCTCGATAAGTTACAGAATGCCAGAGTGTTTAGCACAATTGACCTTAAAAACGGATCTTTTCACGTCCCAGTTGAAGAGAATAGTCGTAAATATACGTCTTTCGTGACCCACCATGGCCAATTTGAGTTTTGTGTTGTGCCGTTTGGCTTATGTAATAGTCCAAGCGTATTTCAAAGATTTATAAATTACATTTTCCGCCCATTGATGAATTCCGATCATGTCATTCCTTATATGGATGATATTATCATTCCATCAATAGATAAAGAAGAAGGGATACAAAAGTTAAAAATTACCTTAAAAATCGCAAGCAGTTACGGTCTTCAACCTAAATTTAAGAAATGCCAATTTTTAAAGAAAAGAGTAGAATTTCTTGGACATATCGTGGAAGCTGGAAGGATACAACCATCTGACGAAAAGACGCTGGCAGTAAAAAGGTTCCCTCTCCCATCGACAGTAAAACAAGTCCAGAGTTTTCTAGGCCTGAGTGGTTATTTTAGAAAGTTCGTACCCTCATATTCGTTAATCGCCAAACCACTAAGTGATCTCTTAAAACATAGTACAAGTTTTGTGTTTGGAGTCGATCAATTAAACGCTTTTGAAACCCTTAAGACAGCTCTATCTAGTAAACCCATCCTACAGATCTATCAGCAACATGCACGAACAGAACTAAACACGGATGCGAGTAAGCATGGTTTTGGATCGGTATTACTACAAGAAGGAGACAATAAACGGCTACATCCAGTATACTATATGAGCAAGAAAACGACAGCCGCACAAGAAAAATTAAGCAGTTATGAGTTAGAAGTCTTAGCAATAATTGAATCACTTAAAAAATTTAGAGTATACCTTCTGGGCATAAAATTTAAAATTATTACAGATTGTCAGGCATTTCAAAAAACGATGGATAAAAAAGATTTGAGTACCAGAGTTGCACGTTGGGTTCTTCTGTTGGAAGAGTTTAATTACCAACTAGAACATCGTAGTGGTGATAGAATGAAGCACGTGGACGCCCTGAGTCGTTTCCCAATGGTAATGATAATAGAGGATACGGTACTCCGAAAGATTCAAAGTGCTCAGGAACGGGATACAAGTTTAAAAGCTATAACAAAAATTTTGGAAACAGAGCCGTATGAAGATTACTTGTTAGAGAACGGAATACTTTATTAAGAACTCTCCGGTGATAAGCTATTAGTCATTCCTAAAACTCTTCAAACCGATATAATTAGAACAGCACATGACCCAGGTCATTTCGGAAGTATAAAGACTGAGAACTTAATTAGTAAAAACTACTATATTCCAAAGTTGCGTCGCAAAATTGAAGACTATATAGCCGCGTGTATTCCTTGTATCTTAGGTAATAGAAAACAGGGTAAACAAGAAGGACTATTGAACCCTATTCCAAAAAATAATTTACCATTAGACACGTTCCATTTGGATCACTGCGGACCTTTTGAGAGTACAAAGAAGAATTACAAATATATTTTGTTAGTTTGTGACCGATTCTCAAAATTTTTATGGATATTTCCAACCAAGACATTAAATACAACCGAAGTTATAGATAAATTGAATATCATACAAAGCATGTTTGGTAACCCCAGAAGAATTATCACAGATAGAGGCGGGGCATTTCGATCACGAGAATTTGAAGAATACTGTAAAAATGAAAGTATTGATCATATACAAATTACTACAGGAGTTCCGCGTGGGAACGGCCAAGCAGAGAATGCTGTCCAAACATCTGCATTAAGAAGATTGTCGTCCGAAGAGCCGACATGTTGGTATAAGTACATTTCTCGTTTACAATGCGCCATCAATTCGTCTGTTAATCGAAGTACAGGTACTAAACCATTTAAATTAATGTTTGGCACTGAAATGCGAACAAAAGAAGACAAAGACTTATATGAGATGATAGAGAAAATAGGAAGAGATATTTTTGATAAAGAAAGAAATGATTTACGAGAAATAGCAAGAAAATCAATAGAAAAAGTGCAGGCCGAAAATGTCAAAGTATTTAATAAGAAACGAAAATTAGCCAGAATATATAAAGAAGGAGATGTTGTTGCTATTAAGAGGACACAATTTGGCACTAGAAATAAGTTATTTTCAAAGTATTTGGGTCCTTACAAAGTCACTAAGGTAACAGGTAAAGACAGATATGAAGTAAAACAGATCGGAAAAGGAGATGGACCAAATACCACTTCTACAAGCGCTGATGGCATGAAACCTTGGCAAAACAGTGTGAAGGATGACTCTGACACCGAAGACTCATCCGAGGCGGACGAGTAGCAGGACGGCCGAGATGTGGGATTTTATTTATTAAACACCCCTCCTATATTTAATCAATAACGGTAAGGTACGAACGTACCCAAATAGTCGCATAGACGCACCCTATATCCTGAAGTAATAATCAATAGCAAGTCAGTCGCGAGTGGCTCACTGAATTGAAAAGACGTGTTATACCTATTAATGATGTAACTACCATATTGTGTATCATCAATCACTTCACCGTTCTTTGAAATGTTTAAAACGTTTGTTTATATATATATATATATATATTGTAGTGTAACTTACCTAGGCCAACGTGATCGTCAAAAACTTCTTACCCTTCGTTGTGTTGAAAAGCCAGGTCTTGCCAAAAATGACAAAATTGTACTCTGGTACGGGTTTACCATTAGAGGAACAAGGTTAAATAAAAGACAATGAATTCATTCCTACTTTTTAATTCAAAATCAAAATCAAATGTAAATTTGGAAATGAGAGTGTCAGGCTCAGCCTGTGGCTAGCGTGGAAAAAGAGCCTGACAGAGAAAACCACGATCTCAGCCACTCAATGATTTAAAAACAAATTCAAATAAACATAAAAATCAAAAATATCAAATCCAAGTGAATCACATATAAATCAAATATCCAATGTAGAAATAAATTCAGATAAAACACAAATAAATAAAAATATCAAATATAAAAAAAATAAGTTCCAGTGAAACACATGTAAATCAAAAATATCAAATGTAAAAATATGTTCAAGTAAAACACATGAAAACCAAAATAACCAAAATAAAAATCAATTCAAGTAAAACACAGGTAAATCGAATTCCAGTAAAATTGTAAATCAAAATATCAATGTAAAAATCAATTCAAGTAAAACAGGTAAATCAAAATATTAAAATCAAAATAAAATAGTAAATCAAAATATCAATGCAAAAATAAACTCAAGAAAAACACAAGTAAATCAGAATGTCAAATCCAAGTAAAATAGTAAATCAAAATATCTAGGTAAAAAAATAAGTTCCAGGGTAACACATGTAAATCAAAAATATCCAATGAAAAAAAAAACCAAAATCAAGTAGAACACATAAAAATCAAAATATCCAGTGCAAAAATAAAATCAGGTAAAACATGTAATTGCAGGGTAAAACCAACACAAAATAAAATGCACATAAAAATAATCAATCAATAAGAAAATTCAATAAAACACATAAAAATCAGGGTACACAAAAACACATAAAAGGGTAAAAACACAATAAAACAAAAACCAAATAAAATGTATGTAAAATAATCAATAAAAAGTTGTTGTAAAGATAATTAAAAATTCTCAAATAAAATGAAATCAAAAACAACTTGGAAAAGATAATTCAAATTTTTGTAGTTTTCAGGCTCAACAAAAATTAAAAATAATTTGTGTAAGAAAATTTAGAAAAACTTATGAAAAATTCACAAAATGTAAATCACCCAAATTCCCGAATATTGGATAAATTTTGACACAATTTGAAATTCAATCCCTACAAACAGCAGCACATTTTAAAACCAAAAACATATTTGTTAGTTAATTTAGGAGTCTGGAGTCCCTAAGGAAGCAATCCAGATAACGATGATCGTTGGAACGTATCGGGCTACACGACTAATATTTGTTTGCATTTTCTATCTAGTCTATACATCTTTCTCGTTGAGCAAGACATCATCGATAAAACTCTCAATATAACAAAAGCCCCTGTTATACTCCCATCAACGTCCACACGGGAGAAAATATTAGTACTTACAACAAGGCATTTCATACTTAGATTGAACCACAAAATGTTTTACCCCTTTCGAAAATATACACAAATTATTATAAAAATTTAAAAATGAAATATTAATGTTAAGCCTGAAAAACCTTTTTAAATGACATAAATAAAAAAATATATAATTTAGTAAGATTTACCTGAATTGAAATTATTTTAAAATTGTAGTTTATTTAATTTAGTGAGATTTACCTGAATTGAAATTATTAAAAAAAAATTAAATTATTTAATTTAATGAGATTTACCTAAATTGAAATTATTTTAAGAATTGTAGTTTATTTAATTTAGAGAGATTTACCTGCATTGAAATTATTTTAAGAATTTATAAACAATTGAACAATATTTCTATAATTATAAAAGAAAATAATAAACAGTGAAATTAAATTTGGAACAATTAAAATTATAAAAATTATAAAACAAAATAATATTAATTTAGAATAAAAAAATTAATTATCATACCTGTTAGAAATGTAAGTAATTTATAATAAAAAGTGAAATTAAATTTGAAACAATTAAAATAATAAAAATGATAAAACAAAATACTATTAATTTAGAATAATAAAATAATTATCATACCTGTTAGAAATGTAAGTAATTAATCCAATTTGAAACAAAAACTCAAAACCACAGGAAAACTCAAAAATACACAAAATACAAATAAAGACACAAAACAAATTATAATCTCTGAATTTGAATACGAATTGAAATGAATATGATTGAATTGAATGGATCGAATCGAATAAGAAACAAAATTGAATGCCTTAAAAATCACCTCGCAGCCCTTTTAAAGACTCGTACTAATACGTCATCAAAACTAATCGAACCCACGCCGCATCTAAGAAAAAATTCCCACAGGAAATCGATCTACGAGACAAGTACCAAAATTTTAACTAAACGAGAACATGTCTCACGTCAGCTCAAGAGTATTTATGGTTATTACACCCCATGTGTGCGAAACGCCTGAACACCAATAGTAAAACTATGCAGACCACACAGAAACAAATAAAAAACATGTGGTTGTTTAGTTTATTTTACTCACGTAAAATGCAGGCAAATATTCAGAAAGTTATCAAGAAATTTGATAAATAATTTTGTAATACCATGATCGAGAAACTATAATAAAAATTTTTTTTTTTTTTTTTAAAGAAGCGTGCGTAAAATATTTAAAGGATTAAAGATGACCATCGGATACCACAGAACGCCCCTTTGAAGATTGGTTTGGAGATGCAGATGGTAATCTGTCAGTGAGAAACCGGTCTTCAATTTTGAGATTCGCACGCGCAACAGAAAAGGGTAATTTTGGTTACAGGAAAAGAAACAGTTACAGAAGGGTGGAAAACAAAAAAAAATGTCGATATTGTTGATAATAGCCAATGATGGTGTCATCTGTTAAAACTTCTGGTTGAACCAATTTGGGTAATTGTTGTGGAGAATCTATGAAACCTTGAAGTGAGAAAAGCAATGGTTGGAGAAAAGAGTCATTGATTTGATGTTCACATGCAAATTATTGAGATAGTCAAGTTCGAGAAATCCAGCTATATAATCAGAGGTACGAGATACTACTACTGGTTGATTGTCGGAAGTTTAAGAAGTATCAATTAAACCAGGAGGGAAACGGGACAAAGTCTCAGCAACGATGTTATCACGACCTGGGACATGTTCAATTTCAAAATCAAATTCATTTAAGTACATCTTCCATCTGGTTAAACGATCATTTAGAAGACGACATTGTTTTAGGAATTTCGAAGCATGATGGTCAGTTCTGACAATTAGTTTATGTACAAGAATGAATATTCAGAATTTCTTTAGACCGGAAATGATGGCTTCGGTTTTATCAGGGTCAATAAGTACGCCCCTAGTTGTTAAAATGTTCAGTGAAAGAGATGCAGATACAACAAGCAAATCGTCGACATATTTGAAAACAAAAGATTGTAATTCAGGACCCAAAATAACATCCATGGCACGAGTAAATGAGCCAACAGAAGTTTTTAACCCAAAAGGAAGGACTTGAAAAGTGTATGACTTTTTATTAAATGGACTGGTATCGTGTAATTGAATATGATGAAAATACTTATTGGTTCCTACAGGGTTTTTATTGAAGATGATTTGGTATTTAATTAAAAATTGGAGTGAATCTGATTTCTGGAATTCTGGTATGTGATGAAGGGGTCTCAACCTTTTTTTAGACAAAATCCTCTGATATTCATATTGAAGCAAAGTCAAATGGAACAGAAATAGAAGAACTCATCTCAACGGTTTCAATAGTGTTGTTTAGTGTTTCACTGGAAGGATGTTCTACGGAAGAATGTTGTAACGATTGAGTAGGACCCAAAAAAGGTATTGAAAAGGTATCAGAAATACTATTAATGACGAGGGAATTAGTGGTGAAATCTATTTTAGTTTGATTCAAATGAAGCCAATCAATGCCAAGGATAACTGGTCGAACTAAATTCTTGACTACCAGAAAAACAGGAGAAAATGACGTGGGTACAATCAGTAGGTTTATTGGCAAAGGCCAGAACAACACGTTTCCAATCAATACTACCGTCAGGTTCCATATTGTGTCCAGTTGAAAAGGTTGGTTGATGTGGAGTACTAGGTCTGAGAGTACTCTGATGAGTGGGTTGGAAATCAAACCTGAGTTGTTCACAGGAAGCGCCCCTGGACTCTTGTCAGAACTCATGCTGGCAGAAAAGTAAAAACAACAGCAGTACGATTGTAAAGAACAAAACAAAATGTGTAAAATAAAATTTGATAACTTTTTTGTTCCTCAAAATGACCCGACCAAAGTACATTATCCTGGTCACGGCACCAAAATCTGTAGTGTAACTTACCTAGGCCAACGTGATCGTCAAAAACTTCTTACCCTTCGTTGTGTTGAAAAGCCAGGTCTTGCCAAAAATGACAAAATTGTACTCTGGTACGGGTTTACCATTAGAGGAACAAGGTTAAATAAAAGACAATGAATTCATTCCTACTTTTTAATTCAAAATCAAAATCAAATGTAAATTTGGAAATGAGAGTGTCAGGCTCAGCCTGTGGCTAGCGTGGAAAAAGAGCCTGACAGAGAAAACCACGATCTCAGCCACTCAATGATTTAAAAACAAATTCAAATAAACATAAAAATCAAAAATATCAAATCCAAGTGAATCACATATAAATCAAATATCCAATGTAGAAATAAATTCAGATAAAACACAAATAAATAAAAATATCAAATATAAAAAAAATAAGTTCCAGTGAAACACATGTAAATCAAAAATATCAAATGTAAAAATATGTTCAAGTAAAACACATGAAAACCAAAATAACCAAAATAAAAATCAATTCAAGTAAAACACAGGTAAATCGAATTCCAGTAAAATTGTAAATCAAAATATCAATGTAAAAATCAATTCAAGTAAAACAGGTAAATCAAAATATTAAAATCAAAATAAAATAGTAAATCAAAATATCAATGCAAAAATAAACTCAAGAAAAACACAAGTAAATCAGAATGTCAA
Organism: Agrilus mali; assembly: GCA_029378335.1. NCBI lineage: Eukaryota > Metazoa > Arthropoda > Insecta > Coleoptera > Buprestidae > Agrilus > Agrilus mali. The sequence continues at coordinate 11,273,184 of CM055662.1, forward strand.
ATCCAAGTAAAATAGTAAATCAAAATATCTAGGTAAAAAAATAAGTTCCAGGGTAACACATGTAAATCAAAAATATCCAATGAAAAAAAAAACCAAAATCAAGTAGAACACATAAAAATCAAAATATCCAGTGCAAAAATAAAATCAGGTAAAACATGTAATTGCAGGGTAAAACCAACACAAAATAAAATGCACATAAAAATAATCAATCAATAAGAAAATTCAATAAAACACATAAAAATCAGGGTACACAAAAACACATAAAAGGGTAAAAACACAATAAAACAAAAACCAAATAAAATGTATGTAAAATAATCAATAAAAAGTTGTTGTAAAGATAATTAAAAATTCTCAAATAAAATGAAATCAAAAACAACTTGGAAAAGATAATTCAAATTTTTGTAGTTTTCAGGCTCAACAAAAATTAAAAATAATTTGTGTAAGAAAATTTAGAAAAACTTATGAAAAATTCACAAAATGTAAATCACCCAAATTCCCGAATATTGGATAAATTTTGACACAATTTGAAATTCAATCCCTACAAACAGCAGCACATTTTAAAACCAAAAACATATTTGTTAGTTAATTTAGGAGTCTGGAGTCCCTAAGGAAGCAATCCAGATAACGATGATCGTTGGAACGTATCGGGCTACACGACTAATATTTGTTTGCATTTTCTATCTAGTCTATACATCTTTCTCGTTGAGCAAGACATCATCGATAAAACTCTCAATATAACAAAAGCCCCTGTTATACTCCCATCAACGTCCACACGGGAGAAAATATTAGTACTTACAACAAGGCATTTCATACTTAGATTGAACCACAAAATGTTTTACCCCTTTCGAAAATATACACAAATTATTATAAAAATTTAAAAATGAAATATTAATGTTAAGCCTGAAAAACCTTTTTAAATGACATAAATAAAAAAATATATAATTTAGTAAGATTTACCTGAATTGAAATTATTTTAAAATTGTAGTTTATTTAATTTAGTGAGATTTACCTGAATTGAAATTATTAAAAAAAAATTAAATTATTTAATTTAATGAGATTTACCTAAATTGAAATTATTTTAAGAATTGTAGTTTATTTAATTTAGAGAGATTTACCTGCATTGAAATTATTTTAAGAATTTATAAACAATTGAACAATATTTCTATAATTATAAAAGAAAATAATAAACAGTGAAATTAAATTTGGAACAATTAAAATTATAAAAATTATAAAACAAAATAATATTAATTTAGAATAAAAAAATTAATTATCATACCTGTTAGAAATGTAAGTAATTTATAATAAAAAGTGAAATTAAATTTGAAACAATTAAAATAATAAAAATGATAAAACAAAATACTATTAATTTAGAATAATAAAATAATTATCATACCTGTTAGAAATGTAAGTAATTAATCCAATTTGAAACAAAAACTCAAAACCACAGGAAAACTCAAAAATACACAAAATACAAATAAAGACACAAAACAAATTATAATCTCTGAATTTGAATACGAATTGAAATGAATATGATTGAATTGAATGGATCGAATCGAATAAGAAACAAAATTGAATGCCTTAAAAATCACCTCGCAGCCCTTTTAAAGACTCGTACTAATACGTCATCAAAACTAATCGAACCCACGCCGCATCTAAGAAAAAATTCCCACAGGAAATCGATCTACGAGACAAGTACCAAAATTTTAACTAAACGAGAACATGTCTCACGTCAGCTCAAGAGTATTTATGGTTATTACACCCCATGTGTGCGAAACGCCTGAACACCAATAGTAAAACTATGCAGACCACACAGAAACAAATAAAAAACATGTGGTTGTTTAGTTTATTTTACTCACGTAAAATGCAGGCAAATATTCAGAAAGTTATCAAGAAATTTGATAAATAATTTTGTAATACCATGATCGAGAAACTATAATAAAAATTTTTTTTTTTTTTTTTAAAGAAGCGTGCGTAAAATATTTAAAGGATTAAAGATGACCATCGGATACCACAGAACGCCCCTTTGAAGATTGGTTTGGAGATGCAGATGGTAATCTGTCAGTGAGAAACCGGTCTTCAATTTTGAGATTCGCACGCGCAACAGAAAAGGGTAATTTTGGTTACAGGAAAAGAAACAGTTACAGAAGGGTGGAAAACAAAAAAAAATGTCGATATTGTTGATAATAGCCAATGATGGTGTCATCTGTTAAAACTTCTGGTTGAACCAATTTGGGTAATTGTTGTGGAGAATCTATGAAACCTTGAAGTGAGAAAAGCAATGGTTGGAGAAAAGAGTCATTGATTTGATGTTCACATGCAAATTATTGAGATAGTCAAGTTCGAGAAATCCAGCTATATAATCAGAGGTACGAGATACTACTACTGGTTGATTGTCGGAAGTTTAAGAAGTATCAATTAAACCAGGAGGGAAACGGGACAAAGTCTCAGCAACGATGTTATCACGACCTGGGACATGTTCAATTTCAAAATCAAATTCATTTAAGTACATCTTCCATCTGGTTAAACGATCATTTAGAAGACGACATTGTTTTAGGAATTTCGAAGCATGATGGTCAGTTCTGACAATTAGTTTATGTACAAGAATGAATATTCAGAATTTCTTTAGACCGGAAATGATGGCTTCGGTTTTATCAGGGTCAATAAGTACGCCCCTAGTTGTTAAAATGTTCAGTGAAAGAGATGCAGATACAACAAGCAAATCGTCGACATATTTGAAAACAAAAGATTGTAATTCAGGACCCAAAATAACATCCATGGCACGAGTAAATGAGCCAACAGAAGTTTTTAACCCAAAAGGAAGGACTTGAAAAGTGTATGACTTTTTATTAAATGGACTGGTATCGTGTAATTGAATATGATGAAAATACTTATTGGTTCCTACAGGGTTTTTATTGAAGATGATTTGGTATTTAATTAAAAATTGGAGTGAATCTGATTTCTGGAATTCTGGTATGTGATGAAGGGGTCTCAACCTTTTTTTAGACAAAATCCTCTGATATTCATATTGAAGCAAAGTCAAATGGAACAGAAATAGAAGAACTCATCTCAACGGTTTCAATAGTGTTGTTTAGTGTTTCACTGGAAGGATGTTCTACGGAAGAATGTTGTAACGATTGAGTAGGACCCAAAAAAGGTATTGAAAAGGTATCAGAAATACTATTAATGACGAGGGAATTAGTGGTGAAATCTATTTTAGTTTGATTCAAATGAAGCCAATCAATGCCAAGGATAACTGGTCGAACTAAATTCTTGACTACCAGAAAAACAGGAGAAAATGACGTGGGTACAATCAGTAGGTTTATTGGCAAAGGCCAGAACAACACGTTTCCAATCAATACTACCGTCAGGTTCCATATTGTGTCCAGTTGAAAAGGTTGGTTGATGTGGAGTACTAGGTCTGAGAGTACTCTGATGAGTGGGTTGGAAATCAAACCTGAGTTGTTCACAGGAAGCGCCCCTGGACTCTTGTCAGAACTCATGCTGGCAGAAAAGTAAAAACAACAGCAGTACGATTGTAAAGAACAAAACAAAATGTGTAAAATAAAATTTGATAACTTTTTTGTTCCTCAAAATGACCCGACCAAAGTACATTATCCTGGTCACGGCACCAAAATCTGTAGTGTAACTTACCTAGGCCAACGTGATCGTCAAAAACTTCTTACCCTTCGTTGTGTTGAAAAGCCAGGTCTTGCCAAAAATGACAAAATTGTACTCTGGTACGGGTTTACCATTAGAGGAACAAGGTTAAATAAAAGACAATGAATTCATTCCTACTTTTTAATTCAAAATCAAAATCAAATGTAAATTTGGAAATGAGAGTGTCAGGCTCAGCCTGTGGCTAGCGTGGAAAAAGAGCCTGACAGAGAAAACCACGATCTCAGCCACTCAATGATTTAAAAACAAATTCAAATAAACATAAAAATCAAAAATATCAAATCCAAGTGAATCACATATAAATCAAATATCCAATGTAGAAATAAATTCAGATAAAACACAAATAAATAAAAATATCAAATATAAAAAAAATAAGTTCCAGTGAAACACATGTAAATCAAAAATATCAAATGTAAAAATATGTTCAAGTAAAACACATGAAAACCAAAATAACCAAAATAAAAATCAATTCAAGTAAAACACAGGTAAATCGAATTCCAGTAAAATTGTAAATCAAAATATCAATGTAAAAATCAATTCAAGTAAAACAGGTAAATCAAAATATTAAAATCAAAATAAAATAGTAAATCAAAATATCAATGCAAAAATAAACTCAAGAAAAACACAAGTAAATCAGAATGTCAAATCCAAGTAAAATAGTAAATCAAAATATCTAGGTAAAAAAATAAGTTCCAGGGTAACACATGTAAATCAAAAATATCCAATGAAAAAAAAAACCAAAATCAAGTAGAACACATAAAAATCAAAATATCCAGTGCAAAAATAAAATCAGGTAAAACATGTAATTGCAGGGTAAAACCAACACAAAATAAAATGCACATAAAAATAATCAATCAATAAGAAAATTCAATAAAACACATAAAAATCAGGGTACACAAAAACACATAAAAGGGTAAAAACACAATAAAACAAAAACCAAATAAAATGTATGTAAAATAATCAATAAAAAGTTGTTGTAAAGATAATTAAAAATTCTCAAATAAAATGAAATCAAAAACAACTTGGAAAAGATAATTCAAATTTTTGTAGTTTTCAGGCTCAACAAAAATTAAAAATAATTTGTGTAAGAAAATTTAGAAAAACTTATGAAAAATTCACAAAATGTAAATCACCCAAATTCCCGAATATTGGATAAATTTTGACACAATTTGAAATTCAATCCCTACAAACAGCAGCACATTTTAAAACCAAAAACATATTTGTTAGTTAATTTAGGAGTCTGGAGTCCCTAAGGAAGCAATCCAGATAACGATGATCGTTGGAACGTATCGGGCTACACGACTAATATTTGTTTGCATTTTCTATCTAGTCTATACATCTTTCTCGTTGAGCAAGACATCATCGATAAAACTCTCAATATAACAAAAGCCCCTGTTATACTCCCATCAACGTCCACACGGGAGAAAATATTAGTACTTACAACAAGGCATTTCATACTTAGATTGAACCACAAAATGTTTTACCCCTTTCGAAAATATACACAAATTATTATAAAAATTTAAAAATGAAATATTAATGTTAAGCCTGAAAAACCTTTTTAAATGACATAAATAAAAAAATATATAATTTAGTAAGATTTACCTGAATTGAAATTATTTTAAAATTGTTGTTTATTTAATTTAGTGAGATTTACCTGAATTGAAATTATTAAAAAAAAATTAAATTATTTAATTTAATGAGATTTACCTAAATTGAAATTATTTTAAGAATTGTAGTTTATTTAATTTAGAGAGATTTACCTGCATTGAAATTATTTTAAGAATTTATAAACAATTGAACAATATTTCTATAATTATAAAAGAAAATAATAAACAGTGAAATTAAATTTGGAACAATTAAAATTATAAAAATTATAAAACAAAATAATATTAATTTAGAATAAAAAAATTAATTATCATACCTGTTAGAAATGTAAGTAATTTATAATAAAAAGTGAAATTAAATTTGAAACAATTAAAATAATAAAAATGATAAAACAAAATACTATTAATTTAGAATAATAAAATAATTATCATACCTGTTAGAAATGTAAGTAATTAATCCAATTTGAAACAAAAACTCAAAACCACAGGAAAACTCAAAAATACACAAAATACAAATAAAGACACAAAACAAATTATAATCTCTGAATTTGAATACGAATTGAAATGAATATGATTGAATTGAATGGATCGAATCGAATAAGAAACAAAATTGAATGCCTTAAAAATCACCTCGCAGCCCTTTTAAAGACTCGTACTAATACGTCATCAAAACTAATCGAACCCACGCCGCATCTAAGAAAAAATTCCCACAGGAAATCGATCTACGAGACAAGTACCAAAATTTTAACTAAACGAGAACATGTCTCACGTCAGCTCAAGAGTATTTATGGTTATTACACCCCATGTGTGCGAAACGCCTGAACACCAATAGTAAAACTATGCAGACCACACAGAAACAAATAAAAAAACATGTGGTTGTTTAGTTTATTTTACTCACGTAAAATGCAGGCAAATATTCAGAAAGTTATCAAGAAATTTGATAAATAATTTTGTAATACCATGATCGAGAAACTATAATAAAAATTTTTTTTTTTTTTTTAAAGAAGCGTGCGTAAAATATTTAAAGGATTAAAGATGACCATCGGATACCACAATATATATATATATATATATATATATTTCTTTTATTTTAAACCGAAGTTTTAGTTAATCAGTTCCGTTATATTATTACAATCAATAAACTTTTTAAGTTCTGTGATTTACTCATTTGGAACCCGTAAAGTTTTGGGGTAAAACCCACATACATACGCTGTGGTGTAAGTTTTGACCACTTTGCATGCGTATACAGGGACAGTGGTACAAGTTTTAACCACAATCATCACAATTATTATCCCTAACAGTCACGCTTCGGTGCCTAACCAACTCAAAACGCACAGGCAGCCCTGACAAGAGTAAACACACTGATCCATAACCTTACACGCTGTGGCGTAAGTTTTGGCCACTTATATGCGTGTACCAGGGTAGTGGTAGAAGTTTTAACCACAATATCAAAAACCCAAATTCTAACAAACAATTAGGGACGAGTGTAACCATAAATAACTTCAGACTCTTCTTGGTTTTTTCTCCCCCAAGAAGGTATAAACGGGTGAGGAAACCTCTTTCCTCCTCTGAAAACGAATCAGCAGACCACGAAAGCCCAAATGATTCCGAACCACCAGGCAACGCTTTTGGCAGTTACTCCAATACGTCCGAGTTAGACCTTGAAATTATACAGCTACTGGGAGAAGACCCATCTAGTTCATCAACATCCGAATCCAACGCAATTCACGATTCAATTGCCAAACGGTGGAACCATTATATTATCCACGGAGACGAACCTGGGAAACGGGAAGAACTGGAACAAAAGTACATACCTCCGAAAAATTGTATGTTTAAACCTCCGCAACTCAATCCGGGTCTTTCCGAATCCTTATCCGAATTGGATCAGAGGAAAGACAAATTTCTACAAAAAATTCAAGGCAGAATAGGAAGCGCTATGAGCGCTCTCGGAAAAATGGCAGATGCACTTATACTCAACAAAAATCTGTGTACAAAGGAAAATCAATTTCCGCTAATTATGGATACAGGACGGATTCTGGGAGACACGATCAACATGCTGTCAACACATCGAAAATTTCACATTTATCCACACGTTGCGACAAATGACAAAAAAGCGATCGCCCAAAGCAAAACAGACACCGGGCTATTTAAACTCCCAACGCCCTCTCTACCTTTCCAAAACTCGAGCAAGCAGAGTACCCTACAGGAAAGAGGGGAGGGGGCGCGAATACCGAACTCACAGGAATCACGACCCCCAAGTTCACCAGAGATACAGCAGGAATCTTCAGAGATAAGCAAGGTAACAGACTATAGTGGCAGACTTAAGCATTTTCACACAACGTGGTCGAAATTAACCACAAACAGTACTATTCTAATTTGGACCAAAGGATACCAAATCAAATTTATAATACAGCCCTTTCAGCGCACAAAAAACCCACTTATAGTCCCAAAACGGGAACAAAAATTAATCGGATCAGCTGTACACGATCTGCTCAAAAAAATCAGTGATATCGGTATGCACACCGACAAAGGGCCAATTTTTATCTTCATATTTCCTGCGCAAAAAACCAAATGGCGGAAATCGATTCATTTTAAATTTGAAACGACTAAATAAATTCATAGACGCACCTTACTTTAAACTAGAAAATTACAAAGCAGTAAACAACCTACTCACAAAAAATGCCTTCTTAGCCACCATAGACCTAAAAGACGCATATTATATAATACCAATACATAAAAATAGTAGGAAATATTTGCGGTTTAAATTCAAAAACAAAACATATGAATACAGAGCTCTGCCATTTGGTATTTGCACGGGACCATATATATTTACAAAAGTATTTAAGCCAAACGTAGCTTATCTTAGATCCAAAGGGATCGTGTGTGTTATTTACTTAGACGACCTCCTCATAATCAGTAGCAGTTTAATCAATGCAAAAAACAAATAAATAGTACAATTAAAACATTACACTCGGGTTTCTTGTAAATTTCAAGAAAAGTCAATTAATCCCAAAAAGATCCTGTACATTTTTAGGATTTTGTTACAACACCGAAAAAATGATTTTTTCCCTACCAAATCAGAAAAAAGAAAAATTTATTTTCCTCCTAAACGAAATTAAAGGGAAAAATCGTCCAAAATTAAAGACATAGCGATACTCATTGGCAAACTAGTAGCAGCCTGCCCCGCAGTTAATTACGGATGGGCCCATATTAAAAGGCTCGAAAGAGTAAAATACTTATCACTTAAAAAATACAACAATAACTATAACGTAAAAATACAATTGCCAACTTCCCTCACTGTTGACATAGATTGGTGGCTCAAGGCACTAACTAACAGTTTTCAATTTATCAAAACTCCAAATCATAAAATAGAAATTCATAGCGATGCTTCAAAAACGGGCTGGGGAGCAATCTGTGAACACAAAATCGCTCGGGGGTTTTGGAACCCTATTGAAATTACAAAACACATAAATTATTTAGAACTACTGGCAGCCTTTTTAGCGTTACAATCATTTACCAAAAAACTGTCCCATTGCCATGTACTACTGCGCATTGACAACACTACTGCAATATCATACATCAACAGGATGGGAGGGATTAAATTCCCAGAATTAAACTCACTCGTGGAAAACATTTGGAATCACTGCGAAAACAAAAACATAACGGGTTTTGCGTCCTACATAAGTTCCGCCGATAACTATAAGGCTGACAAAGAATCAAGAAATTTAGAAGTAGATACAGAATATAGTCTAGATCAAAAAACGTACGACACAATAACAAAACAATTGGGCACACCTTCTGTGGACCTTTTTGCTAGCCACTTAAACGCAAAATGCAAAAACTATTTTTCGTGGTTCAAAGATCCTCATTCCATAGCAACAGACGCGGTTACTGTAAATTGGGGGGAGCCTATGGTTTTCTACGCGTTTCTACCCTTCTCGGTCATTAGTAAAGTTCTTAATAAAATAATTACGGATAAAGCCACGGGAATCCTAGTAGTACCAAATTGGCGCAGCCAACCCTGGTATCCAATATTCAATAAATTATTAGTCTCGGCACCCATAATAATTGAACCTTCCAAAAATTTATTATTATCTCCCCTCAGGACCAGCCACCCCATGTGGAGAACACTTTCGCTAATAGCAGGGAAATTATCAGGGAAGCACAATTAAGGAAAGGTGTACCAGAGGAGGCGGTGGCAGTTACGATGGCTTCCCTCAGTAAAGCAACAATTCAACAATACTCTGGAACCATTTGGAAATGGTTTGAGTTCTGTAAACAAAACAAAACAAAATTGTTTCAGCCAACAGTAACAGAGGTCATATTATTTCTTAATAAATTAGTTGGAATCAAAACTACGTACAATACTATGAACGCGCACAGAGCAGCGCTGCAATTAATACTCCAAAAAAAATAAAAAATTATGACCAGGAAGGGTTGGTGAAGAGATATTTAAAAGGCATTTTTAAACTGCGGCCTAATTTTCCACGGTACCAGTCAACATGGGACCCATCCATAGTACTTGATCACTTACAATCTCTAGGACCAACAAAAAATTTAACATTAGAAAACCTCACCAAAAAACTACTGGGACTATTGGCGCTGATAACCGCACAAAGGATAAACACTATTTCAAAAATTAGACTAAACCAGACAAGAAAATACAAATTACGGACATCATTAAAACTTCTGATCCTAGAAGAGCACAGCCCTCGATAAAATTAAAAACCTTCAAAACAAACCCAAACTTGTGTATTGTATCAGTCTTGACCGAGTACATAGGAAGAACAATAAAATACCGAGAAACCCAAGCTGACGATTTTTTATTTTTAACAATCAAACCTCCCCATAGAACAGCCACCCCTCAAACGTTAAGTCGTTGGCTTAAAGCCGTCCTTAAAAGCAGCGGCATTAATACAGACATGTTTAAAAAGCCACTCAACTAGACATGCTGTAACATCCGCCGCGCAAAGAGCGGGGGTTGGTATCGATAAAATAGTACAAACGGCGGGATGGACAAAAAAGTCGTCATGCTTCGCAAAATTTTACAACAGACCGCTACAAGTTGATAACGACATGGCGACAACCCTATTAGAAAGCCATAAAAACAAGAACAGCAAACGCAAATAGGATAAACATTAATATATACTATATACATACGGATACATATGTAAAAATACATATATCTGAAATTATAATGTAACAAAAATTATAAATATGCAATAACAAAATAAAACTGTTCCTATAACCAATCGCTTTTGAAATTAGTTAAACATCTACAGGGTGCCTAAGTATTTGGAGAAGACTGCGACGAAACATAATATAAGGAACAAACGACTTATCTGTAAGGAAGTTCGTTCCGTATTATGTAAGTACAGTCTTCTCCAAATACTTCAAACCCACCCACCCCAAAATAATCTCTATACACGATCATTGTTATCGAAGAACAATCATTAATTACCCAGAAAAAGCGATTAACACACACACAAATTGTGTTCTGAGGCATGGTACTGGGAGGCGACGCGAGGCTCAACAAAAATGTCTGAATCATCAGTTAAAAACTGTGGCATGCGTATCAACGCAGGGAAGCGTTACTACAGGGTGTCTAAGTATTTGGAGAAGACTGTACTCACATAATACGGAACGAACTTCCTTACAGGTAAGTCGTTTGTTCCTTATATTATTCGTTATTAAAATGTCCTTTCTTTAATTTTTTTTGTAATAAAATGTCGTAAAATGTAAAATAAAATAGACAATAGTTACACAAATTCGAAAAAAAAATTAATAAGGAAAATAAGGTAAAAACAAATGAGTAAAAATGATGGCCTACTTATTTATTCCAATCTTTGGTTTCGAATTCTTTCCTCCGGACCCGCCCCGGTGGCCGTTGAATTTTCTGGAAAACGTGCTCGCTGACGATGTCCCGCCAATTTGGAGATGTTCTGCCGTTCCGTTGCCTGGTAGTATTATATCGATTTGTTACTTTGAAGTCGTCTTCGTAGATATTACACTAGCGATGTAAATATTCGGATGAACTTAATACTCGGATTATACGGAATCGGATGCAAATAATACTCGGATTAATTACTCGATTCCGAATTCACAATACTATCCGATATCGCCGTGGTGCCATATCTTCGTTATATCCAATCCGATGTCGTCGGTCGTGCCGAAGTAGCCGAAAGCCACCAAGGCCAACGATTTCGCACGAATGTTGAATAAATCATATATAGACTATAGAGCATCGAGGGATCGAGGCATCGAACATTGGAAATTGGAATCAGTTTTAGGCTGAGTTGAACAAAGAACACAGTTGAACGCTGGTTTCAAGGTCCAACCTACAATAGTTTGAAAATTTTTACATTCAATTATGGCGCCTGCACAAAAATCTATTGTTTGGTCATTTTTCACAAAATCAGTAAACAATAAATATGCGACATGTCGTTTATGTAACCAACAATTAAAATACTTTGTTAGTACTAGTAATTTAAAACAACACATTATACGAAAGCACCGCGTTCAGTATGATGAGTAACTTTGTAAAGAAAATCCTGAAGACGACATAGTCGAGGATTCGGAGCTAGTAGGATCTCAAATGGAAAGTGCAAGCGCAGCATTCCTAATTCTGAAACAGAAGTTGCAGTTGTTGTAAGTGACTGTCAACGCCAACCCAAAGATACTGCTAGTATTAGTTCTGAAACAAAAGTAACTCCTACGCTTCATCAACTCGAACCATCATCTTCAAAACGAAGTGCTGAGTCAGATTCGCCACTAGTGTCTAAGCAGGTACGACAATTCAAACTTTATGGGGGTAGAAACAAAAGTGAACTTACGGAATCCGAGAAACAAATTATAGATTTAAGTCTTCTTAAACTCACAGTCCAAGATTTACAACCATTATCAATTGTGGAAGATGCCGGCTTTTTAGATTATAGTAAAAAATTAAATCCACTATACACCGTTCCTAGTAGATATATTTTAACTACCAAACTCTTGCCAGAAGTGTACTCGAAAGAATTTGTGAAAGTGAAATCGATGTTACGTGAAGTCAAGTATGTCTCACTAACTACAGATATATGGCAGTCCGATAGCAATAAGTCTTACATATCCCTTACTTGTCATTTTATATACAACAAGAAACTATATTCTCAGGTTTTAGGCACAAAAGAGTTAACCTCCGAAACACATTCAGGAAAAAATATATCTAAACATATAGCAAGTTTAATTAAAGAATGGGAGTTAGATGAAAAAATTGTAACAATTGTTTCAGACAATGGGGCCAATATCAAAAATGCAATCACAGAGCATTTGTGCCAACATCATCGTCCATGTGTAGCAGATACACTAAATTTAACTATGAAAGAGGCGTTAAATGGTAATGATGCATTGAAAGCAATAATTTTAAAATCCAAAAGTTTAGTTTCTCATTTTAAACACAGTGGCCTTGCTAATAGTAAACTTAAAAAGTGTCAAGTTGAAATGGGATTACCTGTTATTAAGGTGAAACAAGCAGTAGACACAAGATGGAACTCCGTTTTATTAATGTTAGAAAGGCTGCTGGAAATTAAAAATCCTCTGTCTGTTGCAATTACAAGTTTACCCTCAGCCCCCGATCTTTTAGATGCTTCAGAATGGAGTATAATCTCTGATTGTGTCCCCATTTTAATGCCTCTAGAATTAATGACGATAGAGATTTCTGGAGAAAAATATATCACCATGTCATCAGTAGTTCCACTTGTTCGTGGCCTACAATATAATTTAAAAAATATGAAACCGAATACTGAGGCAGGCTTGTGGTTACAAAAAAAAACTTGTTGAAACAATTTCAAAACTTTTAGGATCACTCGAAGCAAACAAACTCGTCGCTATGAGTCCATTATTGGATCCCCGTTTTAAGAAAACTGCCTTCGGGCTTGAAGAAAACTCCACAAATGCTCAAAATTGGATCACTGATGAAATTACTGCAATGGTTTCCGCTTCTTATACAGGTTCTAGTTCTAGGGATAATAATGAAACAGAACAACAAAACAAAATTGATTTTAGACCGAAAAATTTGTCGCTCTGGTCACATTTTGACGAAAGACTTAAAGAAGTGAAAATCAAAACAACACCCACAACCACTGCTACCCTTTGTGTACGTCAATATTTAGAGCTCCCTCACTGTAATAGGTCAACTAGCCCACTCGACTTTTGGAAAAAAAAATAAATATATGATGTCTGAATTATACAAATTACACCTCAAATATTTATGTGTACCCGCAACTTCCGTATCCAGCGAAAGACTTTTCTCCAAAGCGGGTCAAGTTACTAATATTAGAAGAAACAGACTCGCACCTAAAAATTTAGATATGATTTTATTTTTGAACAGTGCATTATAAAAGACTTGCTTTTTTTTCTTCTTGAACTATTTAGAAACCATTTTCTATTTACTTATATTTTGTTATTACCTAAAGAATTTTTATTTGTTTCGTGTTTATTTTTAATAGTTATAATGGTTTGCAATTTTACATGTTTGTACGAAGCCAAAGAACTTTTATTTTATTACTTATAAGGTTATAAGTTGTTAGTATTTATTTTTCCTTTAATAAAGAAATATATATTATTAAATAATTGTATTTGAGAACACGTGCATAAACAAAGAAGACCGCTTTCCTATAAAGTTGAAAATGACCGGGCCAGCGGGTGCGCGGCGCGTTTCTTTATGTAATGATACGACGAGGTCGAGTCGAGAGAGCGAGAGACCGTTACCTACCTTCTGCATTCACATTTTCCTTGAAAATAATTAATCCGATTCCGTTTCGAATTCGTATCGTATGACATACTCGGATGCATCCGAGTATTTAGATATTCGGATTCAACGAGTATTTTAATTCGAGTTCTCACATCACTGTATTACACCATCTTGCCGTCGTATGTACATGTTTGCATTTGCTGTGCTTTTTCACTGTCTTGATGTCTTGATTTCGCTCGATGGATCAAAAATGTTTTGTTTTTGACGAATGAATTTTAGTGGACTGTATTTTTATAAACTTTATTTGAATATTAAGTTAAAAACTACTAACAAAAAAATAACACATAAGTACAGAAATAAAAACGGTGCGTCTTTCAAGACAACGGGGCGAACACTCTTTCGTCTCGAATGGTGATTATCGATTTTCCCCCCCGCGGAACCATAGGTGATGTAATAACAAGAGAGAGGGTCAATGTTTGCCCTATTTAGTTACACATTATACATAAGCGATCCGTTTATTCTTTTTATACTGAAATTGCTATGTCAAATTAATTTGGGACAGCCGTCGTATTTATAGAGATTTTTCATGATTTCTTGCGAAAGTTCGGAATACGGCGCTACAACCCCCTCAAAACACATTTAGTGCTCGCTTTAGTTAGTTGTCTTGGATTTTATTATTCGACATTTATCTTCTAACCCAGATAATTGTGGACATTTAAGGTAATCCTGAACATTTCGCTTCCCTTTCCCATTCCCCATGTGTTATTCTATCAAGCTTTAATGTTTACATTAATTACATAAAAATAATGTGTCCCATAAAACTGCGGGTTCACCGAGTGATTTTAATGAATGTAATAATCGACTGACGATTTCAAAGACATACTAGGTAATTCCATTAATGATTTGACATATTCTTGAACAATTTCGTGCTTGTCGTTGTATCTCCCACGCAACGCGCAATTCTCTTCGGATGACTTTTTAAGGAAATTCTTAAATAATGAAATTTATACAACGTTGGAATATCGTTATTACCGTGGTATCGTTGATTTGAAATTATTATAAAAATTTAACCACTTATAAGAGCCATCGTGGCTGAGTTGAGATTATTGTATTGTGAATAGGCCAAGTGAACTGACTAGGTATATGTAGATATTTATTAACTACACATATTTCTTTTAAACACACATACATTAAAAATTAGTGGGAATTTAGTTGATTTCTTTCTTCATTCCATATAAAGTGAACCTTTATAACAATAAAAAATACTCGGTTGTTTGAATTTCGTTATAAAGAGTTTACAATGTAGTTATTAGTAACAGTAGCAACAGTATTAAAAGAGATTGTTTGACAGACAGTGTGGTCCGGGCACATTCAATGATTTTTTCTAAGAATGCCACCTGGACTTTTTTGTTAGGTTACACATACAGTTAACTTCGATAACTCGAATGTCGATAAGTCGAACCAATTTGGTTGGCAGTAGCATTAACATTATAGCTATGAGCTACTTCGAAGTTGCATGCGTCACATGGTGATTCGAAATACAATATAAATTTGACTGTGAGTTTAATAATAATTTTTCAGACGCCACACACCAATGTTATTACTTGAAGTAAGGTAGGTATTTCAACATGTAGAATTTCTCTATTGGTGTAACTAGGGTAATTTTTTTTTATAAGTAATACGACTCTCATAACCTCATTTGTTTCGGTGTCTTGCAGTATTATACTTTCATTTGGTTTAAGATAAGGATGGGATAGCATTAGGATCTCGTAAACGGTAAGAAATACCTACGGAGTCGATTAAATTAGAGAAAAGTTGCTCATTTTATGTCTAACAATATGCCATGTAGAAAGTTTTAAAACTCCGAGCAGTTCCGGAAAAAAATAAATTTTTTTAAAAGCGTTTTAGTTTTTCTTTCCTTTATTTGAGAACAGATATCACTATAGACTACTTTCGTATTGTCAGTTTTTTTGGGAAATTAAATGGTGACAACACCTTTGTAGTCTGACCTTTCGTTTTTGACAGGACTATTATCAGCTTCATCTTTTGTAATACGGCCCTGTTATTTTTACTATAATATTTAAGGCCATTTTAAATTCTTAATTATATAGTATTATACTTGCAATTGTTTAAATTATTTTTTTGTTTATTATTACAATTTGTTTTTAAGTTAACAATTAAAAAAACAAAATGTTGGATGTTTTGTGCTTTATTAACTGTTATATTATTATGACATAACCCAAAAGATAATTGTGGTAAAGTTTAGTGCCGCACTCAGGATTTTTTTTATGTTTTTCCGGAAGAATACCTCATATAGAAAAGTAAATTGTGATTCACAATTTCTACATAGGATTATACATAAGAATCTATTTAAAAGTTTGCAAAGGTTCAGGGTATCTTGCCCAGCTTTTTAAAAATTTATGTTTTAACATGAGCAATATATGAAAATGTGTAAATTGGATTGTGAAAATTCAAAACATATATTTATAGTGAAGATTGACAGTAAAAACAGTAGTAAATGATAAGGAAAGACAAGAAAAACTGTAAAAAGTGGTGTATACGAAATAAAATGTAAAGATTGTGATTCGATATATTTAGGTCAAACGGGTCGTTCAATTAAAACACGTCTAGCTGAACATCAAAAAACAATAATACAACAATCAAAAAATATAAATTTAGTAAACTATTTCATACAAAACAACCATTCATTAGACACCAATAATTTAAAATTACTACATGCAGAAAGTAAAGGAAAAAGATCAGATTTACTAGAAACACTAGAAATTACAAGAGCAAGTACCAATAATAAAACCTTATTGAACGACCAAATAGATTTTGGGGTTTCTCCATTATTAAAAGCTGTTACAGGTAGTAGATTTTCAAAACAATAGCAATAACACTCAGGTATTCCGTTGTATTTATAAGGAGTACTTTTAGCTCTTTAATTTAGTTATACTACAACTCTTTGATAATGGCATAACAGCCGAAACATATGTTAGAGCAATCAAAAATAAAAATTAGTGAAACAGTGTATTTATTTATTTATTTCTTAACTTATTTTCAATAATGTTTCACCAAGAGCTAAGCCAAATTACAATCAATATTAAAAACAGTAGGATTAGAAAACTGAAGAACATAAAAATTGCTTTCATCTCTATTTTTACAACAATATCATGTGGATAAAACCCGAAATATTCAACTTCTCTTAAATTCAAAATAAAAGATAATATCTAAAAATTTTCTGAAAACACCAATGAATTTGTAAAAAAAAAAGAGATTGGGAAGTGGCCAATTACTTTTTTGAATTTCTTACAGCTATGGAGTTGAACATGAACACGAACATCGAAAGTTCGTAAATAGTTATTTGTAGTATTTGTTTATTTATATCTCATTCTATAGTCACGTCAATGTCTATTTAGTACATTTTAAATAAAAAAAATTATAATTTGGGAGATGAGTAGCGTTTCTTTTTAGTTTTCATACCTATAAGTGTTACGTTCCAGACTTTTAATTTTTTTAATTTTACACAGTTGGCGACATCTGTTGCGTGGAAGCTTGTTTAGCATTTGTAAAATTACAGAAAATGTTCAAATGTCTTTTTATAGTATCATTAGTAGTAACATATAGAAGTAAAGAAAATGGAATTTATCTCTGTAAAATCGAAAGGGGTCCCCCTGAGATTATAAAAGCATCCTCGTCATAAATTTTACTCTAGTACGTCAAAAAATTGAAATGACTGCAAATAATATTAACGGTAGAAAGAGAACATAAAAGAACCTGTCGCATCTAGGTAGAGCTCTAAAATATCACCATCTTAAGAGAAGTTTCTAACGATTCAAAGGCATTTGAATAAATATATAATTAATTTAACATTAACTTTCCTTCTAACTTTTTCCAAATTCAGACCTGGCATTAGTAAAAAAGTTTAACAAACGTGTGATTAAACTTGTTTGTGATACAAACGTAGATATCAATATAACTACTTACATAATTATTTATAACATTTAAAGTTACTAAATTATCACTAAGACCATCTCTATCCCTACTACTAACACTAATTTCATTTTCAGAAATACTACCTGCTATAAAATTAAATTTCCCCCGATTATGATTTCTTTATCATAAGACTGAACTATTCGACCGTCAGTATTTTCTAGAGTATTACGCTAAATTTCTGGAAGTACGTTGTTGTACTTTAAACAATATTCTATGTGTTTAATTAATTATATTAACGAATTATTTACTGTGTATGTACTATTTTATGTTACCTATAACATGTCCTCTGTGCATATGTGTAATTATATTTTTAGATATACATAAATATTGAGCAGAAGGTTGGAAGATTACTTATTTACTTCTTTAAACAATGTTATTATTAAAATATATTTTTTATCATTACGCCACTGTGAAGGAATAATCGTTAAAAATAATAGGTACCTAGTCCTAAGGGCGTCTTCAAAGTAAGACAACAAGAAACAGTTTGTGACTATAACCGATGGTTTACGATCTCAGAGGTCACTTTAAATTTTACAGAGATTAAAAATTGAAACTGCTAAAAAATTTTTTTCGAAATGAAAATACATCCATGCGAACAATTTTCATAAAAAAATTAAGTCCCTCCCTGGTATGTATCTGATTGTGAAAATAAAACTATTAAAGTAAAAAAAAAGAGCGTTATACAATTTATGCTTAAACAAAATTAAAACACTAGTTTCAAAAATTTTTTTTTATTGTGACACAAAACAATTGTTTTCATCACCTGATGAAGCCACTGTGTGGTGAAACAATTGTTGTGTGACAATAAAAAAAATTTTTTGAAACTAGTGTTTTAATTTTGTTTAATTATGATGAAGAAGTTTCAACAAGTAACAGCTAATTCCCTTAATAATTTATGCTTATTGCTTGAAATTATTTTTACATTTTTTTTTAATTTTGATATAAAATTTTCAAGTGTAGTGTAAACTCTTTATAACAAAATTCAAAGGACTGAGCATTATTTTATCGTTATAGAGAGTTATGGTTGACTTGACTTAAACAAATAAAGAGATTTCTGTGCAGAAATTTAGGTACTTTAATCGTAGTTAGTCAGTCAATGTGCTTTATCAAATTCTTCCTAAAATTGTACATTTTGTCTGTTATTGTGTATGTTTCGTGTCAGAATGTAAACACTGCTTACCCCGACTACGAAGGTTCGAATAAAAAAGGTTCAAACTTAACAAATTTATTTTGTAAAGCCAAAGAAACCAACCGAAATTGACAGGTAAAAAACACAACAGTCTGAACGTAAAATACATAAAAAAACAATATCTTTGTCTCCACGAAATAACATAACATACACGACACGAGCCCGATAGACGCCTCTTTTTCTACTGCGCACCACCATCGCGCCGGCGATCGATATTAGTCCCTCGTCCTTGACTTGTAGTTGCGAACGCCTCCGCTAAAATCGCGAAACGAACATATGCAACCCTAATTTATTATGCTAATCAACCAACATCCTCCAACCCGAGGAACATTTTGAAATAAATGGTTCCTCACAAATAATAAAAAGTAAACAAGAGATAGATACATGTAAAAAACTATAACATATGCAGAGAAAATGCAACTTATAAAGTAAACTTAATAAGAAAATCGTTGAGGCACTTTAGACACACGACCACTACTCGTTTTTACGGGTGCTCTGCTTTTATCGCGAAACACTCCCGCACTTTCCGACCCTTCACAACTCCCCACTCGCGGTTCGACTGATTGATCGCTGCCAGAGACATCTTGTCCTTCCTCGCTGACCTAAGATCCATCGAATGCGCTGACGCATTCCAAAGGATATAGACGCTGAACAGGTCTCAACAAATTTCCCCTCGAAGTCTCAAGTCTAACCAATCGGATTTGACCGTCTCTTCCTGGTAGTAGTTCGATCACTCGTCCGAGTGGCCAGTCTATGCGTTTGTCCTGGTCATTCCCTATGAGAACAACTTCACCAATATTTACTTGCCGCCGCGGTTTCTTATCACAAAATGACATCAACTTCCCGAGATATTCATTCCTAAACCTTCGGCGCAAATCGTCCCGCAATTTTTGTTTGTACCTCATTTTCCGACACAATGAAGACCGATCAACGACATCACAATCCGGTACACCGTCTCCCACTTGATCGATTAGGAACATAGCCGGAGTGATAGCTATAAATTCCTTCGGGTTGTCTGATTCGTATGCAAGCGGTCGAGAGTTAATCGCGGCCTCGCAATCACAAATAACCGTTAATAAGTCCTCAAAAGTGAGGCTCGCACGTCCTAAAACTTTTCTTAACATCTGCTTCATGACACCGATTAAACGTTCCCAAAATCCACCCCACCACGGCGCACTGGGGGGATTGAAACGCCAAACTATTCGTCGCGTCGCGTGGTTTGGCATTATGCCGCTTGCAGATGAAACACTTGGCAAGTGCCGATCTTACCGTTCGTCTTCCTCCCAGTACCCAGTACTTCTCCCTCAGCTTGCTCAGAATACTCTGGACCCCCATGTGATCACAGTTTATGTGTTCCCCTAAGATCAATGTTTCCACGACTGGATGTTTAGGAGGCAACACAATTGGAAACCTGAAGTATTCGCTGTCGTCTCGGTTGGAAATCCGGGTTTTCAAGCGGACTAATCCCTCTTCATCAGTAAACGACCCGAGATTACTTATCTTCTTAATATTTTCTTCGGAAAACATGTCTCTCTGAATCGTTCTGAGTATAAACTTCTCTCCTTCATCGATATTCTCAGCTGTTAGCTCTCCCTTACGCTTTTGAGTTGGGTTCCTTGCATTATGCACAAAACGAAACATCCATGCTACCATCCTCACGGTTTTCAGGTAGCCAGAAAAATAGCCCAAATGCCAAAAATCGGAATCGTGGTTTAGAAATGTCGTCACTAATCTGTTCCGACGCTCCAATCCAACTTCCTTTTCGTCGCATTCTGCGTGTCCCTTAGGCCACTTTTCCTTACTTTCATAGAGCCACGTGGGCCCCTCCCACCATCTTGACTCAAGTAGTTGCTTGGGTGAGCAGCCCTTTGATGGTAGGTCTGCCGGATTCTGTTCGCCGGGAACATGATGCCATTCTGTAGAAGTTGTCAATTTTCGAATTTCGGAAACCCTGTTCCATACAAAGGTAAGCCCACTCTTCTTTCCGTTGGATCCAAGAAACCACTACCGACGAGTCGCTCCAGAAATACGATTCGGCATCACTCTGCAAATTTTCCTTGACATTGGCGTAGAGTCTCGCACCAACAACTGCAGCCATCAACTCAAGCCTTTGTATTGTTAATTTTCGTATTGGCGCTACCCTTGATTTTCCAGCCAGCAAATAAACCCGTACCCCTTCTTTCTTCTCGACTCTCAAAAATACGACAGCCGAACATGCATTTTTGCTGGCGTCACAGAATGTATGTAGGCTTAGGCGCTTTATCTCTTTAGTACCCGTGCCCGTCCAACGAGGAATTTCTATTTCTAGTAAGTGTGGTAAACCCCCAACCCAGTCACGAAAGGATAATTCGATTTCTGCCTCGACTGGGCCATCCCAAGGTAGGTTCTTTTCCCAAACACGTTGCAACAACAATTTGGGTACCAAAGTGGTTGGACACGTGAAACCAATAACATCAAACACACGTTGTGCTACGGAGAGAATAACTCTCTTCGAGACAGGTAAGTCTCCCACATTGGAGACGTTTGACAAGTAGTCATCACTTAGTCTGATGGTATCCCGCCCACGATGCCAAAGAAGTCCCAAAACAGGTGTACAGGGTGTTTCTTCATGAGTATTTTCGGTAAACTCCCACCCTCGTAGGTCAAACTTTGCTTCTTGCATAATACTGGTGGCCTCTTTTTTGAAACGTGTCAATTCGTCCTGGTTAGAGACGCTAGTGACGTAATTGTCGACGTAAAAGCTTTTGGCCATTTTTTCAATAGTATCGGGGGAATATTTAGTCTCACCTTCTTTACACTTCTTTTGACATTCTGTCAGATGGTATTCGATGGTCGCTCCCAAAAGAAAAGGACTGCTGTTGACCCCAAATACAACGCGTTGGTTACGGTAAGTAATTTCATTCTCGTCGGTGTCGATCCACAAAAACTTGAGAAAGTCACGATCATTTGCGTGTAAACTGATTTGAAGGAATGCTTTGCGTATATCAGCCACAACTCCGATAGGGTTTTCTCTGAATCTCAACAAAATTGAGGGTATCAACTCAATTAAATTTATTCCTTTTTCGGGACACTGGTTGAGAGACATTCCACTAGCTTCGCGGGCTGACGCATCGAAAACTGGCCTGATCTTCGTAGTTGAATTGTTTTTGATAACAGGGCGATGAGGAAGATAGACCTTGGCATCGAGAACCTTCCTCCTCAACACGCTCAATGATCCCTTCCTTCAACCATTCCTCAAATACATTTCCATAAGGCTCAACAAGATTGTCTTTCTTCAATGTCGAATGTAGTATTTTTTGAGAAACTGTGTAATTAGCAGACAAAGGAGGGTGTCCGTCCAACCATGGTAATCGGACCTCATAACGTCCATCCTCATTAATTTGGACCGTGTCTAAAAAAAGTTCTTTGGCAGCAGCAGCCGTTTCTTCCTTTGTTCTTTTCTCAGACGGTTCTGTGATGCCTAACACGTCCAATTCCCATAAATTTCTGATCGAAGAATCGTTAACCAACAAAGATAACGTCGTCATGGCCATGGTCGAATTGGGTCTTTATGAAGGTACCCTTCCCATTAGTGTCCAACCAAGTACTGTTTCTACGGCTACAAGTCCGCATTTTAAATCAATTTTCTTCCCCGTATACAAGCGTCCGGCCACATCAGCCCCAACCAACAGTTCAATGGGCCCGGTTCCATGAGAATCGGAAATTTCAATGCCCATCTTCTTTAGCTCTGTCTTTCAAGGTCCATCATACACAGAGGACAAGTTGTTGCAGATTACTGGCTGATCTAAAGCTTCCAAATTGAAAACGTAATCACCCTTACAAAGAGTGACGTCATAACAGTGATGATTGTTCATATTCTCGGAACCCCCAAACAAACAATGGATTAACTTTTCTTCGCGTATCGGTCCGTAACCCAATTTAGAAGCAGTTGACTTTAAAATATACGACCGATGGGATCCCAGTAGGGTGGGATAACCGCTTCTCCCTCAGAGGAGAAGAGGATGACGTAACATTATTGAAATGTGAATTAATTGTGACGTAACATTATTTATTAACAGGTTCACGCTCAGAGGAAGAGAGGATGACTCCATCAGTATAGGATGAATACTATCATAAATCGCAGTGTACGGAAGATCACCATTATCCCAATATAACCCATGAAAATTTCTGGTTAACCAACGATTTTGACTTCTGTAACGAACCGGGAGGGTGTCCCACGGAAAGGGTGGTTCAAATGTGAAATGATAAACTGGTTCTTCTTTTAATGCAACAATAGCTACTTCTTTGAAAACAAATCGATTCTCACTACATTGAAAACCTTGTACGTCTAGTAAGAAAGTCATCGTGCTCACTGTTCAGTATCGAAAAAGAAAGTGAAATGTGGTTGTGGTTATTGGGTTTTATACTTCTTGAACCAAGTTTGTAGAGGGATTGTAATGTATCACACGATCATGAATGATTAAAGAGTAAGCTGCTGTTTTATCTGGTACATTATGTTTAGTGTTAAATTCTAAACGAATATCGGTACTACCGGATTTCACAATTTCATTCATATAAGAACAATCTACTATTATAAGAGGAGCAATCGTTAGAAATTCCTTAGGATCGAATAAGGGTTCACTCACATTGCCATAATACGATTGTTGAAAGTTAACATACATTTCATATAAAACAGCAAATCTGGAAACATCGAAATCTAAATTCAAATTATCGTACGGGTACATAGTGGATCCTAAGTGAACTTTAAAATTGTTTAGGTTACAGTGATCGAAAGTACTCATATTTTTTTTAATATCATTACCTTTACCGGTTTGAAATCCGAAAATAATGAAGCGAGGTTTTTCCAACTGTGATGTAGTTTTCACAGTCCAGTTGTGAGAATATGATTGATTAAGTATAGGATATTCATGTAGTTCCCAACTACGGAACGAAAGTTCCATATTTAAATTACGATCAACGTAACGTAATAATTTCAAACGTTCAGCATCAGCAACAGATACATGAGGAATTTTCCAAGATATCTGATTCAATTGTACAACTACGTCTTCAACCGTTTCTGCTGAACAAAAGAGAGCATTACTGTCAGTACTGCTGCGAACTAGAACTAATTCTTGTCGTATGTTGAGTATTATCTTTCGAAAGTCTTCACCAAATCCTAGAATCATACGAAGAGGAATACAAACGTTGAAGTAACCGTTTGTATCAACCAGATTCCTAGTATGAAGGGCAACTCCTTGTACAGCGCCTAAAGCAGGAGGTAACCAACCACTATTAATGAGACGTTTACTTTCATTTTCATTGTAAGACGCGTAACCTTTCATCGTTGTAGTGATACCAGGATTACGGACTCGGTCAATAACTTTCCCACCCAATTCATATCGAATTTCATCAAACAGGTGTAGAATTCCATTATTGATAAAAGTAGTTGCGATAGGTACAGCTCCATCCTTTTTCAGCAAACGTCCTTCTAGTATATGAAACTATTGGAAGGTAGGGTGTAAACATCTTCATTTTCTATCGGAATTCGTATGGTATCATTATTTTTAAAAGTTGAATTCGCGTATGGTTGATGGGTATGTCTATCAGCATTGACAATAGCGTTGTCGAAGACAGCTTTCTCGATGACATTCAGTATTTCTACAACCATTTTAACGTTTCGTCTTTTTCAACCGAAACCCCCAAAGATTTAAGGAACTGTTTATTGGAGGTGTTAATCGTTGAATGGGGTAAGAGAAATGAGCGTTTGAGAGTGTGGTAATCGTTTTATGGTATTGTTCTTGTTCGAATATCGTTGGATACAGCTATATCGTGTAACCATATTATACTTTTCGTAATGAAGTCTTACTGTGACCGTCTCCACGGAAATTAACAAGATTACCGTCTTGATCAACTTTTTTAAGGGAAATGTAATCGATGATACGTGTGTTGATAGATAAGTATATAAGATTTGTAGGATTCTCTAAAATTTTTAAATCCGGGAGGTACATTGGGAAAGAATTGATGTAGTACGTGTCCATCTTGTCCTTTAGTACCATCATTGGTATGTATGTAGGAGTTAGATACAAGGTTACACATTACTGAAATTGTGTTTACCTTGAAAATGTCAGCTACATGGTCAGACTCCTCTTCAGTCGATGGTAGAAGCTTATTATCAAAACCTAATATCTTTGCTGGAGAATCTGTCGGAGTGAAATCAACTTTTCTGGTGCTCTTTACATGACTTTTTAATGTAGTATTGTCTCCAGACAGGTGAATACTGTCATCAGCCCCTTTCAATTTCTCCTGAAGAAAATTATTAATATCATCGATTTCATAGGATCCTTCTGGAAGAACTACGACTGGTTTGTTAGAACCTTCAAAATAGAATTTGTTGTTATTTTCATCAATATTTGGAATACTGTTATAGGCTTCAAAATTTTATAACGCTATTTGATATTCTTCATCCTCGTTTAAAACAATCGGGGACTTATTATCATTTGTAGCTCTGACTTCGTATGAGTCAAGGCGAATGTGTAAGACATGTTTTCGGTTTAACGTTCTGTTTAATACAGAGAAGTTACTGTGATGGTTTGTTTTAAAAACGGGTTTGCGTAATTTGTTGTAGGAATTGAAGAACTAAATGACCACAATTAAAATCGGTGGGGTTCTGAACACGATCGTAGTTGTAAGTAATAACGCAAGGACCAGCAGATTGTAAATAATGAACCAATTATTTCGGTGGATGGAGATCACCAAAACTATCAAAGTAAATAGCTTTGTTGTTTCGTTTTACGTATGCTGTCCAATGTGTACCAGTTCCTGTATCTAAATTAACGATTCCACTTTCACACCTGTGAACTATTCTTGGTAATTCGTTACGCATGAAGATTCCACGAAAATATGGAATTTGTAAATAGTGAATGTATTTATATAAATCTAAATTTGTTAGAGGACGATTAGGTAATTTCATGAAAAATTTGTTGTTTTTTTTTTTTGTTGAAAGGGTTTAGGTATAAACCGAAACCTGTACGAGAAGGTTGAATCGAAATATTTTTTCCAAGAGCAATGTCTTCCATCGAATTGTTATGACGTTTAGCTTCTTGTAGTTGCTGCTGTGCTGATTTAGCATTTTGTACAGCTTTAGCTATCCCAGCAGCACCACCAGAGAGAGCCCCAAGGGCTGATAATCCTGCAAAAATCGGAATTAATGGTAGAAAACCACCTGTCTTTGGAATTGGAATGATTCTAGGATATTTAGATCTCTTTCCAAGTCTTCTAATTTTATTTAATGCAATTTTAGCAGCATCTAACAGCTGCATAGGCTTATTTTTCTTAAGAACAAGTTTCGCAGTTGTAACTAGTTTATGAAACGGTATTAGTCCTCCTTTTCTTGTTCGTTTTCTCTTATTTATTTTCACCAGCGGAATCGAACCACCTTTTTTACGATGGCATCGTCGTTTATGTCCCATTCCAAGTTTCTCCTTAATCTTCATAGCTGAAGCAACTGTGAGAGCTGCTAAGCGTTCACTTATCGATGCGTCTGACGACTTTAGTCTTCGTAAAGATTGTTGTGCCAAAACCTTGTCCGCTATTCGACGTTGTGAAATGTTTGGTGAAATTGTGATGCAATATCGTGTAATTTACAATATTCGTCGAGAGGATTTATACCAATATCACCTCGTGCTAAACGTTTGCTAAATCGTGTCCCTGGACCACAAAAGTTATAGCCTGGGAGATGTAATTCAAAAGGTAATCTATCTATAAGACTATTCAGAACGTTGTGTTTCATGTAAAAGGTTTGATGTGAGTGCTTTCACTATTGTGTACCAACTGACTATATAAGCAATGTAGACTCTGAATTTATATATCTGTAGGTAACACATAGAAATCGTTTAATAATGAATAAACATGCGGATAGTACAACACCCATCTGCTCTACCGATAACCAATCGCGACTTCAACATCGCTACAAAAATAAATCGTCATGGTCCTTTACTACCATCCACAATAAGATGCATCGTTGCTGGACCTTCAAACTGTGGGAAAACAAATGTGATTATAGGACTATTGGAGCAACCAAACGGTTTACGGTTTGAAAACGTGTATGTTTATTCAAAGTCATTATATCAACCAAAATATAAGTATTTAGCTGAATTATTACAACCAATTGCTGGAATTGATTATTTTCCCTATAAAAATTCTGATGAAGTAATTGGTCCATCAGAGGCGAGACCTAATTCTATATTCATCTTTGATGATGTTGCGAATGATAATCAAAATAAGATAAGGGAATACTTTAGTATGGGAAGACATAACTCAATCGACACTTTTTATTTAAACCAAACATATGCTCAAATCCCTAAACATTTAATTAGAGATAACGCTAACTTAATAATACTGTTTAAACAAGATGAATTAAATCTCAAACATGTTTTTTCTGATCATGTCACTGTAGACATGACTTTTGACCAATTTAAAAGTATATGTGGAGAATGTTGGAAAGAGAAATTCGGATTTCTAGTGATTAACAAGGATTGTGGTATAATGAGGGGAGATATCGTATAGGATTCGATAAATATATAGTAATGTAAGCGATAGAAATGAAATCAGTTGTTAAAAGACGACTATAACAACAGCATGGATGTGAAAGCAAAGAAAGAACTGATCAAAGTTAGGAAAGCAGTAAAGAGGAAATTGCAAATGTTAAAGGAATCGATGGTGAGACAGAATTTCCTATTGCAACAAGCATACCAACCAATTACAAAATCGCTTCTTCACTTGAAATCTGAGCTGGGTGAAGAGATCAAAAAGGAATTAAAACCAGACATTACTAATTGAGAATTGAATCGACGAGGCTTTAATTTCTTATAACTCCATAATAATGAAAAAAACACACACGTTTAAGTTACAAAACTTTATTGTAAAACCACAATAATTATTTCGCCGACACAGCGGCTTCTTCAGGTGGAAGAATAATATATAATATATAATATATTATTAATATATATAAATATATTATTCTTCCACCTGAAGAAGCCGCTGTGTCGGCGAAATAATTATTGTGGTTTTACAATAAAGTTTTGTAACTTAAACGTGTGTGTTTTTTTCATCATTACTAATTGGTTGAAAAGTGACGTTCCAGCATCATCAACTCCAATAAAAATTAGAAAACTTGATCCTTCGAATGCTCCAGGCAGCATACTTCAAGGTCCTCCTTCCTTCTTAAGGGAAGAAAGTGTATATGAAGTTAACCCATCAACGGATGAGAGCGTGTTCGAACAAGCAAAAAAAGAATACTTAGATTATGTCAATAGCTCTCGATTTGAAGAATATTTGGAGGAATTCCATCCTCTACCTCGAGATTATATAGATGGAATTATCAGAGAGTATGACAGTAGTATATTTAACACTGACATTGTGAATCCCCGTTTTGATAAAGTTCGATTCGAAGGGGACACAAATAAATTTTTTATCGGTGATTCTGAAGTAGATTTTGATGGATCAGACGTTGTAATCAATGGAAAATTTAAATACACAGGTACTGTAGGATTATATGAGCAACTGTTTAAATTAAGTTCTGAATATCCAACATCAATTAAAGAACGGAGAGACTATGCGGATATATTAAAACGTTCGGGAGCAGTCTACAATTTAAGACAGCAAACAACGAAGCCTTCTAAAGGTAGAGGCTTATCGTTGTTGACTTACAACGAAAAACCGATAGAATACAAATATTTTGATGATGTTAATGAATTGTGTGATCGTTTAAAGTTGTTGGTTGCTTCTCAACAAGCAGGTAACACAAACCATGAAAACGAAATCCAATCAATTTTAGAAGAGTTGCTTGAGTGTAATATAATCGAATAAACAAATTGTTAGAATGGTTAGTTTGACGATGATGGTTGATAAATTCGGACGGGGGTTAGACAAAAAACGATTATATTCACGAGCATTTAGCAATGCTCACGATTTTAATCATAACCGCTTAAGTAGAATAGGGGATCCTCAGCAGGAGCATGATGCTGTTAATGTACGATTTTTGGAGAAAAAAATTAAACTTCTTTTATCACAAGATGATGTGGTGGATATTAGAAAAGCATTCGATAAAGTGTTATACTTTGTCGATGTGGCTAATAGACGTATTATTCATTTGAATGAGCCTATAGCAGAATTTCATGCAGCTACAAAAAAGTATGTGATGAAAAGGACAGATTAACAAAAGAGCATATAAGAATCGAATGTGAAAGGGTAAAGGAAACTGCTGTTAGTGATGGTGATAGAAAGCTGAACGATTTAAGAAATGAATTCACAAAAACGCTCTCTAAAGTTGGTACAAAGTTGATGAGTAGTTATAAGAATACTATAGAGATCATGATGAAAAATTTGCAAAGAGAAATTGAAAACTTGAATAATGAAAGGGATAAGCACATAACAAACTGGGTGAATGATTTAATAGAAAAGAATGGTGGTATAATCATGGACTCTCTTTCAACAAAAATAAAACTAGAGTGTAAAAATGTAGAAGCGTTTGCTAGAAAAGGTGATGAAGAATTGTTGAAGAAACTGAAGACTGAGATTGAACAAGACATGAAAAGAGATATAGATACGAGCGTTGAATTAATAAAGACCTTCATTCAAGATGAGTGTAAAAAAGTTATGGAGTTTGCAGAGAAAGAAATTCAAGGAACCAATAAAAAGAAAGAAGATTTAAAAAAGGAATTAGTGGTAATGGTAGAATCACTAAAAAAAGAAGGGAGGGAGATTAAAGTAAGGTTAAATACTTTAGAACAAAGAGCAGTAGGTAACACAAAACCGAGCAGTTCTAAATCAACAACCATAGTTCATGATTAGAAAAAAAAAAAAAAAAAGTCGACGTAAAAAAAGATGTTGTAAAAGAACTACACAAACCCGCTAGGATTAATTTCGCACGTCGTAAGGTAGTTGTTAAAGGATTGGATGATCTTCATCAAGCCCATTTAGTTGAAATGATTCCGTATGCAAGAGAGAATAAAGGTTTCCGATACATTTTAGTTATAATAGACGTTTTTTCAAAATTCGTATGGGGTCAAGCGGTAAAACGCAAAACAGGTGAAGATGTTGGAAGAGCTTTACAGTTAATTCTCAAAAGAAGTAAACGTATTCCTGATAATATGCAAACTGACTTAGGAAAAGAATTTTATAACGAACAAGTGAGAAAAGTGATAGAAAAATATAAAATTAACCATTACTCAACGTATAGCACGAAGAAGGCATCAGTTGTGGAACGAGTAAATAGAACATTAAAATCAAAAATGTGGCAAGGCTTTAGTTTACAAGGATCCTACAAATGGTTGAATATATTACAAGATATAGTAAATGAATACAACAATAGGGTTCACAGAACCATCGGAATGAAACCAAACAAAGTCACTAAACGAAACGAAGAAACACTTTTGAAAAGTGTTTACAACAACCCAAAAAAGATGGATTTACGAAAAATTCGGTTTAAAGTGGGAGACCGGGTACGAATTAGTAAATATCGTGAATTGTTTAGGAAAGGTTATACACCGAATTGGTCCAACGAACTATTTACAATAAGCCGTATAAAATTATCCGATCCAATTATGTATTACTTAAAAGATGATAATGGGGAAGACATAAAAGGAGGATTTTATGGTATGGAATTACAGAAAGCTACTCATCCAGACATGTTTTTAGGGGAACGAGTATTACGACGTAGAGGTGATATGGTTTACGTGAAATGGTTAGGGTTTGACACATCTCATAATAGTTGGATTCATAAAAAAAACGTTTTCTGAGATGTATGCTTTTGTATTCATAAATGGTGACATGTTTACAAATTTATGTACCCCCTCCCCCAAAAAAGTATGATTATAAATAAGATGAAACGTGGTGAGTGTAGTCAGTTGTAATAATTAGTTAGTGTATCGAAAGTTAAAGACGTATTTAAAGGTTGAAAGTTATGTAATTGAAGTGAAATTTTTCAAAGATGGCTTCTTATCTGAAAGAAAACATTTGGTTGCGTCAGAGTTAGAAAACGTGGTACAAGAATTTGAGTTGAAAGGTGGATACGATAAACTTGTAATAACAGGTCATTTAGTAAGCGAGGAGAGCGATCCAGACGATTTAGAAATCGAATTTTCATAAAAAATGGATTCCTTATCCTATGAGTTGTATGAAGCAGAAAGACAGGTCCTCATTACGAATTTGCGAAGAGCAATATTATCTAATGATTTAGACAGAGTCAAGGTTGTGTGTTCGAAGTTGGGAGTTGAAGTACCAAAGGAAGTATTCAAATGGTTAACATTACCACAAGATACATCGTACGATATTTTGTATTTCGTTCTCGAAATAAAACAGCGGTGCGATACCTTCGTTAACGACTTTTTAAAAGCTTGTAGTGAAAAAGTGGAGATAACCGGTGATGATGTTCAAGGGATTTTAAATGAAACAAATTATAATTACATGCGAAATGATATATATTTTCTAAAGCAAATGCTAACAAACGGATCAGTTCTAGTGAAGAACAAAAATTCTCCATCATTAACATAAAGAACGCGTACACACCATTATTGAAGTGTGTAGATGATTTAATAATGGATGTGGTATACTACGCGCAACCGAAATATTTGGGAAAAATTTATTAATTAATCAACTTGTTCAAGATTCCATATACTTTAAGTCCAAGCATTAACGGTCGTCATTAGACAGTGTTGCGATGGATAGAAGAAAACATTTTACGACAAGGAACGGAAAAGGCTCCAGGCTGGCGAAATGGTCCTGGCTCAGACAAAAAATGGCCATCCACTAATATTGAAGATTATAAAAAAGTTTATTTATTGTTACAGCTATTAATTCAATAAATTGTAACTACAGAAACATTAGAGTTTTCTTTATATGTTTAGGAAAATAACACAATTTTTAAAATAATAAAAAACAAACGTAGGTCAAAACGTTTATTTATTTACACAGACAAGAGTATACAATCAATAATAAAGATAAAGTTTTAAAAATCAATATCCTCTCACTCACTTTTCTGTTCCAGAAGCTTTACAAGGCGAAATGTATACATAGAGCAGATACTATAAAATATTCAGGGGTATATACCTTTTATATATATAATTATTAATCGAGTCAATGTTCATCGGTTCACATGTATCGAAATATTGTTTAAACAATAAGCGTGTGTGTGTGTGTGTGTGTGTATACTCGTTGTCGGTTGTATAGATGGTAGGTAAAATTGCTTTGTGTTTGTGTATATGTATAACTGTAGGTGTTCACCGTCGTCGACAAGTGATGTCTGTATGTGATGAACTTACACATGTAAAATGATAACTTGCAGAATTATTAGTAGGTATGAATGTTGTGGTAGGTTACCTCGAAAACAAAAGTTAAAGTAGTATGTGTATATGTGTGTGTATATATGTACGTATGTACAGCAAAAAAGTAACGTGCAGCTAATGCTGTGTCTGCAATTCATAATTGCTCGATATAGACGGAGTAAGATGGAAGACGTAAAGCGCGTGAATTCAAATTTGAATACATAGACATAGAAGAACGGGTACAGGTATATGTAAAATAGACATGTGTGTGTGTGATATCGACGAATGTCGATTACGATGATAAAGTTGTTGACGTATGCATTAAACAAAAGAACGCAGGTGTGTGTGTGTACGTATTAGTAAAAAAGGTAAGTGTTCAACGTCGAGCTAATGCTGCGTCTGCAATTCATATTTGCTCGATGTAGACGTCATCCTCTCTTCCTCTGAGCGTGAACCTGTTAATACATAATGTTACGTCACAATTAATTCATAGACATAGAAGAACGGGTACAGGTATATGTAAAATAGACATGTGTGTGTGTGATATCGGCGAATGTCGATTACGATGATAAAGTTGTTGATGTATGCATTAAACAAAAGAACGCAGGTGTGTGTGTGTACGTATTTGTAAAAAAGGTAAATGTTCAACGTCGAGCTAATGCTGCGTCTGCAAATCACATTTGCTATTGGTGTTTACAAACCAAGCACAATGTACACTCCTCCAAAAGAATTACTCCTTGCCTGGACATGCTACCATCGTTGTCCAACCGTTTCGTCAAGTCTTACAATCCACTGCTACTACAAAGTTTCAGTGCCAACAGTGTCTTTACCTGAGTCAGCACACAGAAGGCTTTGTTTGCTTTCCATGTCGCATTATGGAACCCCTTCAGTACTGTGTCAGCTGTAAAATTTATTTGATGGATGTGCTGAATCGAACTTGTTCTAATTGTAGACAAGGATACCTTTGTCATAAGACTGGTATGTTTTATCAGTCCTCGCAGTATCATGTCTTGCAGTGCTACATTTGTACATCATGGTATGAGAGAGAACAGGCTCGTCATGACCTAGACGGTTACTCTACCGAAGAGTTCACACCACTCTAATCATCTTCCTCTCCATTCTAAGGCGTTAACTATTTATGTCTATTATGATGCAATCATCTTTTACTTAGCTAGCCATTTCAATATCTTCTTTTCCCTTCCTTTTTAAACATTTATGACCTTGACCCACTTTCCGTTAGAATACAACAACTGTTACGTCACAATTCATTCACATTTCATCGTTACAAATCAATATCCTCTCACTCTTTTTTCTGTTCCAGAAGATTTACAAGGCGAAATGTATACATAGGCAGATACTATAAAATATTCAAGTGTATATACCTTTTATATATATATAATTATTAATCGAGTCAATGTTCATCGGTTCACGTGTATCGAAATATTGTTTAAACAATAAG
Source organism: Agrilus mali (assembly GCA_029378335.1). NCBI lineage: Eukaryota > Metazoa > Arthropoda > Insecta > Coleoptera > Buprestidae > Agrilus > Agrilus mali. The sequence continues at coordinate 11,307,139 of CM055662.1, forward strand.
CGTGTGTGTGTACTCATTGTCGGTTGTATAGATGGTAGGTAAAATTGCTTTGTGTTTGCGTATATGTGTAACTGTAGGTGTTCACCGTCGTCGACAAGTGATGTTGTATGTGATGAATTACACATGTAAAATGATAGCTTGCAGAATTATTGGTAGGTATGAATGTTGTGGTAGGTTACCTCGAAAACAAAAGTTAAAGTAGTATGTGTATATGTGTGTGTATATATGTACGTATGTACAGCAACAAAAGTAACGTGGAGCTAATGTCGTGTCTGCAATTTGCTCGATGTAGACAGAGTAAGATGGAAGACGTAAAGCGTATGAATTCAAATTTGAATACATAGACATAGAAGAACGGGTATAGGTATATGTAAAATAGACATGTGTGTGTGTGATATCGACGAATGTCGATTACGATGATAAAGTTGTTTACGTATGCATTAAACAAAAGAACGCAGGTGTGTGTGTGTACGTATTAGTAAAAAAGGTAAGTGTTTAACGTCGAGCTAATGCTGCGTCTGCAATTCATATTTGCTCGATGTAGACGTCATCCTCTCTTCCTCTGAGCGTGAACCTGTTAATACATAATGTTACGTCACAATTAATTCATAGACATAGAAGAACGGGTACAGGTATATGTAAAATAGACATATGTGTGTGTGATATCGACGAATGTCAATTACGATGATAAAGTTGTTGACGTATGCATTAAACAAAAGAACGCAGGTGTGTGTGTGTTCGTATTAGTAAAAAAGGTAAGTGTTCAACGTCGAGCTAATGCTGCGTCTGCAATTCATATTTGCTCGATGTAGACGTCATCCTCTCTTCCTCTGAGCGTGAACCTGTTAATAAATAATGTTACGTCACAATTAATTCACATTTCAATAATGTTACGTCATCCTCTCCTCCTCTGAGGGAGAAGCTGTTATCCCACCCTACTGATCCCGTATCGATTAAAGCGCGCACCTTCGTAATGTTTGTAAGAAAACGTGAGTGCCCGTATGGTTCGCGAGTGTTTTGTCCCCCGTGCAATCCCCTTGATTGCCGACAGTTGCGTTGTCTTTCGACGGCTGTTTATTTCCCGGTTATTCAAGGCACATTAGGGTAGCATGCGATCTGCTACAGATTACACATCTTAAATGGCCCCGACACTTCTTCGAATTGTGGCCCGGTTTCAAACAGCGAAAACACGCGCGTTTTTCGGGCAAAACCTTCTTCTTTTCTTCATATGAAAACTTACGAGCCTTGAAACAGGAATCCGACTCGTGGGTTCCGGCACAGAATATACACTCAACGTCGCAGTTCATGAAACCCGCGGCGGTGGGTACCGATACACGTTTGTCTTCCGATCTTCTTCTACGATTCGGACCATCTTGTTCAACCGAGGACGCCGAACACAAACCGAAACCGTCGGCCGCTAACGAAATCCGCTGCTCGTTTTCAACTTCATTCCGCAGAAAGTTCATCAAGCCCCGAAGTCGGCTTTCCAGATTCTCAGCGTTCCAATCATTATCGGACCCCAGAGACGCTTGCGAAGAGCAGCGTTTCAGTAAGACTATTGGAAGACGATATTTGCCAAACCCTCAGCAATTCTTGTGGTAAACACGATTCAATGAGCAGAAACAACATTGCTGAACATTTATCGGACGTGATTCCTAGGGTTTCCAGCGCACGCAATTGGGTTTCTATGCGATCATACAACGTGGAAATTTCTAGCTTTTGCGTTGATGCAGCGTTGGTTAATATCAGTCTCAACAGTTCTCTTACGTACACTTCAATTTGTAAGTCTTCCCTACCGAAGCGCGACCTCAAACCTTCAATAATCTTCTCATAATTTCCGGTCATCGCGGGGAAACTTTCCACTAACTGTCGAGCTCTGCTGCCAGGTTCCGTAAATTGGATGAGGTATTCTATCTTATCATGCTCGTCAATATCTTCATCCTCATGAATCTTCCGAAACTGTGCCCAAAAAGACAACCAATCCTTTATGTTACCATCGAAACGTTTGAATTCAATGGTAGGTAGTTTGAACTTTCGTTTAATTGTGGCGTTCACTTCACTTTGTTGTTCGTTCAAAACACTACCCGGTGAAGTCATTGGTGGTTCGAGCGGTTGATTGTGTTCCCTCATAAATTCGTCAAATCTGATTCTTATGTCGACGAATCTCTTCTTATAGGCATCACAACCATCGATTTCTGTCAACAAATCCTCCTCAGAGGATTGCTCTAATAAGGCTTCGTACATTTCTGAATCTAATGTTTTTAATTCGTCATTTTTAGATTCTAAAAGTTCGAACGACACTCGTATTTGACGCGGATTCGGCGAATCGGCTGATAACAACTGCTCGAGGTCATTTGCACCACGCGTGAAAGCAGCCCGAATTGCAGCGCGACTTTTCTTTTTCCTTTCCATCTGGTTGGACATTTTCACTTCACAAACTTGGTTCAAAACCTCGACTATTTTCGAAACTAATCACGAATATCAAAAACGTCGTAAAAGTCCAACATCCGGAACCGAACACTCAGACGCCCGTATTATTACCCGCACAATTTCGTTCTGTCACGGTCGCCATTAATTTCGTGTCAGAATGTAAACACTGCTTACCCCGACTACGAAGGTTCGAATAAAAAAGGTTCAAACTTAACAAATTTATTTTGTTAAGCCAAAGAAACCAACCGAAATTGACAGGTAAAAAACACAACAGTCTGAACGTAAAATACATAAAAAAACAATATCTTTGTCACCACGAAATAACATAACATACACGACACGAGCCCGATAGACGCCTCTTTTTCTACTGCGCACCACCATCACGCCGGCGATCGATATTAGTCCCTCGTCCTTGACTTGTAGTTGCGAATGCCTCCGCTAAAATCGCGAAACGAATATATGCAACCCTAATTTCACACATGAGATTATGCTAATCAACCAACAGTATGTATTTTCCAATGTAGTTTGACTTGCTGCGAATACCACAGGGCCAGGGTTAAAAAAAGTTACGCGTGCAACATTGCAAACTTATTATATTAGGACAGTGCGCGCGTAAACTACTCGTCCCTACCATGTACTATACGGAAGGGGGAACATTATTTTCTTGTCATTTTTATTCAAAATAATAAACGACAAAAAATTTTTTTAACCACAACAAGCATATTAGAGTAATTATTATTATTAATAATTATTAATAATTAGTAATAAATGATCAGTTACTATTAGTGTGATTATTACTATTACTATTAGAGTGATTAACCAATTCATTAATTTTTTATCAATTCTAATGGTTCCCTATAGTAAAGAACTTCAAAATGAAAGAATAACTATTAGTAATGAACTATTCGTTCTCTATTCTCGTTCGCGACTAATGTCTGTAGTACAATAATTTACTATACAAACGTAGCTGAGTTCTTTTTTCACTACTAAGATCAGTAGGTATATAGTGAATTTAATAATTTACTTCCTTAGTGTATGAAAATATGTAATAATAATGATAAGAAAAAATTAATATTCTTTTCGATATAATATCAGGAGATCGCATTCAACTAGATATAAGAAATAAAAAGAATTCTACAACATTTAAGTTTTAAGTATATATTTATTTGAAAATAAAATAAGTTTACAGAGTACTTAAAGAAAACATTTTATCAATATTGAATAATTATATAATGATTGTAAGAAATCGACTAGCAAAGAGGAAAAATTCGCAAGAGGAGTAGGAGTTGCTTAAGAAGTATAATTTATATTTACATATCAACGAAAGAAATGTAAAAAAACATAAACTATGATTAATATACATATTTTAAAAATCATTATATTTATATATATTTACTGTCCTAATACTTCTAACGGGGCTGAAGCATGCGCGTTGCGTTCAATAACACTAAAATAATTAGTTTTTCAGTGAAATTATATTGACCAATTATTTATTTTAGCTGACCAATTATCAGCGGATAATTTCTGATCAAGTATAGCATTTATTTTTTCATTTCTTTTAATTTTATTCAGAATGAGGTGCTAAAATTTGCTAACATTTCTGAGTGACCTTGGAAAACTTTAACGGTTAATAAAAATTTTTCTATCGCTGACAAATTAATTAAATTAGCTGACCTTTATAGACCTTCTTCTGACCTATACGGTGGTATAATTGTTTTTTATAATTCCATATATGAGGTGCTAAGATCGCGGAGCCTTTGGAGAAATCACCATCAGAAAACTCCCAAGATCAGGCATCTACGTCGAACACATAGGGAAAAGTCTTATTTTCGATACTTCTAATAAAATCCTTATATACAAAAATATTTCACCCCTTTTCTCTTCTCTTAATATATCAAAACTTATTATGAAAAAATAAATTCAATAGGAAATAAACTAGATCTTATTCGCTCTCAACCAATACACAATCTTAATTTAAAATATTCTATTAACAAGTTAGAAAAATATCTAAACGCAATTTAATTTTTAATACCCAAAACTAATACTAGAATCAAAACATGCTGGTTGAACATTTGTTACTTTTTTTTCTACGAAAAATCCCGTTACTAAAGTTTTACTTATTTCTATTCAGTTGTCTTTGTCTTGGTTCAGTTTTATTGATTATTTCTTAATTTTTATCGACCTTCCGTCTTATAATCAAGGCTAACAACCATTGCGCGGGACTACGCGATCGATGGAAGAATCGTTGAATTTTTCCGGTCGGTGCTCGAGGTCTTTTTACTCGACCCTTGGCACAGACGAGACGTGTGTGTGTGTGTCTTTTTTTTCTGTTCATGTTCTGTGCCTGGTTTTGCGTCCCATCCAGTTACACGAGGTTCCAGAAGGACTGAGAGGCTCGGATTAAGGGTCGGGGTGAAGACAACCTGAGGTATAAATTCAACCAGGCTGAGGGACTCATATATCACCAAAGATAATAACCTCACATGAGCCGATGAACACCTGCAGGCGGCTCTGGTAACTAATAAAAAAAAGGTTGGTCTCTACAGCTCGAATAATAATTGTCTGGCCTTTTATTGATTATGGAAAATTCCCCTTAGAGACTCCGAAACCAGATCCAGTTACAACCTTGGCGCAGGGTAATTTTTTTGGCTGATATAAATTGTAAGTTTATTGTAGTTTCTTTTTTTGAAATTACAGAATATTTTGTTTTAATTGTTTTTTAATAACTTCGAAACCCTCTTCGCATCGTTTTTCTCGGAAACCCCCGATTTCCTACCCTGCTAAATTAAAAATATTTCTTTTATTCTTTTTTTACAAAGGGGGCGCACTATTGTAGATTTTTTTAAAATTTAATAAAAATTTTTTTTACTGATATTTAATTTTAAATTTAAATTTTTTTAATAATAGGCTATTTTTTCATTTCAAACCAAAATTAAATAATAGTTTTTTTTAAAATTATAGGGCTGGTTTAAATTCCAATTTGTACGAAAAAATCGCAATTTATTCACTTTAATTGAACTTTTATGCAAAACTTTTTGATCGGCACACTTGTCGAAAAATTACTTTTATTTTAATACAAATATTGAAAAAAAAAACTTTGGTTTGCAAAATTAAAAATTCATTTTAATAGATGTAACATTAACTTTCAAAAACTTTTTTCAAAAACTTCTGAACTAATCAAGTCACTAAAATTATAGAATCATTAATTTGCAAAATGGGAACTTACACCCCTGATTTTAACATAATTTAAAATTCTTTTTCAGGGGGTTAATTACGCCGTTGGTTAAAAGGTAATTTTCCTAACGTGCGCTTGTTGGTGCATACTGTATTTATATCTAGTTTTTTAATTGTTTGACATATTTTCGGACTAAGTCCATTAACATAATTTATAAATGACCAATTCTCGTTTTGTTTGTGAAGGTTCTTATGGTAAATTTCATTCAAAATTTTTGTTTTCTGTTTCTTTTTAATAATACTATCTATAAGATTTTCTTTATAACCATTATTCCGTGCTAAAGTTTTTGTTGTTGTTCTCTTTTTTATTGTAAATTATCTAGATATACTCTTCAAGTTTTGTGTGTTTTTTAATGAGAGCTTCGAGCCCTCTATCGCATCAAGATTTTTCTGGAATCACCGATGCCCTACCCGGTGCTTAATAAATTTTTCTTTGTTTGCTTTGTTTGACAAAGTGGCGCCCAAGCATATATTCTTTTTAATATTTAATAGTATTTTATTTTACTAAATTTCATTAATTAATTTTTTTAATAACTAACTATTATTCATTTCAAACCAATATAAGTAATAGTTTTGTTAAACATTATAGACAATGGTTTAAATACATTATTTGGTACGATAAGTCAAAATGACGCAGATAAATATGATTCACTTATCTCCGAATTGCAAGCTTCTAACAAAAACATAAATAAAATCCAAAAAGATCGAGCACACTTAGTCGAAACATTACTTTCTGATTTTAATACAACACTATCAAAAGTGAATAGTAATGAGCAAACGATTTAGGAAAATCTTGCTAAAATTGAGAAATACGTAAACACTGTAAAAACAAAATAATATGATAACGAAATAACATTAACTTATCTAAATACAATCATTTTGCTAACAGAAGTAACTATGGAAACTAATAACGAAGTCACTAATATTATAGAATCATTAACCTTCGCACAAATAGGTATCTTACACCCATCTGTTTTAACCATATATTTAATACTCCTTTATTGCTAGCGCCCGTAAGTGGAAGTATCACGCCGTAAGTGAGATATAAAATGGCTGTTTTTATCTCTATCAAGAAACTCGACTCGTTGTGCGCAAGCGTCATGAGTCTTGACTCGTACGGTGGGGAAACCCACTTGCCAATCAACGTAATGCACATATATGTATGTATAAGCTGTCATATACAAACTAATGATACACTGACGCACGCTTATGCACATGCTGTATTCTCGGGCATGCGTATAAGGCTCGTCGTTCCGCGAGAAGGATAGACGGATATATGTCTGCACCGTATGAAGTTCGCCCGGCTTCAGACCCTACTAGCAATATAGGAGTATTAAATATATCGTTTTAACTCACTTACAATTAAGAAATCAACTCGAAAATATCGACTCTATGGAAAATAAATTACCTTTCCCTACCGATGATGCACATATATATAAATATTACAAAATTATAAAACCAAAATTATTCAATTTTAAAGAAGGCCTTCTAATATCATTGCAAATTCCTCTTGTAAAGAATATTCAAATGAATATGTATAAACTATTCCCATATCCTGTAAAAACAAACCTATCATATTTCCAAACCATCATTCCCGAAAATCCTTTCTTGGCTTTCTCGGAAGATCACCAATGGTACCTAGAACTATCATCACTTAATGAAGTGATCAAGATCGACGATATGTTAATTCTACAAAGTCCCGTCTGAATGCAAAATTCACACATTCAAAACAGTCGAAGAAATTATACAACAAGTCAATCCGCAAACCTGGTTAATATTCACGTCCAACCCTATAGAAATTACATACAAATGTGAAGAACAAATAATTAAAAGAAATCCTATTCTAAATTCGTCACTGCTACGGGCCAACTCCAAATTTACCTGCTATTTCAATAATGGACTACAAATATCAACCGAAAACTTCGAAAGTAATTTAGTAAATATTCCGTTGGACCTACCTGAAATTCCATTCAACTACATCGAAGAGGAAATTGAGAAGATTGACCATCAAATGAACCACCCATCCAGCCCACATCAAAAGCAGCTTCGACACGTGCAAAATTCACATCTCCGCCTGTCACCAAAAATTAAACACCCAGTATCATTTTTGTACTTAGTGAGGGAGGTGTTATGTAAAGATTCCCACGTTACTATTGCAAACTTAAGCATGTTCACTGTCGCCAATACCATATGTTATTAGACTCTATGTTTCTATGTGTGTGTTTCAGTATAAAACCTAGGTATGTTTCTTTCTATTTCATCAGATTCTAGCTTTACTAGACCTGTGGTCACGTACCGCTTGTATTTTCAAATTAATAAAAATTTTTAAAAAGTTACTTGTACATTTTGAATGCATTGTATAATTTTGTTTAAAATTAGTTTTTTCTTCAATATTATAATTGGTGTTTGACAGGGGTAAGTTTAGCAATCTATTGATCATACTATGAAAAGCTGGTAATGTTATATTGTTGTTTATGTCTATGGTAGTTTATACGTTATCTATGGACTAGGTTAGCAGTTACCACTTGAGTATTGATCATGGCGTGTAGCCTACACATTGTATTCACTTTTTACATTCGTTATTATTTACTCATAATTAATATATCAATTTAAGTTACAATAACTTGTTTCATTGATATAACATGGTATTAGGTGTGTTAAAAAACTAGTGCTAAAAAGTGATAGCAATCTTGCAGAAATAAGTTTTTGTCAGCTTGATAGACGCCATAAGAGAACTGGCTTGATTAGTTCCATCGACAGCTTGCTGTCTGTGATTTATTCAAAATGGAGTGCAAACCACCAGATCAATATAATCTAAAGGAGACCGGAAACTGGTTAAAATGGAAACAGAGAATTATAATCTATCTGAAAGCATCAGGTAAATACAAAAAAGAGGAGGACATTAAAATTGCTGTTTTGTTACATACAATTGGTGAAGATGGTCTTGATATTTTTATTACTTTTCCTGAAGATAAAACAAAAACTCTTGATAATTTACTTGATTGTTTCTCTAATTATTTTCTCCCAAAGACAAATATCACAATGGAGACATTCAAATTTAACAATTTAGTTCAAAAAGAGGATCAGAATATTGATTCTTACCTAACGGAACTGAAAAAACAAGCAAGTGTGTGTGGATTTGATTGTGAAAAGGAAAATTGTAAGGCATCATACATAGATCGCATGATCAAAGATCGAGTTATACTAGGAATCAAAGACAAACAACTACAGCAAAGACTTATTAGAGAAACAGATATGACACTAGAGAAAATTCAAGAATATTGTAAGTCAGTGGAACTGGCAAAAGAGCATTTCAGGGTACTTGCTCCTGAAGAAGAAGTGAAATTAGTAAAGAAGGTTGTCAAGTGTTCAAAGTGCCTATATAGTCATCCAATAAATAAATGCCCAGCTTTCAATAAAACATGTGCGGTGTGTCAGAGAAAAGGACATTTTGCAAAAGCTTGTGCAAAAAATCAACAAAGAATGCAGACTACAAGATCAAGTGATGAAAATAGGATAACAGAAGAAAGGAAGACAGGGGCCAGTAAGTTTGTGTCAAAAGAAAGAAACAAAGAAACTGAGAGTGCAGTTAGATTAATCAGAGAACAGCAAGATTCCGAAGATGAAGAAACAGAAGAACTTTTCGTTAGTGAATATAGGGGTAATAGGTATAATGATTGTTGGTATGAGAAAATATTGATTAATAACAAAACTATTAATTTTAAGTTAGACTCAGGTTCAGATGTTAGTATTTTACCGTTGGATATATATAAATCCTTAAATGTTCAAACTTTAGAACCTTGTTCTGTTACTTTAGTATCTTATGGAAATTTTAAATTTAAATGCTTAGGACAAACTGTTTTGAGTTGCTATTGCAATAGTTTAACTAAAAATGTTAAGTTTGTAGTAGTTGATTTTAATGCTGAGCCATTATTAGGTTTAAATGATTGTTTACAACTCAACTTAATCAAAAGAATTAATAGAATAACTAGTTTACCAAAAACTAAAGAAGAAATATTTAATAACTATAAATCGTTTTTTACTGGATTGGGTAAAATTCCTGGAAAAGTTAAAATAGAATTGGAAGAAAACCCAAAGTATGTAAAACAATGTCAGAGAAAAATTCCTTTTAGCCTCCATAGTTCTCTTAAAGCTACTTTAGATAGCTTGGAAAGTAAGGGTGTTGTAAAAAAGGTTGATTATCCTACAGACTGGGTAAACAGTTTAATCATAGTAGAAAAGCCAAATAAAAAACTGCGACTATGCATTGATCCAAAACCTTTAAACAAATATATTAAAAGAGAAATATTCTTAATACCAACATCCACTGACATTATTAACAGGCTAACAGGAAATACAGTTTTTACAGTAATTGACATGAAAGATGGATTCTGGCAGTTGGAATTAGATGATGACAGTTCAGACTTAACAACATTTAATTCTCCTTTTGGGAGGTATAAGTTTCTCAGGCTTCCGTTTGGATTGTCCAATGCCCCGGAAATATTCCAAAGGAAAAATTTTGAAATATTTGGAGATATTCCTGGTGTAGATATTTATTTTGACGACATAATTATTTCTGGTGTGAGTAAGGAAGCTCATGACAAAGCCCTTAAAGCAGTGTTAGAAAGAGATTTACAATACAACATAAAATTTAATTTTGAAAAGTTTCAATACCAGCGACCAGAGGTTTGTTTTATGGGCCAAATAATATCAGCAAATGGTGTAAAGCCGGATAAAAAGAACGTAGAAGCTATCCAAGCAATTGAAACACCAAAATCCAGAAAAAAACTCTTAAGAGTGCTAGGAATGCTTAAGTTCTTTTCAAAGTTTATACCAAATTTAGCACAATTAACATATAACATGAGAGAACTAACTAAAAATAATGTTGCTTTTGATTGGTCCAAGAAACATGATAAAGAGTTAGCAGAATTGAAAAATATTATATCGAATTATCCATTATTGAAAATATTTGACCCAAAACAAGCAATAACAATTCAGTGTGATGCTTCTTGTGAAGGATTAGGTTGTTGTTTACTCCAGAATGGACAGCCAATAGCATTTGCAAGTAGAGCTTTAACGAATACTGAAAAACGTTATGCTCAGATAGAAAAAGAGTTACTTGTAATTGTGTTTGCTTTTAAGAAGTTTCAGAACTTTGTGTATGGCTATGAAATAAATGTTCAAACGAACCATAAGCCATTAATACCAATTTTTTAAAAGATTTGGAAAAAGTTACAGCACGTTTACAAAGAATGTTACTACAGCTGTTGAAGTACTGTATAAAAATTACCTATTTACCAGGCAAAGAAATGTTGATCGCGGATCTGTTGTCTAGAAGTTATTTAAAGAATATACCGGTAGATGAATGTCCTGATATGGCATTAGTGGTACATTCATTATCCAATAATATCCCGATGAGCGAATCAAAGAAGTCTGAATTTATAAAGGCAACAGATGAAGATAAAGCATTGTCTCAGGTTAAAGAATTCTGTAGTACAAGCTGGCCAAAAGATTATAAGATGTTAAATAATGAGCTGAAATTGTATTACAACTTAAGGGAAAAAATTTATTTGTCCCATGGACTATTGTTTTTGGATTATAAGATTATTGTTCCCACGGCGCGCGGCGTTAAGAAAACAAATGCTTTACCTGCTTCATGGCGCGCATTTTGGTATTACAAAAACTAAACTCCGAGCGAGACAGCTATTTTATTGGCCTTATCTATCGAGGGACATTGAAAACTTTATCAGCAAGTGTGAACCGTGTCAAACTAATTTAAAATCCAACATGAAAGAAACCCTTGTTAATCATCCAATACCGGAACGTCCGTGGAAATATGTGTTTTCTGATGATTATCTTGAATACAAAGGACGTAATTATCTGCTTTTATTGGATTTCTTTAGTAATTGGATAGAAGTTACTGAAACAAAAACCAAAACGGCTGACGATGTGATTGAGTTTTTCCATAAAAAATTCTGCCAATTTGGTTTTCCGGAAATATTTTTTGCTGACAATGTGCCATACAACTCGAACAAATTTAAGAATTTCGCGGCTAAATCGGATTTTACACTGAAGTTTAGTAGCCCTCATCACCATCAGTCTAATGGACCAGCAGAACGTGCAGTTCAAACTGTAAAAGATATGCTCAAAAAGAACAAAAATAATGAATGTTTATCCGAATTGATATTGGAATATAATAATACTCCATTACCCTCCATGAAATTTTCGCCTTCTCAATTATTTCTCAGGCGAACGGCAAAAACAAAGATTCCAATTTCATCCAAAAATCTACAACCTATAAACATAAATTTAGAACTAATTAAGGATAGAATTCAAACCAAGTTTAAAACACAAAAAGGGATTTATGATAAAAACGCAAAGGATCTAGAAGACTTAAATGGAAAGGATAATGTGTTGATACAACACAAATATGGATGCATGAAGGGAAGAATAAAAAAAAAATAAGTGATAGATCATACATAGTTTTAAATGTTAATAGAAGAATATTAAGAAGGAACAGAAAATACTTAAGAAAAAGTAACTTAGAACCAATTACAGTTACGGAAAACGACGTTTTACTTTACGATGATTATAATTTTGAAAATGATTCTTCACCTTCTGGGAATCATCCGGTACCATCTATCACTGTGGAAGAAAGTGAAAGTCAACAGTCTCCCTTTATTGAAATTTTGGGGACAAATGAAAATATAGAAATTGTCTACGAAAATGATAATAACTTACAAGTTTCTGAAAATAAATCGCGGGCTCGTAAATTACCAACTTATTGGACTATGAAACTGAAACTAATTAGGCTAATTAGGATAAGAAGAAGAAATAGTTTTGGTCTAAACATACTTGTAAACAGTCTAAAATTTCTTCTATAATATATGGATTAACCTTGTTTTCGGTTAACATTTGTCTATCAAATCTGGTAATTCCATTTGAAATCTAAATCTAATCAAAACTATTTCCAATTTAATAATAAGTTGTATATACAAAATGAGGGACTCCCCATGGGAATGGCATTATCACCGTTACTAGCTGATATCTTTATGCACAATCTAGAAACATAAGTTCACAATAGTAAATACAAAAATAATTTAAAATTTTATAAACGCTATGTTGACGACATTTTTGTAATTTGGGAAGGTGACTTAGAAAAACTTAAACAAATTTTATAGAGTACTATATAAATAGATTGCATGGGAGAATAAAATTCACACTAGAAATGGAAAACAACATGAAACTTAACTTTTTAGATCTAACGTTAACTAGAAATAAAAATAAAAATAAATTAAATATTTCAGTATTTAGGAAACCATCTTGGACCGACACCATAATACATAAAACATCTTGCCCCCAACCCAACACAAATTACCAGCTTTTCATAGTATGATCAATAGATTGCAAAACCCTTACCCCTGTCAAACACCAAATATAATATTGAAGAAAAAACTATAAAACAAATAGCCATCAATAATGGTTACTCTAAAAAACTGATAGATGCTTAATTTAACAACAAAAAGAAACAAATGTGTTATAAATCTGTTTACACACATAATGTTAACAATCCATTTACTAGTAAGATTAAGTATAATTCAATTTTATATGTTAGACTATGCATGTATAAACGTTCCCGGTGTCAGATTTCTATGGAGCCCAGCTTGTCGATTATACGAATATAAACAAACAATCATGTAAAACGAGAAGAATTGTCGGGGCGCGGGAACATGGCATTCGTTTGTCGGTCGTCTTGCATGGTGGCTACTCAAATAATATATGCAGATACCTATATCGTTATTAATTTGTCGAACATTTGAATTGTATGAAATTATTAGTTTTTGCAATAAAAGTATTTTAAGTGACTCTAACAAATTAGGAGTGGGATTGAACTCATTTAAGTACGTGTGTGTAAAAAAAAAAAATTACATTACAGACATATTGTGCAATCTTGCAAACAAAAAAAAAGTGGAACGTTTTTGTGGCAAAATCACGTAGACATTGTGAAGTTTCGTATTCATTGAGTTAAGGAAATGGGAGAGAAAAATAAAAGGAAAAGAGATCATTCCTCTTCTGATTCTAGTGACTCCTCGACAGATGATTCCTATCATACCAATGAGAAAAGGCGGAAGAAAAAGAACAGTTTGGAGGTTAGAGATACCAACCGAACCGTGAGTAGTACCCGTTCTTTTACTCCATCCCTGCCTATAAATTTTGTTCGTCCGACTACGATTGACGAAACCATGTTACCCGAATTTGAACCTAGCCCAGGAGGCCAAAGTACAAGTTCGTGGTTAAATAAAATAGATGAAATAGCATTCTATTTTCATTGGGATGATAATATTACCGTCCGACTAGCAACTAACAGGCTGCGTGGAAATGCACGCAAGTGGTACGATTCCTTACAGAACTCCTGTTTGACATGGCAAGACATGAAACAGTTATTAATGGCAACGTTTCCAAATAGTATTTGTTTCGGAAAATTGTTAGTTGATGCGGCGAATTATAGTTCTCGATCTGAACAAAATTTAAATAATTACTGTTTTGAAAAAATATCCAAATTGAGAGGACTAGGTATAAACATACCAGAGGAATTTATTGTAGACAGCGTCATAGAAGGCATTAATGATAAGAATGTGCAATTATCCGCAAGGGCAGTAGGTTTCCGTTGTATTGGACCACTTGTTACATATTTAAATCACGTTAGTAACCAACGTAGCTCGACAGCGGAATATGTAAACACCAAAAATTTACGACACGATCAGCGTTTCTTACAAACGTCGCAAAATGAGTCATTGAGTCGACCTCCCAGTACGTATAGTAACAATAATCATCGACAGAAAAATGTAAACAAACATACAAAGCCAGTAGTGTGTTATAATTGCGGGGACAACCACAGAGTCAGATCATGTTCCAAACCCATACTGAAATGTGAAACTTGCAATTTATTTGGTCACACCAAAGGAGGATGTAACAATAGTCAAAAGAAACGAAATCGTTTTGTCGACAAAAATGAATTTAATTTTATCCTTTCCGATAATAAAAAAAACATTTATATTAAAAATGCAATTATTAACAACACGAAGATAAAATGTTTAATTGATACGGGGAGCACCTGTACAATAATGAAGGCCTCAGTAGCGCGTATATTAAAGCTAAAACTTAAAGAGGGCCCTGACACAGTTGTTAAAGGTTTTGCCGGAAACACTGTCATAACAAATGTAACGACAAGGGCAGTTGTACGTTTGGAAGAAGCTACAGCCGCGGTTGATATAGAGTTATATTGGATGATCAATATCTAACATATGATCTCATTGTCGGCACCACCTGGCTAAACCAACCCGATATAGTGTTTTTAAAATGTCATGACAAACTTATTCTAAAAATAGTTCCACCATTATCCGATTTTACGCCCCATTTAAGTTGTCATTTTGTTAATAAAGAAACAATTGATGACGTTGATTGTGACAATCTGATTGAATCGCAAAAATGCAAATTAATAAATTTATTAAATAAATACAGGGATTGTATCGCTTTTTCCATGAAAGACTTGGGAAAAACAAATGCAGTACAAATGCACATAAAATGCATAACAAATGACCCAGTAGTTTATCGTCCTTATCGTATGTCGATAACAGAAAAGGGCATTCTTGCAGAAATAATTAATGATTTGCTTGACAACAAAATAATAAGACAATCCAGTTCCCCTTATGCCAGTCCCATACTTCTTGTAAAGAAGAAAACCGGCGATTACAGGATGTGTGTGGACTATCGAAAGTTGAACGCCATTACGGTAAAGGACAAGTATCCGTTGCCCTTGATAGAACCAACTGGATCGACTAGGAAACAATAGATACTTCATAAGTTTGGATTTAGCGTCGGGATTCTATCAAGTCCCCATGGCGGCGGATTCAATCGAAAAGACGGCTTTCGTAACGCCGGATTCCCATTACGAATTTTTGAGAATGCCGTTTGGCTTAGCAAATAGCCCTGCGGTATTCCAAAGATTGACAAATACCGTCCTTGGTGATCTAAAGGATCGCATCGCTATACCATACGTTGACGACATTCTAATACCATGTAAAGACTTCGAGGGAGGTCTTCAAAAATTAACAATGGTCATGCATGCATTACAAAAAAATAATCTGACACTAAAATTATCAAAATGTAGTTTCTTTAAGAGCAAGGTTGATTACTTGGGTAGGGAAGTTAGCGCTGATGGCATCCGCCCAGGTAATCGAAAAATTAATGCTGTACTGGAAATGAAAGAACCCAGAACTGTGAGGGAAGTTCACCAATTTTTAGGGTTGGCCGGATTCTTTCGCAAATTCATCAGTAACTATGCATATATTGTTGAACCCTTAATAAGACTTCTGAGGAAAAACACCCCTTGGACTTGGTCAGAAGAACAACATACTGCTGTAATGAAAATCAAGAAACTACTTACTAAACGACCAATACTCTCTGTATTCAATCCAAACCTGACAACAGAATTACACACGGATGCTAGCGCTTTGGGGTTTGGCGCAATGCTGCTACAAATAGAAGAAAGTAAATCGCATGTAGTAGCCTATTTCAGCAAACAGACCAGTCCTGAACAAAGCCGCTACCATTCCTACGAGCTTGAGACCCTGGCGGTGGTCTTAGCCTTGAGACAATTTAGAACGTACCTTCTGGGGCTGAAGTTTACCGTGGTCACCGATTGTAGTGCACTTCGCACTACTTTCTCCAAAAGAGACCTGTTACCTCGTGTAGGACGGTGGTGGCTTGAGGTACAAGATTTTGATTTCAATGTCCAGTACCGTGCTGGGAAAAATATGGCTCATGTGGATGCTCTCAGCAGGAATCCATTGACGGCTGACCTGTGTCAAATAGATTTAATTATAAAGAAGCCGACTGGATTCTTGCCGCACAGCTTCAAGACGAGGAGATATGTAAGATCAAGAAAATTCTCGAAGAAAACACCCACAATAATAATTATAAACAATATTTCGAAAATTATAAGTTGAAAAGCGGCAAGGTTTATCGCAAACTGAAAGATGAGAAACTAGCTTGGTTGGTACCCAAAGGTTGTAGGTGGCAATTTTGTAAATTATGTCATGATGAATTAGGGCATTTTGCCTTAGAGAAGACTCTCCGAAAGATACAAGACAATTACTGGTCTAGTGGTATGCGTCAATTTGTAAGTAAATACATCAAGTCTTGTTTGAACTGCTCTTATTATAAACACCCATCGGGGAAGAGACAAGGCATGATGCATCCTGTTGCAAAAACCCCTACACCTTTCCATACCATCCATGTGGACCACCTGGGCCCTTTTGTCCAGAGCAAAAAGGGAAACAAATATTTGTTAACAATCGTAGACGGCTTTACTAAGTTTCTTATCATGGAACCGGTCAAAAATACACGAACTAAGTATGTCATGAAAACCCTGTTAGAACTAATGTATTTGTTTGGAACCCCCTTTCGAATAATCACAGATCGATGTACTGCGTTTACATAAACCAGTTTTAAAATTTTTTGCGAAAACTATGGAATAAAACATGTATTAAACGCCGTATCTACTCCGCGAAGTGATGGTCAGTGCGAAAGGTATAATAGAACCATTTTGAATGCTTTGGCCACAACAGCTGCAGACAAACCTGAGGCCAAATGGGACACTTGCGTCAAAAAGGTTCAAAGTGCTAATAACTGCAAATTCAATAAATCCATAGGGATGACATTAATTGAAGTTTTGGCAGGCTACAAGCCCAAGCATGTTTCCGAAGCTCGAATTTTAAGCGAGATTCAAGCAGACTTAGAGCGACTTGATCTACCAAAATTACGATCAAAAGTTTTTAGCCGTAGAACTGAAGGACAAAAACTACAAAAAGAAAGATTCGACAAAATCAGAGCACTGGCAAATAGGTATAAAGTAAATGAATTGGTACTAATCTTAAAAACGGACAATCCAATTACTGGAGATAGCAGGAAACTGGCAGCTAGGTTTAAGGGACCATTTAGAGTAACGAAGGTCTTGTACAAGGATCGTTACGAGGTCCAAGAAGAAGAAGAGAGAGGGCTACGGTAGTTGCCGTTGATAAAATGAAGCCCTGGATTGTATTGAAAGGTACATTAATATTAAAGAGTGAGATGGAGATAACATTTCGGAATGCCAGGCTCACCAAAATTTGAGTGAGACGGTTATTGCATTCTGATGTGTCAGGCTCACCAAGACAAATGATAAATGAATAGAGTGAGATGGTGATTGCACTTCAATGTGCCAGACTCATAAGCAGATTAGTGAGATGGCGATAGTATCTCAATATGCCAGACTCACCGAGATAAGAGTGAGGTGGTGATTGTATTTGGGATACCAGGCTTACTAACAAAATAATTGATGTTTTGGAATACCAGGCTTACTAACAAAATAATTGATGTTTTGGAATACTAGGCTCATCGCGATTGAATGAGACGGTTATAGTATTCCACAGCGTCAGTTTAGAGTTGACTGGCAGCTCTGACTAAAATATTAATAACATAAAAAAAATGTATATATATATATATATATAATATATATGCTTATACATTGGTTCAATTATTAATGTGAGGACAGACTGGAGTTCAGGATGGCTGAATGTTAGACTATGCATGTATAAACGTTCCCGGTGTCAGATTTCTGTGGAGCCCAGCTTGTCGATTATACGAATATAAACAAACAATCATGTAAAACGAGAAGAATTGCCGGGGCGCGGGAACATGGCATTCGTTAGTCGGTCGTCTTGCATGGTGGCTACTCAAATAATATATGCAGATACCTATATCGTTATTAATTTGTCGAACATTTGTATTGTATGAAATTATTAGTTTTTGCAATAAAAGTAAGTTTTGTCGAATGCCGAGCAAAACGAATTTTTAAAAAAGGATTACACAGTTTTAACTTTAGAGACAATATTTATTAACTCACTACACAAATACACAATAACGGTAGTTACCGGCTATTACAATGTGTTTTTCTTCGTTTTTATGAAAAAGATGATTAATTAATTAATATGTAAATTAGCGCTTATATAACCTCGGTTGTCTAGGCAGGTGGAGTGGGACAGCTTATGAGTGGGGTTGATAGGTCGATATAACTCTCCCCTTGTTAATATAAAATACGTCCTCGTATTCAAATAATTTTTGGATAGGTGAGTGCCCTAGACTGTGAGTGTTGAGGATGAGACTGTTACCGTTTCTCCGTCTTTCTTTTCTCCGTAGGTCCCATGACTTTTGATAATGCGTTTTCTGCAGCATAAAATTATAAGTGTAATAATAAGAATAATTAAAATAATTGCTGTTGTAGAGAGATGAGCAGCAAAGGTGACTTCTCGTAGGTGAACCGGTTTGTTGGTTATATCTTGTAATAATTCATTAATTTTTTGTGCATCGTCAGGTATGCGATTCAGCGTTACCATTTTCTTCTTTGGGACCGGAAGTTCATAGATAATTGGATTGATAGTGATGTTTTCTATCTTGGTTTCTTCCTTGAAGTAGGCTTGCTCGTCAATCGTAATTGTACCATCGAAGTTAACCATATAATTTCCAGCGGTATGAGTTTGTCCGCCGTTTGTTTTCCATTGTTGATTAGTTGTCACCAAAATTGATCCATTTTTAAGTTGATTAGCTTCCTTATAATCCCCAACATATATAGTAGGGCATTCATTTATCTTTATGATATTTGTTATTTTGTCTTTACAAAAATAATGCTGTGGAAAAACTGGAGTACATTAAAGGTACCATTTACACATTGTCAAATTTCACAATAAATTTTGAAGGTGGCAACATAATTTTATTATTTATAATTAAAGGATAGATTTTGACTACTTGGGAGTCTATCGGCATAACAATAGGAAATTCAATTATTCCCAAAATTAAATCCTCATCATAAATCATGGTTTGCTTGGTGAATTTCAAGTGAAGGATAGGATTATCTGTGTGAGTCTTTATTAATTGATTTCGTCCATAAATATCAATCAAATGTTGAATAATTTCATTAATTTGTTTTAAACTGATAGCTTCATAATTTAAAATGTCTTTTTCAGCGAGATTGAGGCTTCTTTCAATTGAGAATATTTTATTAAGTAAGAGTAAGTTAAATATTTTCAATGCTGTAAGCAATTTGTGTTAATTCGGCGGTGACGGCGTTGTATGATTTATTAAAATTAGATTGTATGGTCTCAATAGTATTTTTATAGTCATTTGTAATATGGTGTGCTAAAGAGATTAATTTTCTACGACTTGTTTTTAATTATCGAATAGTTTAAGCATATTGATTTTTAGTTCTTCATAATCGTTAGAATCCACGGTACCGAAAAGGTATTTAAATGCAGTACCAATTCCGTTTATCAATCCGCGTTTGTTTCTAGTTGGTTTAATTTTATTGATATTATCTTCGATTTGGTTTAATAAATGTTCTGCTGGTTTAAGAAATGGGTTAGATTGTTTCATTGTTAGAATGGCAATTTTTGAGAGTAAATTAATATAAGTTGTGCGTATTTGTGTTACATTAATGTAATAGATAAATTTGTGATAGTGTGTAAACATTTGCAAAGAACCAAGGTGTTCTTCTAGATATCCGATGCTATTGTCCAGTGGGAGGACCTCTGCTTGTGCTAGGTTGATTGAGATGCTTATTATCAGTAGCCGAAACATCATTCTGAAACAATGGAATGAAAAAACAGGGAATGAACCGTTAACATTTGTGGTTTCGACCTCGTTTCCTGTTTGTTTAGTATTGATTCGTTTTTTATACAAAATATCGGTTTTATTTCTGGTAGCATTTTGGTTTCTTACATATATTTCATTGGGTAATTGTGGATTATCGTTACGTTTTTGATTTGTTTTATTTAAATCTTTAGTATTTTTCTTTTCTTCTCGTTGTTTAATTAGATCGTAGGTAATTTGTAGTTCTTGCATCCTATTGTTCACAAATTCGGATGGGTTTTCTAATTGTGGCATTTCATCAAGGTTTACATGTTTATATGGACCGTATATTATATCGAATGGTCGCATCTTAGTGGTGGATTGAATGGTGTTATTATATATGAATACAATTTGGGTAATAATGTCGTGAATAGAACTTTTAGGTGTTTTTTGTTTAAAAATCCTCATTTTTTCTATTACTCTACTATGAAATCTTTCGACCGGACTTACACAATTAGGATTTCTATGCGCGCCCAAATGTATATCTATATTATATAGTTTACAGAATTGTTTAAAATTAATGTTATCAAATTCTTTTCCCAGGTCAACGTAAATTTTTCCAGGTAGATTGTGATGATTTATATAATGACGTATTTTTCTAATTATTGTGGTGGAATTTTTATCTTGTATTTCATACGCTTGTGCATACTTACTAAAATTATCGAATATAGTCAGATACATATTATTGCTAATTGTAAAAATGTCTAGAAATATCATTTCAGATGGTTTAGTGGACATATAAGGACCTTTATATGGAGGTTTATAAGGATTTCGTTCGTATTTGACTTTGTTGCAAAGTTCGCATGTATTAATATATTCTTGGATTAGTTTCTTTAGGTTTGGGTAATAAAATTTAGTTTTGAAATGCTCGTAAGTTTCTAATAATCCGTTATGATTGGTATCATGATAGTGGGCGATCGATTGTAATGCGTCGTCTCTATTTTTGGTTTTCAAATTATACTTGGCATGATAAATTTTTATTTTATTATTTCTTTTTGTTAATTCTTCGTTGATTACTAGGAATATTTGTTCACGTTGGTTTTCTGCGATAGGTGTTTCGAAATATATGCCTATTTGATTGGGAATTTTACATTTTATATCTTTTAATTCAGATCGAAAACAATCAGGGTCATTATAGTCTGGAATTGTTAACATAATTTCATGTTTATTATCTATCGTTCTAAAACTTGATCTTTGTCTTCCTAGTTTTATTCGTATTTGTAAAAGAAAGCTTTGTAAAACTTTATCCTCAGATAATTTAAGGTTAGGTACCGGATTTTCTTTATTACTATGTACGGTCATTTGATCTAAAGGAGTTTCGCTTATAATTTCGTCAAGTTGTTCGTTAGTCAAGTCTTCTACATCGGAGGGTGGTTCGGGAAACAAGGAGCATAAGTCTATGTCGTCTAAAATGTCATCTTCCAAAGCGTTTAATTCGACTCGCGACAAAGCGTCAGCCACCACGTTTTCCTTTCCTTTAATATGTTTAACTTCGAAATCGTATTCGCTTAATTTAATTTTCCATCTTAATAATCGATTTACTGGTTCTTTAAGAGAATGTAGCCAAACTAGAGCTTGATGATCGGTTTGTATTGTGAATTTTCTTCCAAAAAGATAAGGTCTAAAATTTTTGCATGCGTCTAGGATTGCTAATAACTCTTTTTCGGTAGTGCTATAATTTTGTTCAGCACTATTCAATGTTCTTGAATAAAACGAGATTGGACGTTTATTTTGACTAAGTACGGCCCCTACGGCTTTGTTGCTTGCGTCCGTTGTCAAAGTAAAGGGTCGGTCAAAATCAGGGTAGGATAGAATAGGTGGGTTGCTAATTAATTCCTTTATTTTATTAATTGCGTCAATATATTCTTTATTCTTAATGTCGATCTTTGAATTTTTCTTTAAATATTTCGTGATAGGTGTGACAATTTTAGCATAAATATGTATAAATTTTCGGTAGTAACCTGAAAGTCCTAGAAATTTAGGTATAGGAAAGTTGTTTATAGCTTGAATTTTATCAGGGTTTGGTTTTATTCCTGAGGTGGTAATTATATGACCGAGGAAAGGCACCTCCTCTCTGATTTATCAAGCGAGACTTTGAGATTAGCGAATTGTAATTTAGAAAATATTTTATCTAAATGTAAAATGTGGTCATGCAAACTTTTAGAAAATACGACGATGTAAACAAAGCAAAACTGATAAAGGTGTTCGCGTAAAATTTCGTCCATCATACGTTGAAAAGTACTCGGTGCATTTTTGAGGCCAAACGGCATTCGCGTATACTCGTAGTGTCCATTTTCAATAAAGAAAGCTGTTTTTTCAATTGAATTTTTGTGCATAGGTATTTGGTGGAAGCCCGCCGTTAAGTCGAGTGTAGTATAATATGAACATTTTCCAAGTGAGTCTAGTACATCATCGATTCTGGGCAAAGGATATTTATCCTCAATGGTCTTTTTATTCAATTCCCGAAAATCTATTACCATTCTCCACTTTTTAGTGCCTGTTGCATCTAATTTTTTCGGGACAATCCAAACCGGTGAGGAGTAAGGGGAAATTGAAGGTTGTATAATACCGTCAGTCAACAATTTATTTACCTGCTTATTTATGTATTTCATCTTTTATTTGTCGAGGGTATCTAAATGATTTTTTGTAAACTGGTTCGTCGTCTACAGTTCTAATATTATGAGTGACATTGGTGGTAGCAGTTAATTTATTTTGATCTTTGTGAAATATGTCATTATATTTATTGCAAAGTTTAATAATTTTGAACTTCTCTTCTGGGTTCATATGTTCAGTTCTAAGGTCATCAAGAGGTTGGAATTTAGTATCGTCGTTAGTGTCAGGTGGCTTCTCACGGGATATTATAAAGTTTTCGCTGGGGTCAATACCTATAGATGCTGTGTCGGTGATATTGTTTAGACAATGTACGTGACATTTACCTTGTTTTACAGTGTATATTCCCGGTAGAATCCTATCGTGTGTGATGATATAATCTCCATCTAATAGATCAAGATTGTTTAAAGTAATCTGATAAAATTGCGATGTTTTGTTGTCTGTATGAGTAAAAGGAATTGTTGTTTCTCCAATAACAAGTATGTTTTTCGCGTAATTAATTGTTGCTTGTAGTTTTTGTAAATCGGGGTTAGATATTAAACTTTGAAATTTATCATGAAATTGAAAAACAAAAAATTCTATTTCTGAATATTCATTAAATTCTTCTAATAATGGAAATTTCAATCGATACAATCCGTTAGTTTTACCGTGTGCAGTTTTTACTTCAAAAGGTTGTTCGTAAATGTATTCGGGAAAATGGGAAAAAGCCAAATTTGGATTCATAATTGAAACAGAGGCACCTGTGTCAATTAAGATGTCATGTTGGTATTTTTGAGATGTGATAAAGAGTAACTTAGGACTTTTCTTTAGCAAATTATTGATTTCGTCAAAGTCTAAGTTGTGTTCTCGTTCGAGGCTAGTGTAGTAAAATTTTCATCATACTGTTCGTTTGGACTATTTTCAATTTCGTTTTCAAAATTCTCGTTTTCTAAATTTTCAGCGGGTTTAATTAAAGCAAAACAATTTCCATATTCGTCATAATAGTAATTATCGTTATCTTCAGTATTTGTTAATTCCTGTACGTGAAATCGCGGTGGGCCAGTGGACTTGAAATGATTCACAAATTGTCCGGGGTTTTTTTTTTAACTTCCGACTGTTCTCATAAATACGTCTCCAGTATTCGGTTTGAGATAATAATTTGGTTTTTGAAAAGCGGGGTGTGGCTGAGGTGCGACAAAAGGTTTGAAATTTTGTTGGTGTTGCTTATTCATAAAAACTGGATTGAGCAGCTTCGAGAAGACGACTGTGCTCGTCCACCGAATACGATAACGCTACAGACTCTGGTGGAACAATGCAGACTGTACTACAAGAACGGAAGATTAAGCATGGGCACAAAGAAGCCTCTGATTCTCAAGATTCAACTCCAGCTGGCTCTGGTCGCGCCTCGCCCATTCAGTGCTGTCGACCAGCCAACTGACTTGGGCAAAAAGGAAGAAAACTATTCTGCCTGTTCCTATGGAACCGCCTACTCTACCATGGACTACTCAAGAAAATCCAAGACCGATCTCTCCAACTGTTATCGATGCTGGTGCCAGAAAGACTAGGTCCACTCCACCTGACGCCATTCCTGTCGATCATCTCTGCAAGATCAAAACTCAAATAGACAGATGCAACAGCATGACTGGTCTGAACTCAAGCCAAAGAAAACAAAGCCATTGCTGATTTACTCTTATCAAGCAATGGAAACCCAAGCTGAACATCTCTTTTCCTCCTTCGAGCAGACCCACAAACTGCTCGAGAAAAAATGTCCAGCAGCCTTGGTGGATCATCCGTATTTCGCAGACAGCGTGATGAGTACGATGCTCGAAAGGTTCCATGAGACCATGCTCCAGCTTTGCATAATGCAAGAGAAAATCAACAAGATTACTCCACCTGCCGATGCTACCACGACTTGTAACACCTCTGATCGACACATCAATCGTCTGCCTGACATAAAGTTCAGTGTTCAGTGGGGCATACACCGAATGGACTACCTTCAAGGAACTTTTCGAAGGAGTTGTGTTCAATTACAACCGCCTCATGCCCATTGAACGTCTGCATTATCTGCGTACTTTTCTATCAGGCAAACCTCTAGAACTCATCCACGGTTTTCCTTTGGTTGGAGAATCTTTGGCACCATCTTGGTAAATTCTCAGTGAGAGGTATAAAAACAAGCGTTTCATAACCGCAACGTATCTTGATCAACTCCATCAACTGTCGCCAGCTCAACCAAAGCAACCAG
Source organism: Agrilus mali (assembly GCA_029378335.1). Classification (NCBI taxonomy): domain Eukaryota; kingdom Metazoa; phylum Arthropoda; class Insecta; order Coleoptera; family Buprestidae; genus Agrilus; species Agrilus mali. The sequence continues at coordinate 11,332,358 of CM055662.1, forward strand.
AGAGTCTCAACAAGTTGATCACTACAGTAGCCAAAATACGCAACTCTGCACACTCTTCTTCCGAAAGAGTAACTAGCTGATTGTTTGCTAATCAGCTACGTCTCTCGACTCCTCGACCGGCCCACGCGAGAGGCCTGGGAAATTTCACTAGGAACATCTCAAGAGTTCCCAACATTTTCAATATTGGAAAACTTCTCAGTTGCCAGAGTGAGGATTCTAGAAAGGGTCGACGGAGCAACGCCCTCAAAACTGCAGCAACCAAAAGATGCTCATCAACAGTAGCAGAAGCCAATTAAAGTACCTACACATTGTCTCTCCATCGCCACCTCCAAAGCCAACCACTCAACCAACAGTCCAAGCCAACGAGTTAAAACCCAGTGAACTCCAAGCTTTCCATGCTCGTGTTGTGATCAAGGACACTTCATCTCAACATGTGCAGCATTCAAAGCACTGAAAGTTCCAAAGAGATTAGAACTTGTGAGAGAGAAAGTATTGTGTTTCAACTGCCTTGGCAGACACTCCGTTCGCAACTGCCGATCAAATCTACGCTGCAAGGTCTGCAAAAACAACGTCATTCCATGATTCATTGCGACGAGTTGAAGCCCAAAGATGACTCTAAGGATAACGTCAATGCCGTCAACATTCTGAACTATTCTCCGTCATTTAAAGGAACACTATTGGCAACTGCTCTAGCTCGTCAAGACTCCTCCACTTACAGCAACACTCTACGACTACTCATTGACACAGGATCTGAACTGACTTTCATTTCTGAATCCGCTGTCAAATCTCTAAATTTACCAAGACATCGAAATATTCCAATTGTTGGCATCGGCTGCTCTAAATCAGATCATACTCTAGGCAAAGTTCTTGTTTCACTCAAATCACTCCACAAGGAAATAAAGATAGACATATACGCCCATATTCTCAAACGTTTGACCACATCTTTGCCGTCCACTCCATGTGTTGAAAACTCATGACCTCACATTAGCAAACTCTGCTTAGCAGATCCAGCACCCCTATAGACCAAAACCTATAGACATGATCACTGGTGCGGACTACTATGGACAAATAATTAAGCCAAATATAATACGAGGAACAACTGAGGAGCCCGTGGCTGAGTTGTCTATTTTCGGTTGGCTGGTTCTCGGTCCAATCCAAGTCTCCAACATTTCTGCAAGACGTCTTTGTCATTTGAAGGTAGATATGAGCACAGAACAACTCAATGACTTACTCTCCAAATTCTGGCTCCAAGAAGAGACCCCTAGTTTACTCAAACCAGAACTCACTCCAGACGAAGAACTTTGCGAACAACATTTCTTAAAGACCCACTCCAGAGGTCGGTACATTGTTCGATTACCTCTGAAAACTTCTGCCAATGCTTTAGGTAACTCTCTCGCCAAAGCTCAAGCCTGTTTGCGTCATCTGATTACTTGATTCGGCAAGAACACTCTACATGGACTTTATGAAGGAGTATGAAGCACTTAATCACATGACGAGAGTTCCACCTGATCAACTCCAAAACAAGCCTGTTTTCTACCTACCTCTTCACGGTGTGTTGAGACCAGACAGTAATACCACCAAACTTCGTGTTGTCTTCAACGACTCTGCAGCATCAACTTCAGGATACTCCGTAAATGATTTGATGCACACAGGACAAAATCTTCTTCTCAACATCAAGTGGAAATATTTTGTAAGAAACAGGGTCATATCCATTCAAGGCCTTACTCCAAACGCCAACTGGCGACATGTACCTGGCTCGTCAAACCCAGCAGATTGTGCTTCAAGAGGCATCAAAATGGAAAAGTTGATTAAGCACACTCTGTGGTGGAATGGCCCAGTTTGGTTGCTCGACTCTGAAGAGGAAGAAGAAAATTGGTCTGCTCAACCTAGTCTACTGGATCCATTTTTGCTACCTGAACTAAGAAAAACTCAAGTGTTAGTGGCAGCCACACCAACACACAATAATCTATGGAATCTGCTCTACAGGTACTCATCTCTATCCAAACTACTCAGAATCACAGCACTATGTATGAAAATTTGTGCCAAGTTTAAAACTAATGAAGAACTCTATGATAATTACAGCAAAAGAACACGAAGAAGCAAAGCTCTACTGGACAGCCATAACAGTTTGACGTCCAAGTCTCAGTAACACACTCTTATATATTTTGAATTATTACTTTTAGTGAGTGTTAACAAACACCAATAAAAGGCTGCAGTAAACACTATTTGTGGTTTAAGGATAAAACTTTTAGAAATTGTTTTTGTTCCTTCACAGCTACGTAAACAACAAAGAGATTTCATTAAACTATTATACATACTATAATTTTTATGTAAATAATTACCATGTTAAAACGTACACCAGACATGAATCATTTTTATAAGACGACAAAATGTTAAAAAAGGTGACTGGAGACACTTTTGCTAACAATCTAGATAAAAGAACCGAATTTTAACAATTCCTTTGTACCACAACACACTTGGAGCCATAATAGTTTGACATCCAAGTCTTAGTTTCACACTCATATGTTTTTAATTCTTACTCTCCTTTTAGTGGGTATTAAAGAACAACAATAAAAGGCTGCAGGAAACAACATTTAGTTATTAAGGATAAACTCTTCAGAAATTATTTTTTAGAAAATCTGAGGATTTGGTTTTCACTTTGTGACATTCTATATTAATATAGAAATAAAACACCACCAAATTTTTATTTAAACCCCGGACCGGTTTCGACGGGGAGAAAATTTAGAATTAGATTAAACGATCATAGAAGAGCAATTAGATTAAAAATGATACATCAACATTTGCTGAACACATTAGGGGAGAGTGGGGGAATCGTGCGCGTCGGGAAATCGTGCGCATCAAACTATTTCATATTCCGCGGGCTTTTAAGCGCAACCGACTAGTGCTGCATTCCCTCCTGCCTAGTGTGAATCACTGACGCCATTACTCATACCAGTTGTGTACGTTTGCACGGAACGAGCCCTGTTTATTTGAAATCAAGCCTGTCTTTATAATTTTGTGGCATCGGAAAATAAGACGGTGAGTCCATTTTTTTTTTTCCCAATCGGTAAGATATATTGATTTTATGAAAAAGTACTATGTTGTTTTATCAATTAATGTTTGTTTTACATTGTTAGGTTAAGTAGTTTGCTAACTGTATTAAAGATTGTCATTTATTATCTAAGGGGGTAATGATGCGCGCTGATGCGCACCATTCCCCTACACGTAATCTAATGTTAAACATTGTATTTTTTAGATGCCGAGAAATTATACAAGAAAAACCACAATTCTTTCATACACGGCAGAAGATTTACAAAACGCATTATTTGCGATAAGAAATGATGGCAGAAAAATAAGGGACGCAGGAAGGATCTTCAATATTCCTGAATCGACACTCAGAAAAAAACTGTCAGAAAATCAACCGAAGCCACCTCGTTTGGGTTGCAAGCCTGTGTTTTCAGAGGAAATAGAGTCTCATTTAAAAGAGTACATTTTAACGCTAGCAAAACTATTTTATGGCCTAACACCCAAGTGTCTTAGACGACTAGCTTTTCGGTACGCTGACAACATAACATTGTCCATAAATTCGACAAGGAAAAGGGATTAGCTGGGAAGGATTGGCTATATGGATTTTTAAGGAGATCCCCTGATATAAAGCTACGGCAGCCTGAAGGAACTAGTTTAAATAGGATTGCATCTTTTAATAAGGATTCAATCAAATTATTTTTTTCGAACCTTCAAACTTTCATGGAAAGGTTTAAGTTTGAACCCAAGAGTGTGTACAACATGGATGAGACAGGCATCACCACGGTGCAGAACAAGTGCCCTAAAGTTTATAGTCATAAGGGATCTAAAAAAGTAGGAGCTGCAATTTCCGGCGAAAGAGGAAGGACAATAACAGTTGTATTTTGTATGAACGCGGCTGGGAACTACATCCCTCCCATGATGATATATCCTAGAAAAAGGATGCACAAAACTCTCGAGAAAAATGGACCAATTGGGGCGTTATACAAATGTTCTAAGAACGGTTGGATCAATTCCGAACTTTTTGTTCACTGGCTAAGCCACCTTCAGAGGCATGCTAAACCTACTGTTGCTGATCCTGTCCTCCTGATCCTGGATAATCATTCCAGCCACATTTCAATTGCAGCTTATAATTTCTGCAAAGAAAATAACATCCATATGGTCTCGCTTCCTCCACACACATCTGATCACCTTCAGCCTCTGGATTTGACATTTTTTAGTCCTCTGAAAAATGCACTATTCAGAGAATATGAGCTTTACTTGTCAAGTAGTAATCATCAAAAAATAACTGAATACGATGTAGCCGAACTCTTAAACAAGGCCTTCATGAAAGTGGCTACAATGGAAAAAGCAGTTTCAGGGTTTCGAACGTCTGGAATATGTCCATTGAATCCCGACAAATTTACTGATGCTGATTTTGAACCTAACCACTATGTAGGAAAACTTACAGTAGAAGCTACACCTGAACTTGAACCTTCGCGCAGCCAAGATGATGCAGCCACTCTACTTTGTTTTTACCCAGATTTACAACATCAGAGAGATCCGAGCCCTCAGCCCTCAGACAACGAGAAGAAGCAATCAAAACCAAAGAGAAACTCAAAGTCATTCGTAAATGTTTTGATGGCGAATCATCAATTCCGTCGTCAAAAAAATTCAAAAACAAACAAAAGAGACCGCCAGCGCCCGAATCATCTGATTCATCAGAAGATGATGTGTCGGATATTTGTGACGACGATGAGCTGGATGATATCGAAGACGATGTTGGGCTGAGTTTCATACTGCCACCTTCGAATCTGCCAGCGAAGCCGAACGAAGTTTGTGGTATTTGCGGAGAATTTGGCAAACAACGAGAATTATGGTACAGATGTGTCCTTTGCTCAACTTGGAATCATGCCAAGTGTACTGGCTCAGATACCCCTAAAAATTATAAATGTGACCCATGCTCAAATTAGGAATTATGTTTTTTTTATGTTTGACCATTTTAATAAATGTTTCTACAGTTAATGTTGACTATCTAATAATATTTTTAATGCGCACCATTCCCCATCACTAAACAAACTAATAGCAGATAATAACCGAAAATACAGTAAATCAGAAAATAAGACCATAAGTTATATGTTAGATTTATAAATTTGACCAATACTATTTTTTCTCAAAAAGAACAACAATTATTAGAAAAAGGCTTAAATTATAATCTAACTACTTCATACAGTAAAGGAAATTTAGAAATATTAGGGGTAGAAACAGAGATAGCGTTAAAAAACGATATGTATGAAAATAAAGTATTAGCAGCACGAACAATAAAAAAAACAATAAAGGAAACACATAATTCAGTTTTAAATTACGAACCGCCGGTACTAAAATCTTTAAAAGTTAAATTAAAGGAAAATGATATCATAATTACTCGTGCAGATAAAGGAAAAACAGACTTAGGCTTTGACGGCCGGCGTTTTCAGAAGAAATTGTGAAATCCGGGCTTGATAGCCGTGGTCTAGGATTGTTTGTTCGTCGGTGAGAACACCGAAGAAGTGTCTTATCCGACGTTTCGCCAACAACTGTGGTTGGCATCCTCAGGGAACGTAGCGTGGGCGTAATGTCCATGAGACTCAGCACAACCGCAGCGATGGACATTACGCCCACGCTACTTTCCCTGAGGATGCCAACCACAGTTGTTGGCGAAACGTCGGATAAGACACTTCTTCGGTGTTCTCACCGAAGAACAAACAATCCTAGACCACGGCCATCAAGCCCGGATTTCACAATTTCTTCTGAAAGGAAAAACAGTTATCGCGTTAAGTAAAAAAACATATATTAATAAAACAATGGATTTTATAAACACTATGAATTTATTAAATTAAAAGATCCAACTCAAAAATATCAAAAAAGCATAAAACAGAGTATTAAAAATACAGAAGTAGTACTGAATTCCTATAACAAACACAAGCTTGTAATCATGAATCCTCAACCACCCAAATTGTACAGTTTTGTTAAGCTACATAAAGAACAACAACCAATTAGGCCAGTAGTATCGTATGTAACTGCACCTTCATATAGATTATCAAAAACCTTAATTAGTATCTTACAATCACATTGTAATTTTAATAATACTTTTGCAATTAAGAACTCTCTGGAGCTGGTAAACAATATAAAAAACATCAACCTACCAACTAAGTGTAAACTTGTATCTTTTGATGTAAAGAATCTTTTTCCTTCAGTACCACCTTCAGAAGTTATAACTATAATAGAAACTAATTTGGAAAAGAATAAAACTAATATTATCGTTAAGAATGAAATAATAGATTTACTTTCAGTATGTTTAAAACAAAATTATTTTCAATTCAATAGTGAAATATTTGAATGTAAAGAAGGTTTAATTATGGGTAACCCCCTCAGCCCGTTGTTAGCTGAAATATTCATGGCTAACATTGAAGATACAATTAGGACTTTCCAGCTATTTAAATGCTGTTTATATTACTACAGGTATGTTGACGACATTCTAGTTTGCTTCACCGGATCAGATAGGCAACTTAACCAATTCTTAGAACAAATAAATAATGTACACCCTAATATAAAATTCACAATTGAAGTAGAACAAAACAACAGCATTAATTTTTTAGATTTAACTATTTCCAAATTAAATAACAAACATAATTTTGCAATATTTCACAAACCGACACATACAGATTTAATTATTAATAACTTTTCTTGCCACCCATACCAACATAAATTAGCAGCGTTCTATCATATGCTACACAGACTTACAAAAATCCCCATGAACCCAGTTAACTATACTAAAGAACTTAATATTATTTATTATATTGCAAATAAAAACGGTTATGATATAAATATAATTACTAAACTCTTGAATAAAATTTCATTAAAAACAGCGCTGTCAATTATTTTTCCCATAGAAAATTCAAAAACCAATACGTTTAAAACAATAACCTTTATAGGTAAACCCTCACTAAACATTAAAAAGTTTTTAAATAAAAATAAAATTAACGCAGCATTTAAAACGAATAACAAACTTAGCAAACATATTAAAAATAATAAAGACAATACTCCAAAAAATAATAAATCCGGTGTATACAAATTAGAATATGGAACATGTAAAAAAAATCTATATAGGACAAACGGGCAGAGAATTTAGGACGCGAATAAGCGAACATAAAAAATCATATGAAAAATTAATTCCAACTACGCAAACCATTTAATTACAGAAAAACACGAATTTAATCCAAATTTCAAAATATTACATACTGAAGGAAAAAGCTATAAACTAAATCTTCTTGAAACATTAGAAATCAATAAACAAAAAAAACAGTCACTTATTATTAAATGATCAATTAGATCTAAACAACTCGCCATTAATGAATCTGTTTCCAATTTCTTCACCCCCACCCTAGTAAGTAAGACTTAAATAAGCAGGAAATTTGTAAATTAGACTAAGTATCTTGTAACTTCTGATGAAGCCACAAAGTGGTGAAACAATTGTTAAGTAAAATAAAAAAGTGTGGAAATTTTCAACGGTGTTTTATTATAAGTAGTTACAGCTCTCGAAACAATGAACACAGAATTAAAAATGGACTTTGTGAAGTCAAGATTGCTAGATGAGGAGACAAAAATCAAAGATAAAGATGATAAAATTGAAAATATGGCATTTCTAACATGCTATAAATGTGGGAAGCAAGGACATAGATTTTTTGAATGTAGGCAAAATACATATAGAGGAAGAGGTTTTCCAAGAGGAAGAGGGAGAGGAAACAGTCGAGAATTTTCTTATCAGGGAGATAATAGTCAAACCAATCCAAAGAATAACACTGGTCAGCAGAGTACACAAGGAGCACACAAAGCAAATGAAATTGCATTCATCGCTTCAAGTTGCAATATGAAGCCAATAAAAAGGATTCAAGAGTTTATTTTGGATTCGGGCTATACTCGGCATATGGTGATGGGTGAACTAGAACCATATATGACAGATATAAAAGAAATTGAGGCAGTGAAGATTGGGACAGCAAAAGATAATCAGGTTTTGTATGCAAGAAAGCAAGGGACAATAAGAGGAATTTGTCAAGGTAAAGATATTAAGATATAAGCATTATTAGTACAAGGAATATCACACAATTTAATATCTATTTCAAAGTTATTAAAGAAAGATTTTAAAGTTATTTTTGATAGGAATAAGACAGGTAGAAAGAATGCAATAATAAGTAAAAATGGGTCAACCTTTAATTGTGACACAGTCAATGATTTGTTCATTTTAAGTATAAATTTTCAGAATAAAATTGATAGAAATGTGAAGAAAGACGATTGATTATTAGGAGTAGGCAGTAATATAGATAAAGATCTTTGGCATAGACGGTTAGGGCATGCTAATAGATATAGTTTAACTAGATTAGGTTTGCCATTTGACAAAAATATTTGCGGTACTTGTATAGAAGGAAAAGGTACTAGGAAACCATTTTATAGCAAAGAAAAGAATTCTGCAAGAGTCGGTGAGTTGATACATACAGATATAGCAGGTCCAGTAGCACATGTTACACCTGAAGGACATACATATTTTCAAGTTTTGATTGATGATTTTTCTCATTTCTTAGTTGTAAAACTTTTGAAAACTAAAAATGAAGCGGAGCAAAATGTCATAGATTTTATTAAGCTAATTAAAACACAACATGGATCAAAAACAAAAAGAATTAGATTAGATAACGGTGGGGAGTTTGTAACAAATTCTTTTAAAGACTTTTGTAGAAATAAGGGTATTGAGCTGGAATACACACTGCCATATACGCCTCAAGAAAATGGAACTTCAGAAAGAATGAATAGAACATTAATGAATAAGGTACGAACAAAATTTGCTGAAACAAATTTGCCTAAAGAACTATGGGGGGAGGCCATTCAATGTTCAGCATATGAACTAAATAGAATACCTACTGATGCCAACAATGGCCAGACGCCAGCAGAAAGATGGTATGGCAAAAACGACTTATCGAGACTAAAATTTTTTGGATCAAAAGCATGGGCAGTTATTTTACCAAGACAAAACAAGCTAGAAAGACGAGCACGACCGTGTATACACATACCATAGGTTACAGCAAAGTAGGCTACAGACTCTGGGATTATGAGAGAAACGAGATATTTTGTTCAAGGGATGTGAAATTTGATGAGAATCAAACTAACTACAAAGAGATAAAGAAACAAAATTCAGAAAATGAAGCAAATAAACAGATAGTAATACATGAAGAACAAAAGGAAATTGACTTACAAGAAGGCACAAGCGAAGATTTAGATACTAGTACACATGAATATGAAGATCATTCGAATAGACCGGTAACAACAACCAAAGGAAGAAAAATTATTAAACCAAAATATTTAAGTGAATATGAAATATACACAGCCTACTGTTTAATATCAACAAACAAAGTAGATCCTACTAGATATGAAGATACAATTAAAGATAAAGAATGGAAAGAAGCAATTGAGAAAGAATTAGACTCACATGCAAAATTGCATACATGGTCAGAAGTGGAGTTACCAGATGAAAGAAAGGCAATTGAAACGAAATGGGTGTTCAGAACAAAAGAAGATGGAATTAAAAAGGCAAGAATAGTGGCAAAAGGGTTCCAGATTAAGGAGGAGGATCCTTTTGAACCTAACTATTCACCGGTGGCAAGGATGTCAACCGTTAGACTTCTCATGTCAATATCACTACAAAAAGACTGGAAAATAAGGCAGCTGGACATTCCGACCGCCTTTTTAAATGGGTTTTTAGAAAATGAGGTCTACATTTATTCACCACCAGGTTTGAAGAGTAAGAAACCAGTATTAAAATTAAATAGAGCATTATACGGACTGAAAGAATCACCAAAAATATGGAACGAAACGTTTAATAAGTTCGCAATAGAAAACAACTTTGAGAGATCAAGATATGACTGTTGTCTATACCAAAATGGAAAAGTGTGGATGTTAATATATGTTGACGACATGTTACTTGTTGGAAAAGAAGAAAACATCGAAGAAATAATAAAACCTTTGAAAGAATACTTTAAAGCGAAAGACTTAGGCGAAATCAAGAAATTTCTAGGTATGAAGATTATAAGAACCGAAAACAAGCTAATGATAGATCAAGGAAAATTTATAGAAAAATTATTAACAAATTTCAATATGGAAGACTGCAATCCGAAGAAAACACCAATGGAGAAGGGGTTTCAAATCAATGAAGAAGGTAAGAAGTTGGAAAATGTACCATACCGTCAACTTGTAGGAGGATTAATGTATCTAGCAACAACATCAAGACCAGATATTGGATATGGAGTGTTGTAACAACTCCTTTTGAAATCCGCGCCACAGACCATGTTCCATTTCAACCCCGTTAGTTCCGAAGCGCGTCGTACTACGGCTCAGGAGGGCGCCACACGGAAATCCATCGTTCTATCCACCAACGCCACCCTACCCTCTCCCGGTACCACCACTCCTGGTAGTACCGCGATGGGCTACCCCTACCTAGGTAAGGGTGGATAAAAGAAGCTGCCGTCTCTCGAAACAGATAGAGAGAACTCTACCTCCAGATCCTCTAGCAGCTTTCCCTTGGTGGAACACTAGAGCGGGTAAATTAGAGTTAGACCTCAAATTCCAGGAGCCTTCCGAGTTCGGAACCCTTGGCCAGTGTGAAAAAGAAACGATCAGACAGTAGTGCGTTTGACATAGGGATAAAAGTATTCCAAACCGTGGTTGACTGGGACCGTTCATGTCCGGCGTGAACTCTATTTCTAGTGCGTTTACTAGTGACATTCATAGCTAAGTGCCAGTTCTAGCTTAAGTACAATATTTAGTTTAAGTGTGATATTAGTTTAAGTTTTCTTGTTACCAAGTCTCACGCGGACTCACGATAAGTTTATTTTAATAATAAAGTATTCAAAGTTTTGTTTTGTAATTGTGAAACTATATTTCCACGTTACAATTGGCGCCCAACAACGTGAGGCTTGAACAAAGTGTGTGTAGGTATACATAAACAGTTATTAGTGAAATTCGAAAAAGTTGTACACCACGGCTCCGCCGCGACGAAGTCCAAGACTACAGGCAAACATGGCGACGCTCACAGAGGAACAGTTCTCCCGACTGTTAGCCCAACTACAGCCCGTGAGCGGAAACCAAGCCAGCTTCGCGCAGTGCACCGCGCGCTTTTCGGGAACACGCGAACCGCAGGCCGTGAGAGAATTTGTTAACGTAACGTCGATATTCAAAAATTGCATGAAGATAACCGACGCCGACGCCCTAATAGGATTACCACTGCTGTTGACCGGTGTTGCAGCTACCTGGTGGCAAGGAGTGAGATCACAAGCCAATACATGGAAAGAAGCAGTTCACTTACTAGAAGGAGCCTTCGCACCAAGGAAACCGGATCATCAATTATACGTAGAAATGTTCCAAACATCCCAGGAAAAAACGACGCCCACAGATTTATTCGTTTGTCAAAAACGAGCCCTATTCGCCGAGATGGCCACGAGACATGAGGAAACGGTACAACTTGACATGGTGTACGGATTACTGCATTGCCAGATCAGAGACCGAATTCCGCGGGACAGCCTCAAAAGCTTCGATGATCTTTTAAAACACGCTCGCCTTCTGGAAACGTCCTTTCGAGATCGTCATGGAAATTCGGAAAACAACTCGAGAAATCGCCATGGTAAGGAAGAAGAAAAACCTCAAGGACGCGTAAGGTGTCGATTCTGCCGTCGGTTCGGACACAAACCAACCGAATGCCGGAAACAAGCCGCCCAGGAAGCCCGAGAATCGACCAACCCACCGCCTGTTCGAGAACTTGCATGCTACGGATGCAAGCGACCTGGGGTCATTCGCAGCAAATGTCCCGACTGCAATCCATCCAAACCAGCCGCTGCCAGACTGGATTTTTGCGCTCTAAACGCCGCCGAAAAACAGACTCCACTACAACCACGTGCTAGGCCCGCTGTTCGCATTGCGATTGGAACATACCAAGGTACAGCCCTTTTGGACACAGGGGCAAAGGTCAGCATTGCTAGCCACCAGCTGCGAGAGATCCTACGACGGGAGAATTTTACCTTCAGGCGCTGTTCCGCCTCGATTGTATTCGCCGACGGACAACCTCGCGACCAGGACGTGGAAACCGTTCGAGTCCCCGTCACTTTAGAAGGACGCGCCGTCTGGACAACTTTCATTGTCCTGCCCGGAGCGCGAAACCAGACTTTGCTAGGCGTCGATTTCATCACCGACGGAGGATTGGTTCTTAACCTACCGCTGGGAGCCTGGGGTTACAGCGAAGAACGTGCCCAAACTAGGCCCTTCCACTATATAGAGTCTGACGAGGAAATCCGGACCGATGGACTTGACTGTCGACGTATCGAAACGTCCGCTCTTGCCCAGAACCAGAAATTCGCTGAACCAGAAGTTGGAGAAGAAATCGAGCTTGCTCAAATGCTTATGGAATACGACTACCCCCCATTGATGTCTCCACTAAGTGAGGACGACCACCTTGAGTGGATAGAGCAACTCCAGGTGCCGCAAGCCATCACCCCGTTGCCGTCGACACCACCCAAGGGAGAATCAAACGAAGACACTGGGGAGAGCAATGTGAGCCCCGTCTGGAATCTTGTGCCCATGGATACCTCTCCAATGACCAAGGACTCGCCCAACTCCCGTAGGACAAACTTCATCTTACGAGACGCCCAAGTATATGTCCACGATTACCGAGGTTCCTCGCCTATTAATAGGCGTCTCTTCCCCAACTCACCACGAAAGGTAATACGGATATCAGCCGTCGGAATCGCTTTGAGGGAGGACGAAGCACCAGTGCTAAAACCTGATCAGCGCGCCGATCTAAATCAGCTATTACAACATCATGCCGACCTTTTCGCCGAAGAAGGACCGCCCACGCGTCAAATCACTCACCGGATCAGAACAGGTGACCATCCGCCGTACGCAGTCCCACCGTACCGTTTGACTCCCGCCAAAGCCGCTCGCCTACGCACCGAGATTGAGACTATGCTGAAGACCGGCATCATTGAGGAGTGTGAATCACCTTGGGCCGCACCTGTAGTAATGGTGCCGAAACCCGATGGGAACGCTCGAGTATGCATTGATTACCGGGGCCTCAACCGAATCACTGAGACCGATGCCTTCCCATTACCGAGGATTGATGACCTCTTACAACGCACCACACGAACGCTTTTTATGTCTTCCATGGATCTAAAAGCTGGATACTGGCAGATCGCCGTCGCCCCCCAAGATCAATCGAAAACCGCCTTCGTGACGCCTTTTGGGACTTACTCCTTTAGGCGAATGCCTTTCGGGTTAAAAAACGCGCCTGCCACGTTCATGCGCTTAATGAACATGTTTAGCAGTGGATTGGGAAGTATACAACTCCTGGTTTACCTGGACGACCTGATTGTATTGTCCCCTACGTATCGTCGTCATCTGGAGGACTTGGCGCAAGTTTTCCACAGAATGCGAAGATTCAACCTTCGGATGAATAGGTCAAAATGTCGTTTCTGCTGTCCTGAAATCAAATATCTGGGACATATCCTTTCATCCCAGGGCATCCAGACCGACCCAGAAAAGGTGTCAGCTATTCGAAACTGGCCGCCTCCGAGAACCCTAAAACAACTTCAAAGTTTCTTGCAGACCTGCTCTTGGTATCGTCGGTTTATAAAGGGTTTCGCGGAGATTTCTCGACCACTTTCTCGATTAACCAAGAAGGACGCCACATGGGATTGGGGAGAAGAACAACAAGCCGCTTTCGCGACTCTTAAAACACGCTTGACAACGTCCCCAATATTACGGCAGGTTGATCTTTCCCAGCCGTTCCCCCTGCGCACTGACGCAAGCCGCTACGCACTTGGAGCAGCCTTGTTGCAGGGGGAGGGACCTGAAGAGCGTCCCATTGAATACGCAAGCCGATTACTAACGCCAGCAGAGAAGAATTACTCCACCACGGAACGCGAGGCCTTGGCAATAGTATGGGCCATGTCAAAGTTCCGTGGATATATTGAAGAGTCATCCGTAGTCGTTGTGACCGACCACCAACCACTAAGATGGCTGATGAGCCTGAGGACTCCCTCCGGAAGATTAGCCCGGTGGGCCCTTCAACTACAGCCGTATAATCTGACCATCAAGTATGGACCAGGGAAGGCGAACGTCATTGCTGACGGATTATCGAGACCTCCGTGTGAGGACGGGGAGAGTATCCCTGTGAGCACAGTCAGTGTTGATTTTCCAGCACGCACTCCCTCGGCACTCAGGAACGAGCAGATGCAAGATCCCGACCTAAAGAAGATCCTTGATGCTTTCTACCATAGAGATGAGACCGAAATAAGTCGATATCTCGCTCGCGGATACCTCCTGTCACAGGGTGTTTTGTATCGCTACACCCCAGATTTAGACGTTGAGGAACCCCAGTTGGTTGTTCCAGTCCAGAACCGAAAGGAAGTCCTGAAGCAATATCACGATGTCCCCACCGCTGGACATTATGGTGTGGAGCGGACCTGGCACCGTATTGCCTCCCGATACTTTTGGATCGGGATGAGGAAGGATATTGTTAACTACCTCAAGGACTGCATCCAATGCCAGAGATTCAAGGCTTCAAATCTCAAACCCGCCGGACTTCTCCAGACACCAGTGCTCAAACAACGTTTTGAGATCATCGCCGTGGACCTCTTTGGTCCGTTACCAAAATCTCGTCGCGAGAATAGATGGATCCTAATTGTAGAGGACACCGCAAGTAGATGGACAGAATTATTTCCTTTGGCTGCGGCCACCGCCGAAGCCTGCGCCACCACCCTCTTAGACGAGATAATCCTACGCTATGGTACACCGCGGAGAATGATTAGTGATAACGGCACACAATTCATCAGTGGAATTATGCAGCAGTTAGCTCACTTTCTGGGAATAGTCCAAGACCTGACGCCATTATACCACCCGGCCGCCAATCCGGTGGAACGAAGAAATAGGGACCTGAAAGCCCAGTTAGCCATTGCGACTTCCGAAGATCAGACTCGTTGGGACGTCATGTTGCCCAGCATCCGGTTTGCCCTAAATACCGCCTACTGCAGCGCCACTGGGTTCACTCCGGCACACCTGACGTTCGGAAGAGAGCTGCGTACTCCAGACGAAGCCCACCAGGACCTTCGAGCCATCCTTCAGTCCGATGCTTTCATACCAGAAGTAACCCCACGATTGCTGACCCTAGCGGACCTTCTACACCAAGCTCGAGATCGCCACGAGTCGCAGCAGGACCGCCACAAAGAGATCGCCGACCGTCATCGCCGGCCTGCACCTGCTTACCATCCCGGAGATTTGGTTCTAGTCACCAGCCATCGCCGGAGCCAGGCAAGTAAAGATTTCTCCGCTAAATTGGCCCCTCGTAGAGATGGACCTTATGTGATCCTCAATCAGCGTGGACCCACCAGCTACGAGGTAGCCTTCAAGGATGCGCCCACCAAGATCGTCGGGGTGTACCACTCCTCAGCCCTTACTCCCTTTAAAGAAAGTGACGTGCCGGTCGTCCCACAGTTTCCGAAGAGAAAGAGAGGTCGCCCAAAGAAGACTATTAGCTAGTCGTTGCCCCGGGACGATACCAACGACTAGAGGGGGAGCCTGTAACAACTCCTTTTGAAATCCGCGCCACAGACCATGTTCCATTTCAACCCCGTTAGTTCCGAAGCGCGTCGTACTACGGCTCAGGAGGGCGCCACACGGAAATCCATCGTTCTATCCACCAACGCCACCCTACCCTCTCCCGGTACCACCACTCCTGGTAGTACCGCGATGGGCTACCCCTACCTAGGTAAGGGTGGATAAAAGAAGCTGCCGTCTCTCGAAACAGATAGAGAGAACTCTACCTCCAGATCCTCTAGCAGCTTTCCCTTGGTGGAACACTAGAGCGGGTAAATTAGAGTTAGACCTCAAATTCCAGGAGCCTTCCGAGTTCGGAACCCTTGGCCAGTGTGAAAAAGAAACGATCAGACAGTAGTGCGTTTGACATAGGGATAAAAGTATTCCAAACCGTGGTTGACTGGGACCGTTCATGTCCGGCGTGAACTCTATTTCTAGTGCGTTTACTAGTGACATTCATAGCTAAGTGCCAGTTCTAGCTTAAGTACAATATTTAGTTTAAGTGTGATATTAGTTTAAGTTTTCTTGTTACCAAGTCTCACGCGGACTCACGATAAGTTTATTTTAATAATAAAGTATTCAAAGTTTTGTTTTGTAATTGTGAAACTATATTTCCACGTTACAGTGTCTTATTTAAGCAGGTTCCTGGATCGACCAACAGAAGAACTATGGAACGCAGGAAAAAGGGTATTAAGATACCTACAAGGCACAAAAGAAAAATTTTTGACTTATCATAAAAACGTAGACCGAGATGTGAAATTAAATGGATACTCTGATGCAGACTGGGGAACAGACAAGAAAGAAAGAAAAAGTGTCAGTGGTTGCTTAATCTTATACGGAAGTAATCCAATATGTTGGTTTTCTAAAAAAAAACAAAAAAGCGTTGCTCTATCTTCGGCAGAGGCAGAGTATGTAGCGGCGTCAATGACGGCTCAAGACCTCATCAGCCTGAAAGGAATTTTGTGTGACTTTGGGCTTCTAAATGAGGCAATTCTTAATTGCGACAATAAAAGCTCGATCCTAATGTCAAAAAGTCATGAAAATTCGAAAAGATCAAAACACATTGATATTAGACACCATTACTTAAAGGATTTAATTTTAGAAAAAAGAATATGTATGAAATATGTATCAACAGACCAAAACCTTGCAGACATACTAACAAAACCATTAGGGATAGAAACTTTTGGTTATCTTAGAGATAAGATTTTTATTTTGTAAAAATCTCAATAAGTTCATTATGATTGTTATTTGCTTTTATTTAATGTTGCGATTCTCATGTAAACATTTCTAATCGAGGAGGAGTGTTAAGAACATAGAGAAACTGTTATGTGGGTTGAATAGCTCTATTGTATTTTAGGTTAGATATATGTTTTGAGTAGTTTTTATGTTTTATGTTATACTGTCAATGTACATGTTAATAATGTTGTGTAATATTGTGTAATATACTGTTTGATTTAAAGAAGTGAATTGTTGTTACAAAAGCTACCCTCCTATTAAAATTAAATAACAATACACACCACTATTTAAATGTAAATCCCGAAAGAACAAAAACCATCCCCAACATAGCAGTAAATCAGAAGTTGCGGCCAAATGGATTATCGGCGATGACAATAAAAAATGCTGGTGGTCGCCTAAGCGAACCAAGAATATTTCGACATTTATCCAAAGAAAGACTGACCCAAAGGCAGACTGGGACGTAGAGGAAATCTCTTCAGTCATATTTTGTCGTATCTAAATATACATATAGATGTACATAATATATGTATATAGTTAATTTTCATCAAATGTAGTGTTAGACAAGTTACTGGAGTTAGGCGGCGGTGAGCCTTTTGGAGAATATTGATGAGAGTTTAGGGTGGCAGTGACATCTGGCGGTCACTGGTAGTACGATTGACAGCTGATGATTGGTATCTATGGCGGTTCAGATGACTGGCGTAAGGCGGGGATGGTGGTGGGACTAATCTCTACGTGGCGCTCAAGTTGTCGAGGCGCACGATGTCAGCGAGGTGTTGGAGAGTCTTCGATATTAAATTGCGAATTAAGACGTAATAAAATCATCTTTAACAATTCAGGAGTGGGATATACACGGCTAATCCCTGATATTTTTGTGGCGTTGCGGCGAACAATAATAAACAGTGAATAGTGAAGTTGTGAAAAATTGGGTGTGGCAAGGACACGCGCGTGTGTGTGCGTGTATGTAGGTTCCGGCGAGATGGCGGACAAGAAGTGTGGTGATCGACCTGAAGAGTCCGAGTTAGAGTTAGATTTCGAGATGGAGGATCTCGACTTGGGGGAATCAACAACGACGGTTGATAAACCCGATGACCGGTTACTTAGGGGCGCGGTGAGAACCTGGCTACGGCAGTTAGACGTGTTGAGGTACACCTGGGAAGAGTGGAAGGCGAACCTCAAGAAGGCGTTTCCCAGGCAGCACGATTTCTTCACGGGGCTAATGGAGATGGTGAAACGGCGCAAGGGAACTGGCGAGACCATGACGTCATACTACCACGCGAAGTTGGCGTTATGCGAGAGATCAGAGATCCATGGCGAGGACGCGGTCTCTTGCATAATTCGCGGCCTACCGGAGGAGCTATGGGCGAATGCTTTTGCTTGCAAGAGTAAATCATCGGAGGCGTTATATTCTGATTTCCTTGCAGGCTTTGAGCACTACAAGATACCGGCGTCGATGGTGGTGGCAAGAAGGTCAAAGAAGGCGAAAAGACCTGAAAGACAGGAACCTTCAACTTCAGGCGCTACGGCAAAGAGGATTTCCAGTCCAACGGTTCCACCGACAAAACTGCCAGGAGTACGGCACGCACCTAAGCTGAAACTGTCCGAAGTCTAAGGCGGAGAGGTGTAGCTGGTACAGCAAGGAGGGCCACTAGATCGATAAGTGTCCAGCCAGGCGAGATGGAAATTAAATTAACCAAAGATGTACCTGTATATTATAGACCATATAGGCTGTCGTACTCTGAGAAACAAAAAGTAAGAGGCAAGGTGCAAGGACTTTTAAGTACTGGCGTCATTAGAGTATAATTCGGCGTATGCTAGTCCCATAATTCTAGTAAGCAAAAAGGATAATGGTATTAGATTATGTGTGGACTATAGGGCGTTAAATGCGATTACAGTCAAGGATAGGTATCCTCTTCCACTGATTGCAGATCAATTGGATCGATTGGCGGGCAAAAGGTTCTTTACAACCTTAGATTTGGCGCAAGGTTACCACCAGGTACCTATGCATCCTGATTCCATTGATATGACGGCGTTTATCACTCCAGATGGGCAATACGAGTACACAAGAGTGCCATTTGGATTGGCGAATTAATCCAGCGGTGTTTCAGAGAATAATTAATAAAATGTTGGGTGGATTACGACACGACCAGGTGTTGGCGTATATGGATGATCTACTGATTCCATCGACGACAGTAGAAGGCGGTTTTGCCCTATTAGGACAGGTGCTAGACTTAGTAGGAGATGCAGGTTTCAAAAGGAACGTGGCTGATAAGGGTTCGACAATTACTATTTTGCATAAGAAGGATTATATTCAAAAAATTAATAATTTTATTACAAAAGAAAAATTAACAACTTTAGAAAAAGATCCCACAGAAAAGTATCAAAACCAAATCAAACAAACCTTTAAAATGTATAATTTAATCTTTTCGAATAAACAAAAATTAAATCTTATAAATATGAACCCGGCAGCACCACAATTAAACGGCCTATAAAAACTACATAAAGAAGACCAACCAATAAGACCGGTGGTCATCATCATCATATATCAATTCTCCAGTGTATTCACTATCCAAACAACTAAATAAAATTATTAGAAATACACTAAATTGGGAAAGTAGATGTAGTGTAAAAAACTCTGTGTAGTTAACAAGTTAAAAAATGTAAGTTTACAAAATAATGAAAAATTGGTTTCCTTCGATGTAATTATGTTTGCAAATATACCACCTCTAAATATTGCATATCCATTATTTCGTCTCTATTGGAAACAAAACAAATACTACCTGGCATAAAAGAAGAAACTATTAAATATTTAGAACTGGTGTTAGAACAAAATTATTGTCGCTTTAATAATAAATTCTACGAACAAAAGAACGGTTTAGCGATGGAAAATCCAATAAACCCACTTCTAACAGATATGTTTATGACAAATTTAGAAGATAATAAGATATTAAATTCCAATAACGCAAAGATAATTAGTTTTTGGTATAGAAATGTCGATGACATTATTGTAGGTTGTCGAGGATTAGAAAGACCAATAAATTCATTTTTAAACACACACTACACAAAAATATTAAATTTACAGTAGAATTTGAAAAAGATAATAGTAAAACATTTTTGTAGTAAAACTTGTGGTATAACTTAGTAAAATATTATATTTAAAATAGAACAAGTAAAAATGAACGTTTATAAATAACAGTGGTGAATAATCAATAATCGGTCAGTCCTTTCTCATCTCATACACTTCGCGCGCTAACGCTTCAAGGTTGTCACTATAGATATTAAGACGGTAGTGTTTACAGTCGCGTCATGTTAATTTTAAAATCATAACAATTTTTAGACATAATATTAACAAAAACTAACAATAAAATAGAATTTGATATTTTTAGAAAACCAACATATACTGATTTAGTAATACATAATACATCGAATAACCCAATTAATCATAATATGAATGATTCTGTTCTTGCCGAGTGTTATTGGTTCCAGGGAGAAATAAACCAAATCGTAAATAGTACCACCACTTTAAACACTCGATTTATATTTATTAAATAAGATTGCACTGGATTACAAACCTAAAGGAACATCATAAAAAAAGTAAAACTCGTGGTGGCATGTGATTGATCAATATTCTAACCTCTATATGTTTTAATACATACAGGTACCGGCAATAGCGACCATCGTGGCTCAACTTACGCTACCGTCTATAGTTTTCCAAAACACAATCACAACAGTTCCTCCCTCACTTAATAATACTTTTTTTTTTATAAATTTAATCTATCAGGCGCTTTTCTGATACGAGTGGACCTGTGTAAAAACGGAGGGTCACTGGTAACTACATTCTCATTAACATTTGTACGAAACTCACTATCGTGGGTGTCCCTTACGTTAGAATCTACACTTACATCTGATTTTTCAACTAAGCTGTCGCTTGCAGAAGGAATTACTATCAGGCTATCAGGATTTGTTTCGCCTCGAGACTCAGGTATAGGAGACTGCGTTCTCGTTGGCTCAGATAACATTCCACTGAATGAAAGATCAGTGTCTAGTTTTTCTGATATATTACCAAGACTCCATTTATTACCGTGCAAGTATTCTCGTACAGCAACTCTATCCCCAATATCAAAAGAACGACATTTAATTTTTGTTTCCTTAAATTCATTTTGTTGTTTATCTAACGGTTTTATAAAATTCAATTTAGATCTAATTTCTCTACCAAACATCAAACTAGCCGGTGATCTATTAGTAATGCTATGTGGCATTTTCCTGTATTGTAATAGGATATTAGCTAACACTTTTCGCCTATCTTTTGGTTCAGGGTTAATTGCACGAATCGCCTGTTTTAAAATTTGCACGTACCGTTCCGCAAGTCCGTTTGTGGCTGGATGATATGATATGTTTTATACCATTCCCTGAAGAAGGTAACTTTGTTACCGAAAAGTGCTTCGGACAACTAAAGTGTCGTGTTTTGGCGTTGAGGTTTGAGCTATTTTGTTCGTTCTACAACAACCGCCAAAGTTTTTCCAGTCTTCACCCTATTGTATGTACTGCGGATAATACTCCCCAACAGAGATTGACTTACAAGACTGCCAAAGAAGAATTACTACAAAGGAAAAAAGCTGGTGAACTGGATCTAATTTTAAAATACATTAATGGTACTCCAAAGGTTATCAATAGTAATTCTAATAACTTATTAAAGGCAAGAGCAAAAAACTAGTTGGTGATCAAAATAGAAAAATATCTATTTACTTCCAAAATGTACGTAGTATAAAAATCAAACTTAATTTTCTACAACAATCATTACTTGCCTCCATACGATCATATGATGTAATTATCTTGGTTGAAACATGGCTTGATGATACAGTATATGACTCTAAAGTAGTGATTCCAGGTTATAAAATGTTTAGACATGACAGAGACTTCTCTGGTCTTGGTGTTTCAAGAGGTGGTGGAATATTAATTTATATTAAAGAACATATGACTGTGCAAAGGATACCCTTTCAATCCGTACATCTTGAATTGATTTTGATAATGGTCAATAATGGTGCCTCAACTGTTCTTATTGGCGCAGCATATATTTCTCCATCATCTGTTATTGGAAGTGATGTCCAACATGAATTGCGCAATATGGCAAACGTGATGTTAAGGTGAACAACGCACGAGCCGCTAACCGCGGCGGATGGCGGTCGCGCGGATGTTAATTTGTAGAGGATGAATATATGATTGGCAACGCACTGGCATCCGCGTAACCGCGCGGATGAGCGGACGCTAGCATCGGACGCGGTGCACGCGGAGACCGCGCGTACTTGCGGGTGCTGACTTGTTCAAACTTTGTAGAGAGACTACGCACGACACCGCAAGTTCGCGCGGTTTAAATTAATTTCAAGAGTATTTTATTATTTTTCACGTCGTAGTGTGCGCGAATAATTGAAAATTGTCCACCATTGTGGAATATGAAAAGTAAGGAGTATAGCGATCGAATATTAAAAATCAAAATGTGGGAAGAGATAGTTGATATCTTTGTATGCAATGACGTTTCATTCGTCTTTTCGAAATAATAAATTGGTACAAAAGCCAAATGGCTACACATCCTACCGTGGACACTTTCATGACTGCTACTATCCGCGGCGATTTCCGCAAAAGCAATCCGCGCTTTCCCGCGGCACCGCTTCACCGCCATCCGCCGCGGTTAGCGGCTCGTGCGTTGTTCACCTAAATTGTCATATTACTTACAACTTTAGTGATACTGTGCTGGTTGGTGACTTTAACCTGCCTGGTTATAATTGGAGTTTTGTTGATTCTTATGCAGTCGTTAATGGATTCCACCCTTCATCTGCTGTTAGGTCAACTGCACAACTACTTCAAGACATTGTTAATCAATTTGGCATGCGTCAATATAATTGTTTTCCTAATATTAAGGGAAATTTCTTGGATCTTACCTTTGCTAATTGTAATGTATCTCATCTTAAAGAGTCTGATGATCCATTAACTGAACAAGACATATTTCATAATGCAATTCATTTTAATATTGATTTGAACCCCTTAGTATCTAATTTTTCATCTTTTACATTTTTTAATTTTAATAAGGCTGATTATTCGAAGATATGTGCAGACTTAAAACTACTTGATTGGTCTTTTGTTAATGATTCTAATTTATTAATTGATGAGACTATTGAAAAATTTTATATCGCTTTAACGCAAATAATTAGTTGCAATATTCCAATCTCAGTGGTGTGTAAGTCTTCATATCCACGATGGTTTAGTAAAGACATAATCGCAGCTATCAAATATAAAAAAATACTTTATAAGAATTATAAAAGGACTTTGTCAACTGATTGCTATACCAGATTTTGTGCACAGAGAGCTTTATGTAAGAAAATGATCGATATTGCTTATAAAAATTATGTATCTGATATTGAATGCAAGGTTAATACTCAGATTAAATCATTCTGGAATTTTGTTAACAATAAGAATATGAAATCTAAACTGCCTGATGTTATGCATATAGATGATTTATATGCATCTGATCGTGACAAAATATCTGATCTTTTTGCCGAGCACTTTGCTGATAACTGTAACTCTGATACTATATTTTACCATGATGATACTGCTTTTCATGATCATGACATAACATCTCTAACCATCTCAAATATTGTTGTAGTTAATCATGATGTATTGAATGCAATATCGTCTATGTCTCCTAGTTTGGGGAAGGGACCTGATGGTATTCCTTTTATTTTTATTAAAAATTGTAGTGATGTTTTGGCTCCAATTCTTACTAATTTGTTTAATAAGTCTCTTACTGAAGGTTCCTTTTCAGAACAATGGAAAATTACTGATAACCATATTGAAGATGTGAGTGGACAACAAGGCACCGACCGTTTGACGAAGTTACTCTCGTTCCTTCGTATCGAGGTGGAAAGCGAAGAACGCATTGAGATGTCGCGTACTGGATTTGGACTACCCAACGATCAAGAGAAGAAGACATCAAAAGGTAAAACTATCGAACGCGCATCGGAAACAATTACTTCGAGAAATGTAGCGAGCGCTAGTGTTTTATTAACCGCAAACGAGGGAAAAGCTAGATGTATATTTTGCAATGCACCACACGATTCGTCAAAGTGTGAGTACGCGCGGAAGTTACCATTTGACGAACGACGCGTTCTTGTAAAAAAGGCAGGCGCATGTTTCTATTGCTTAAATCGGGGACACATTGCGAAAAAATGCCGCGTGAGAATTTTATGCGATTGGTGTGCTAAACGCCACACTTTAGTCATGTGCACAAATTTGGGTAAAAAGGACAACGATTCGCAAAATTCCGAATTAAAAACGAAGGCGAAGGATACGAATAATACTAATGAATGCGCTTTGACTAATTTTTCGGTACATCCAGCTGTTTGTCTGCAAACCTTAAGAGTTAAGATTTTTTCCGATAAGAAAGAACGGACGGTACGAGCCATTATAGATACCGCATCACATCGTTCATATATACGATCCGCTGTTGCTCGAAAGATGGGTTACACGACGCGAGGAAAAAGAAATATCGTGCACAGTCTGTTCGGCTGTACTAGATCGGCTAATGTCGAATGCAATGAATATTTGGCTCGGGTAAAAAGTCTGGATGGATCCTACGCGTGCAACTTTTCGGTGTTAGATTTTGACGTCATCTGCGATAATATACCGTGTCTCAAATCGGAAGTATTAACCGACGAACTTCGTGATAAAGATATTATTCTCACAGATGTAGGAGATGACGATGAACCGGTAAGTTTACTAATTGGAGCCGATGTCGCAGGCGAGTTGATGATGGGCGAAAAGATAAAATTGGCAAGCGGCCTTAATGCATTTAATACTCGCTTGGGTTGGGTCATCATGGGTAAAACATCGAGGGTTCAAGAACGCGATAGAACGGACGCTGCGTTATCCTTGCTTACGATGCTCGTGCAAGAGGCTGATCTTACAGCTCTATGGGAATTAGATACTCTAGGTATAACCGACCCTATACAAAAGCTTGAAAAGAAAGCGCAAGATGAGCGAACAAAGAAATTTTTGATAGATACTGCTAAATTAAATAATAACGGTAGATACGAGGTGAAACTGCATTGGAGGGAAGATCACGCGCCTATTCCTGATAATTACGAGGTTGCTCTACATAGGCTAGAGAACAATATCGCTAAACTTAAGAAGCAAGATCTATTTTCTGCGTATAATGGAATATTAAATGATTGGCTTACTGAAAGTATAACAGAGGTTGCATGCCCTACACGCGATAAGCCATGTCTTCCCCATAGACCCGTGTTGAAAGCGTATGGTACGACAAAGATTAGGCCGGTATTTGACGCGTCATCGGCGAAAAGGGGGCTCCCTTCATTAAATAATTGTTTAGAGACGGGGCCGAACTTAATAGAACTCGTACCTTCAATCCTGAATCGTTTTCGCGAGTATCAAATTGGTATCGTAGCCGATATTAAAAAGGCGTTTCTTCAAATAGTCATAAATGAAGATGATCGTGATTTTTTACGATTTCTTTGGATTTCGGAAGGTAATATGATTACGTTACGACATTGTAGAGTAGTTTTCGGTCTCGCATGCAGCCCTTTTATATTGTCTGCTATAATTGAGTTACACTTGTCAAAATCGTTAAGAAAATGCACTTCGAAGGACAACATAGACGAGACAAAAGAAATCATTGAAAGGTTGTCTAAAGCATTTTATGTGGATAATTGTGTAGTAAGTGTCGAATCGCAAAAGAAGGCGACACAATTCATTCGTGAAGCTAGTACCGTGATGCGGCTTTGAATTACGAGGTTGGGAAACGACAAAAGACCAGGCTCAGAACTCATCGACATTGGTGCTAGGAATGCTATGGAATAAGATCGAAGATACGATTGCGATAAATCCGGATCTGCTCGATATAAGAAACGCGAATGTAGTCACGAAGCGAACTATTTTATCGCAAACGCAGAAAATTTTTGATCCTATAGGTCTCACATGTCCTGTTTCCCTGCAACCTAAATTAATACTTCGTTCTTTATGGGCCGAGAAAATCGGTTGGGATTGTGAGGTAACGGGCAAGACGAAACAAGAATTCGAATCGTGGCGCGATAGTATCAATTTGCTTAAGCAGTTAAAAGTACCTAGGCATATAGAAAGCGGAAAATTAACTGTGCATGTTTTCGGAGACGCGAGTGCGTCGGCATACGCGGCGGCGGTTTTCGCGCGGGTAGAAAACGGAGACAATATCACCGTCAGCTTATTAAACGCACGTTCGCGTGTCGCCCCAAAACAAGCAACGATGCCACGACTTGAGCTGATGGCAGCTACCATAGCAGCTAGACTTGCGACAGCGACAATTAATTCATTGACTAGGACGATTTCAAAGACATATTTCTGGACGGATTCCACAACGGTGTTAGCGTGGATACGACGGGATACGCAATGGGGGGTATTTGTTTGGAACCGCGTTAAAGAGATTCGAACCATAACTAATATAGAGGATTGGCATTATGTGCCAAGCGAGAAGAATGCGGCAGATCTCCCATCGCGCGGTTGCGATCCCGAACAACTTATTAAATCAGAATGGTGGTTTGGGCCTAAATGGCTGCAGAAGTTAGAAACAGAATGGTCGGTTCCAAGTTATACAACGAACGAAGACGAAGTGAAGCGCGAGATAAAAAAGACTGTCCTGGCTCAAATGGTCATTATAGAAAGGGAAAACTTTAAGGCTAGAGATTATTTTTCATCGTATTCCCAATTCCTTCGATTTTGCGCTTAGGCTAAAAGATTTTGCTCTAATTGTCGAAAAAGTATCGCAAAGAAAAAGGCCGCGAAATCGGACGTGTTAGGAATTAGTAAATTGTATAGCACAAAGCAAGAACGACAATCATTAAACATCAGCTATAAGGAGATAAAGGACATGGAGTGCCAAGTTCTACGACATTTACAGTATAAGACTCTACTAAACAATGATAAACAAAAATTGTCTTCATTCAAAACATGGATAGATGCTAATGGTTTATACGTTTTAAAAACACGAATAGTTAATCGCAAAGACGTATCGACATTTTTATCGCCCATTCTGCTAGATAATGACGACGATATAGTTTACTTATGAGTAAGGGAAACACACGAAAGACTAGGACATGGCGGCGCACTTGTTACGATGAACGTTTTGCGGGAACGATTTTGGATAATTTCTTTAAGAAAAATAATTCGTAATATAATTGCAAAATGCCTTGTATGTAATCGGCAACAAGCTAAACGCTTAGAATGCGAGCCACCGCCACTTCCTACCAATCGGGTACGCGATGCGGCGGTCTTTGAAATTGTACGAGTCGATTTTGGGGGGCCATTATTCTTGCGTGAAGGAAGTAAAGCCTGGATATGTCTATTTACCTGTGCGGTTTACAGGGCCGTACATCTGGAATTAGCCTCGTCGTTATCAGTTATCGCATTTATCGAATGTTTACGTAGATTCGTAGCTCGTCGTGGACGTCCTCGCGTAATATATTGCGATAACGGCACAAATTTTGTCGGAACGAGAAACATTTTTAACAAAGTAGATTGGAATAAAATAAGAAAGTATAGCTCAGCCATTCAAATTGATTGGATATTTAATCCACCTTCAGCCCCGTGGTGGGGGGGATGGTGGGAAAGACTCGTAGGAGTTTTAAAGAGAATTTTAAGGAAAACTCTGGGACGAGCTAGTTTGACATATGAGGAACTTATGACAGTTCTATGCGAATCCGAGGCTGTTATAAACGCACGGCCAATTACATACGTTTCGGAAGATCCGGATGATTTTAAGCCCTTATCCCCTTCAATGTTCTTATAAGAGAGCGCGACGCATGGCATGCCAGAATGCGATATGATTTATTACTCAAAATTGGGGAGAAAAATAAAATACAGACAAAAACTTTTAAATGATCTCAAGGTACGCTTTCGCACCGAATATCTAGGCAGTTTATTAGGCAAAAGCAACGGAAAAGGGTCCAAAAAGATTAGCATTGGTGATATAGTAATGATTGGTGATGATATCCATAAACGTATAGATTGGCCTCTCGCAAGGGTAATCGAAGCAATACCCGGTCGTGACGGAAAATCTAGAGTTTTCATTCTTAAGACTAAAGATGGTATTTTTAAGCGACCATTACAAAGATTATATCCCCTCGAGGTCGAACAAAAAGATACTAGTACAATTAGAGATTTACGCGAAAGTGTACGTAATGTTAAATTCGAAAAATGTACCCCGGAAATTGTTGATATAGTTCGTACTGATAGCAAAGATAAGATAGATAATATTGTAACTTCCCGAAAGGGAAGAATAATTAAGAAACCACAACGATATACATGTTAGATTTAAGTATTTAATAATTAATGTTTGTCTATATTTAAGGATTTGTGAATTATTTTTAAGAGAAAATAATGTAAGCCTTACGAAAGGTTTTTGGGGGGAGGATGTTGTGGCCTTATGTGTGTGCGTTCCCGCGTCCGATAGTTTTACAACGTTCGCGAGGTGCGCCGGGGTCAATTAGAGAGCCATGGGGTTGGTCCGCGCTTCTAATCGATAATTTGGAGTGTGCGTAGGGCGACGAACACCTGTGGAGGACAGTACGGGAATGTGTATAGAGACAGTCGATAAGTGACCACGTGTTCTGGTAAATGTATTAGTGTATGTAATAAATTTCTAACTGATAAAAGCATTTGTGTCCTACTCCCTTCTTCACAATTAACACTAATCATCTAAGTGGATTTATATCTTTTTATCAACATGGCTTTAGGGTTGGTAGATCAACAACTACTAACTTACTAAACTTTAAGGAGTATGTGATTGACTCTCTTAATAGTAAATTTCAAATTGATGTTGTATATACAGACTTTAAGGCAGCATTTGATAGAGTCAATCATTCTCAATTATTATGTAAACTGGCCAAATATGGTGTTTATGGATCTCTTCACTCCTGGATCCGTTCATTCATATCTTGTAGGAAATTTAATGTTTGTATTGATAATCAATTCTCATGCTTATGTAACGTTTCATCCGGGGTACCCCAAGGATCACATTGTGGTTCACTACTCTTCATTGTCGCTCTGAATGATATTACTTCTGTTATTAGTAATTCACATTGCTTGTTATATGCAGATGATTTAAAAATTTTTAAAAATATTTCGTGTGACAATGATTCTATTTCATTTCAGAATGATATTGATAGGTTAGTTGATTGGTCCACAGATAACTGCTTTTGCTTTAGTTTTGACAAATGTAAAGTTATGACTTACGCTAGAGGTAAACACACTGAATACAATTACTATATGCATAATACTCCATTGCATAGAGTTCAATCTTATAAAGACCTAGGAATTATTTTCGATAGTAAGCTTTTGTTTGATGAACATATTAATATGGTTGCTACGTAAGCATCTAAGCGTTATGCTAGAGATTTCAAATCATTAGACACACTTATTTACTTGTACAAGACTTTGATGAGATCAATTATTACGTATGGTTCAGAGATATGGTTTCCTAAAACTAAATACCAAATAAGAAGGCTCGAATCCATTAATCATATATTCTTACGCTTTCTTTCTTTTAAAATTGGGTCACCAATGTCTTTTACTGATCATAATTACTCTCCTGTTGCTTCCAAAATTAATTTATGCACTATACAATCTTTTGTTAATTACCTTGGAGTGATGTTATTATATAAATTAATTAAGAATTATATTGACGATCCACATAGTTTAAGTATGATAAATTTTTCAGTTCCTCCGAGAACACAGGATGAATTCTAATTTTTTTGATATTAAACTTAAAAATTTTGGACTAAATGATTTTTCTACCGTTGATAGATATTGCAATAAGTTGAATAATATTTTGTTTAAGAATAACATAGATCTGATGACAGTGTCAATATCTAACTTTAAAAATATTATTAGAATGGAGTTATTTGATTATAATTAAGCATACTTAGTGAAAATATATTTTTTGTTTTATTTATAATCGTTATCGATTGGATCCCATTTTTATGTTAATATTCTCCACCTATTATATTTTTATTTCTTAAATGTATATTAAGGGTTTATACCTGTCAAAATTAATAAATAAATAAAATATCAGCATTTAATTCAATGATACATAGGGCTCTTGCTATTCCATTATCAGAAACAGCATTTGAAAAAGAAATAGGTGTTATAAAAGAAAAATGCCGAAAATAATGGTTATAAAGCCAATCTAATTGATAAATTGTTACTTAATAAATTATATAAAAAAGCAATAAATAAAGTGTACCCTAGAATAAGAGATACTAATGTAAAATATAGAACAATAACATATTTTGGCAACATATCAGAAAAAATTGCAAATATTATAAAGAAAGATGTACCCAGACAGTGTAAAAATAGCTTTTAAACCATATAATAAACTAAGTAACGTATTATTAAGGAGAAGATAGACAAAATTGATAAATCAGTGTATAAGTTTCAATGTAATTCATGTAATGGTGTGTATTTGGGCCAAACGAGAAAAAAATTTAGAATTAGATTAAACGATCATATAAGAGCAATTAAATTAAAAAATGATACATCAACATTTGCTGAACACATTAATAATTGGTCATGAATTTGATAATACATTAACACCGATCCATTATATATAAATAAAGGTAAAAAACTGAACGTATTTGAGTCCTTAGAAATATTTAAGTATAATAAATTAAAAAATGTCAACTTATTAAATGATCAAATAAACTTAAAATACACATCACTATTTAAATGTATAATCCCGAAAGAACAAAAACCATCCCCATCATAGCAGTAAGTAGTTACCTAATTTAAGTATAAATACTATGTAATTTAACATTAGCTTTAACTGTTGATAATGACTGTAAGTCGAAACCAGTGCAGGGTTTAAATAAAAATTTGGTGACAGTGCAAATATTAAAAGTTGTCTTATTTCTATATCTTTAGAAATTGTTTTTGGTCCTTCACAGCTCCATAAACAACAAAGGGATTCCATTAAACTATTACATTGTATAATTTTTTATTTAAATAATTTCCATATTAATATGTAGACCAGAGATGAACCATTGTTATTAAACGACAAAATGTAAACAAGCAGTGACTGAGGACTCTTTCGCTAACAATGTCCACAAAAGAATCAAATTTTAACAACTGTTAATACATTTGGAGCCATAATAGTTTGACGTCCAAGTCTCAGTTAGCACTCTCATATATTTGTGATTTACTACTTTTAGTGAGTGTTAACGAACACCAATAAAAGGCACAGCAAACACTATATGTGAATTAAGGATAAAACCTTTAGAAATTGTTTTTGTTCCTTCACAGCTACGTATACAGCAAAGAGATTCAATTAAACTAAAACATTGTACAATTTTCATCTAAACAATTACCATATTAATACGTAGACCAGAGATGAACCATTGTTATTAAACGAAAAACTGTAAACAAACGTTGAATGAGGACACCATTGCTAACAATCTCCACAAAAGAGTCAAATTGAAATTATTGTTCTGTACAACAATTCACTTAGAGCCATAACAGTTTGGCGTCCTAGTCTCAGTTTTAGCGAGTGTTAACGAACACCAATAAAAGGCTGCAGTAAACACTATTTGTGGATTAAGGATAAAACTTTTAGAAATTGTTTTGGTTCCTTCACAGCTATGTAAACAACAAACAGATTTTATTAAACTATTACATACTATAATTTTTATGTAAATGATTACCATATTAAAACGTACACCAGACATGAATCATTTTTATAAGACGACAAAATGTGAACAGGTGGTGACTGAAGACTCTTGCTAACAGTTTCCACAAAAGAATAAAATTTTAGCAATTCCTTAGGACGACTCAATTGGAGCCATAATATTTTGACATCCAAGTCTCAGTAACAAACTCATATATTTTGAATTATTACTTTACTTTTAGTGAGTGTTAAAGAACACCAACAAAAGGTTGCAGTAAACAGCATTTAGCTAATAAAATCTTCACAAACTGTATTTGTTTCTTCACAGTTACATAAACAACAGAGATTCCATTAAACTATTACATTGTATAATTTTCATGTAAATGATTACCATATCAATGCGTAGACCAGCGATGAACCATTGTTATTACATGACAAAATGTGAACAAAAGGTGACTGGAGACACTTTTGCTAACGATCTGGATAAAAGAATCGAATCTTAACAATTCCTTTGTACCACAACACACTTGAAGCCGTAATAGTTTGACATCCAAGTCTCAGTTACCACTCTCATATATTTGTAATAAATCCGAGTTTCACTAACAGAAACTAACACGTACATTTTAAATTACGTATACTTTGTTAATTGTAAAAAGTCAACAAAATGATTCCAATGTTGCTTCCTTTTTTGGTTGCTCATATATTGCAATATTATTTATAAATTTGTTAAGAAAGTTACATAACTTTTTTCTTTGTCTTTGTACTTTATATAATTAGTAAAATATTAAACAGGTCTTGCCTATGTAAAAATATATTCACACAAGCAACTTAGCATTTTATATTATAAATCTTAGAAAAAACTAAAATGTATCTACATACCTATCGATTGAAACTTGTGCTTTCTATCAATTCTTAATATTATATCACTTCTGCTTTTATAGCTATAAAACGAAAGTCTCTCCAATAATTACAAACATTTAAAATTTACTATGAACACATCTGGACAAATCTACTTCTGTCTTAGTTATTTCTTTCAATTCTTCTTGTAAAAGCCGATGAAGTGTTTTTCCATCATGTTTATATAACCAATAGCCATTTCCATCATTTACAAAGTCATATCTCTTTGGTCCTGATCGAGGGGAACTTAACCAGATTTGTCGATTAGGAATTTGTCTGTTTATTACATAAGTTCCTATTTGAGGTCCAAGATTTAATGTTAACACTCCATCCTAAAAAAGTTAAATATACTTAAATTACCTATACTTTTTGTTAAGTGTTTACAGATATCAATAAATCCAAAGAATAAGCATGTTAAATGTGTAGAATTTTCTTTTTAGAAATATAAATGAAAATGTTTAATTTAACATGTAATTATTGTCTGTCTTACTCTAAGTAAAAAAGAATAATTAAAAACTGAGTTGTTACATGACAATATTTAAACCTATAGCACGTTATTATTACTCACACTGTAAGACACATCGGCGTTCTTTAAATGAGAATTTAATTCTATTAGTTCTTCCAAGTAATCTGAAAGGCTCTGCAAAGTTTCTTCATACGCCTTTTCATACGTAATGGATTCGAGTGATTCTCCTGTAGAAACAGATAAGCATACTTTCTTCCCCACAGCTTCATCCAGTAGTTTAGTCATAAAAGTAACACGATTTTTGAAAAGCACTAAATTTCTTTGTGTAACTGAATATTGTAAAAACTGCATACTATTAAATAGCGGAACACAATAATTACAGAATCGTTTACAACGCATCATCTTGTAGTACCATAAGATAAAACAAACATGACTTCCAAACCTCTCCGTAACAATCGGGACGAATGTAAAAATCACGTACAAATCTACCAGATTACCTAGAATATTAGAAACCCCAATAAACAGAAAAAAATAGCGTTATAGAACGTCAACTAACACAAATTTGCTGCTAATAATCTAACAGCTGATCATAGATTAGAGAAGGTTTATAGATGGATCACTCGAACATTCGAGTTTCAGCGCTGTCTGCCAGGTGGGCACTCAACTATTTGCAATGAATAATAAGAATGTATTTTTTTTGTTTTTGTAATATTTTAATATGAAAAAGTTATAATGTAACATGTAATAACCCTTTAACAAAAAGAAAATTTTTGTTTTCTTTAAGAATATGGGTTAAAACATGTCAAAATTATAACTTCAATAACAAAATGCGAGGGAGTAACAAAAATAAAAATAAAAAACTACATTAAGATTATTTATTATATGGGACAAATAAAGTTATACAATTTACGATTATAAATAAGAAAATTAAAAGAAATTATAAATTTACATACAAATGTAACAACTACAGAAATAATTAATTGGTGTTTCACGTTTTACGTTATCCTTTACTTCAGGTTAAAGTTGTTTTGGTGATATGCAATGTTTTATAAATTAAAGGTCAATACGTCTGAAAATATAAAACAAACCATTTTTAAACCTGCCTATTCTATTGATAAATAAATATACTGCAATTATTTTCTATGTGATATTTTTATAAAACCAATCGTATAGTAAGGAAACACTTACCGAAAGTATTGGGCAAGGAACTGTTTCTTTGTATTAATTTGTGTCTGCATACCTTTTCCATTTGTGTATTCTTTCCTTTTTTTTTTCGAATGATAATGAGTATCAGGTTTTCACATATATTTACGTTTTTAAATCGAAATAATATTTGCCGGCACCCGGCACACTTGCACTTATATTTACGTTTGTACGGATTTTCCCATTAGTGCCCATTACCAGTGTATGGGATGTGAGACTAGTCTGCCCCCTGTAGCAAATGTCAAAAAGTAGTCATTTTAAATAGCTTCGGAAGCTAAAACATTAGTAGCAACCAATAATCCGAAAATTGCCATTTACAAGTAATATCAACAGATAGCGCATTTGTGCATGTCGTCCTTATCTGGATGTAATTAGTATTTCCCCATATAATTTATAGACGCTCAAAACAAAATATTTATGTTGTACAATGTGAAAATGTGAATTAAGAAATGATTAGCATACTTAAAGTTTTTAAAATGTGTAATAAATTCTCCGTTGTGTCTATTTAATGTGCAAGTGTTAAAAACGTATAAGAACGTTAAAACTCTTGTAAGAAGAATAAACGAATCAGTTTATTCTTTCGTGTTTATGTTTAAATAGTTTTCAATTTTGTTTGTATTTTCCTTTGTCCTTTGTTTTAAATTGTAATAATTTTAAGTATTCCTTTTTTAATTATAATAAAAAAACATACTTTACTTTTGTTTTTTTTTTTTAACAAAAAATAAAGAAAAGGAACAACCCCCATGCGGTGCTAGAAATTTCAAATTTTCCGCCATGTGTTAATATTCTATTGATTGTTAGATGGCACCAAAAAAAGGACAATGTCCTATATTTTAGTAGCACATAGTAGCTGCGTCCCGTAAGACCTTTTTGACATTTGCTACAGTGGGCAGCACAATCGTTCAAAATTTAAAGCTCCCGATCTATTTTGTCTATGGCCCATTACCCATTAGCCTTAAACACCTAGCTTTAACAGCATTCTTTATTAGGCAACCCACTCTACAACTTTTATATCGCCATCTATTACGTGAGCACTCAACTATTTCACAAAATGACATACTGAACATCCGATGGTGACAGTATTTTTGTTCCACAATTTTTATTAACACTGACAATATTGTTTCGGCAGTTATGCCATTCTCAAAGTGAATGTATATTAAGGTATTACAAAAGTATTTATAAGGGGTTGAAGACTATTATAATTCTACAACTTAAATGCTAACATAAAATTACAGAGTATGTTACCGGTCTGTCACTGCTAACTTTAATAACGGGGAAATCCCAAATTCGGTTTGGTCATTTGTTACCTGTTTTTGTTCTGTTACGGCTTTTTAAATTTCTAAAATTTCCAAGAGATTTAAACGTTTACTTTTATTACAATTATGTATAAGTTTTACACTATTACAATCTACAAAATTATTATTATCAATACAATGATCTGCTAAACCTGAATTCTTTTTAAAATTTTGAATAGATTTTTTGTGTTCATTCAAACGTATTTTTAATGAGCGACCTGTTTGACCTAAACAGATAGACGGGCAATTCAGACGTTTGATTTGATACACACCATTTTTGTCGAGAGTATCTTTTTTATCAATTTTATTGTTAACTAATAAAGAGCCTAAATTAGTTTTGTTTACAGAGATGGGAGTGACATCTAATTTCTTTAATTTGTTGATGATATGTTTGGTAATCTTAGGCACATAGTTTACGTGATCGTGATGGTTCTTAGTGGGACCTGGTTGGTGCTCATGATACAATGAACGTAAGAAGGTAGGACTGCAGGCAGGATGGGCGGGTTATCGCTACGTCACCTTGAGAGTAAAACGTTCAGTAAGTAACGTGTGTAACGACTAATAACGGTCATTTACCACATTTGAAACGACGAAAATCAAATTTGAGTGGAAATTTGTTATCTAAAATAAATATTGACAACTCAGAACCACTTCTCGAAGAAATTCTGAGCGACTCTCATTTTGATGGTCTAGAACATCTTGCTGGATATCTTTGTCACAAGTCTGGGTAAAATTATGAAGTCCAATACATTTACGTGGACGGACTATGTCTGTGAAGGTGGTTTGAAAAAACCTTCAGAAGAGTTTATGCGAAAAATTGAAGAGTTGAAATGTATATTTCTAACTTTTAACAGGGATAGCTTATTAATAACATCTGGGTATATAAAAAACTTTTAGACAAAAGCATATCTGTCGACCTTAACGAACCAACGAAAAAAATATTTTTTCGATCCAGAATGTTTTTCAGACTAAGGGATTTAAACAGTCACTTAAAAACAACAAATTTAACAAAAAACTTTTAAAAAATTGTACTACATATTTCTCATAACCATTCCTTAAGATTGTCACTAAATAAAGTTCGGATTCAATAAAAAACAACAACTTAAGTTTAAGTACCTATACATATTTGGTTTTTTTTTATTGATTTATCTATTCCTTAAATCGACAGACATTCGCAAAATAGAATGGATTTTAGCAAGTAAACCTAAGTGTAATGTAAACGTAAATCGCACTGAAATTGAATATGGAAATTTTGAAAATTGACGCGCCGGAAAAAACCAAAAACCACTTTTAAAATGTATAAGCTATTGTTATTGGTTAATGCATTTGTAAAAGTGTTTTAAATGAAAATTAAATAAATATTAAAATACAGTCTTTTACTACAGGAATTGCATTTCTGATAGCGTATCTTTTCCCTTTTTTTTTAAGCGGTTTAAATTACGTTATTTTTATTTGTTTTTTTAACAATAGATGCATCGTTTAACACACTGTTATGTGTATTCTAATAGAACAGAACTCTCAAGATGACGTCATGCGCAAAGGAAGACCATTTTGCGTTCGCTTGCAATCCTACCTTGTTAAGTTTATTGTATCATGGTTGGTGCTATTAGTACCCTGGTACGAATGCGGCTGTATCCCGGATTCAATTAATGCGGGTTTAAGTCTATCAATTGTATAATATTCACTTTAAATGCGAATCGTTCGTCGTATCAATGATTTTGTATGGGCCTTCGTATGGTTGTTCAAGTGATTTCTTTATTCTATCGACTCTCACGAATACATGGGTGCACTCGTGAAGTGCCTTGTGAACGAAGACTCGTGTTTTGTGGTGATGAGCGGACGGTTCCGTTCTCGTTTTGCGCATGGCTAGTCGTAAGTGTTCGAGAAAATATTGTGGATCTTGTTGTTGGTCCTCTTCGATGAAAAATTTTCTAGGAAGCTTCAGTGTGGTGCCAAATGTCAATTCCGCGGCAGAAGTTTTGATGTCCTCTTTGTAACTATTTCGGAGTCCCAATAAAACTACGGGAAGGACTTTGACCCAATCAGATGTTTCGTGACACTTGACTGCTGTCTTGAGAGAACGGTGCCATCTCTCTAAAATCCCATTGGATTGAGGATGATATGCTGTAGTTCTTATTCTTGAACTCCCGATTAGTTTGACCATTGCATCAAATATCTAAGAATCGAATTGAGTTCCTCTGTCCGTAGTGATTACTGTTGGTGTTCCGAAACATGCAACCCAAGTTGCGAAAAACGCGTCTACGATGGTATCGGCAGCAATGTCTTTTATCGGAATGGCTTCGGGCCATCGTGTCGTCCTGTCGATCATCGTTAGGCAATAACGATATCCACATGACGGCGGTAATGGTCCAACGATGTCCACGTGGACATGGTTGAATCGTTCATCAGGGACTGCGATGTGAATCGGTTGATGTCTTGTGTGTCTGCTGATTTTTGATCGTTGACATGAAAGGCATGTACGTGCCAAATTTGTTTGTCCATACCGGGCCATACAAACTTGCGGCTAATTTCCCGACGATTGCTCCTTCCGCTGGCGTGCGCCTTATTGTGAACCACATCAAAAATCTGTTTCCTTAGGGTTGATGGAATATATGGATGGATTGTGTCCGTGGAGATATCGCAATACACAGTGGTTTCTGTGCCATCCACCCTCAGTTGTTTGAACTTAAGTGATGACTCTTGTTCAAGTAAATGTTGAAGCTCTGGATCCTCGCTCTGCTCTCGGGCAATGTCCTCTGTCGTTACAATGATGGGCATTACGATTTCTTGAATTCTGGAAAGAGCATTGGCGACACTGTTCTCGATACCGGTGACATGGCGGATTTCGGTTGTAAATTGACCAATTAAATCCAGATGACGTTGTTGTCTTGGAGATGACGCGCCGGAGAGTTTAGTTTTCCGACCGGAACGCGCACGGAGTTTTACAACGACGAGCTGCATTACCGAACTTCTCATGATAATAACTGTTATGTTCTTGTCTGTGAGGGGAGGAATCAATACACTTGATGTAGATGTGATAGGCGGTAGCTTTGAGCGAGCACGAGCTTGCGTCTTGTAACGTGGTCCGTATACGACTGCCCCTGCCGGGCTCTTTTGATGTCTATCGTCAAAGGGCGGCGTTGCTACGCAGGGTCGTACTCACACAACATCTTCCTCTTTTTATTTAAACAAAACGAATGATACACAAATTAAGGTTACAAATAATATCGAATATTGAAACAATATAATGTTTATAATATATTAGTTTACATTAGTATTAGAGACTGAAATATTGTATAGAAATAAAATCATGTGTTTGTTTAGGTCCGGCGCTGTGTCTTGCCCATCAGGTGTTGTATATAGCGTTGTGGCGGTTTAGGCTGGCGAGCGGACCGACGCGGGGCAATGTTGTTATCTGGGGTGATAGAGATTTTGTTTTTGTTCGGCGAGTTTGCGTTTGTTTGATCGGACGTCTTATCGTTTGTGTTGAAGGGATTGGTGTTGCCTGCGCTAGTACTATCGGCGTCGGTCGAGGGGCCGTTGTTCGGGTTGTCGATATTCTGATGAATGTGATCAGTTGGAGGGGGAGGTTCATCGCGGGGAGTGTGATTTATGATGATTGGGGCTGGGTTATCGGTGTTAAGGTCGTGCTTGTAAGGGGCTGGAACGATGTGCCATCGGTTTCGGCGGATTTTACTGCCTTTTTCGTTTATTATGATAAACGAGTTCGGCATGTCGTCGCGGTTCACGATTTTACCGTATAAGCGCATATCTATTATCCATACACTATCGCCTATTTTTAAATCATTTAATTTGGACGCACGATGACGTTTATTGTACATGCATTCCTGTTTCTCTTTTCTTAATTTTTCTTTTGAAGCGACTTCGGTGTGGTGTGTGAATGTTCCGAGATTTTTTTGTAGGCTTGGTAAGCGTGATTTTATTTTCCTCGAGAACATGAGTTCCGCCGGTGAAAATCCGTTTTCTAGAGGTGTCGTTCGGTATGCTAACAAGCCGAGGTCTATGCACGGGCATTTTTTAATGATTTTTTTTGCTATTTTGACCGCGGCC
The DNA here is from genome assembly GCA_029378335.1 of Agrilus mali. NCBI lineage: Eukaryota > Metazoa > Arthropoda > Insecta > Coleoptera > Buprestidae > Agrilus > Agrilus mali. The sequence continues at coordinate 11,371,893 of CM055662.1, forward strand.
TCGGCAGCTCCGTTGCTCTGGGAGTATTTGGGGGAGCTGGTTTTATGTATGAAATCGTATTCTTTTGCAAATTGTTGAAAGCCCGAGGAAAACTGTGTGCCGCAATCGCTTCGCACGACATCCGGTATACCGAAACGAGCAAACACCGTTTTGCATTGAGCGATTATTTCGTTTTCCGTCATCGATTTTAGAGGGCAGATTTCAAAGAATCTTGAGTAGTAGTCGGTAATGATTAAGTACCAGCGTTTTTCGTGGAAAAGGTCTAGTCCCAACTTTTGCCACGGTCTATCGGGGTGTTCTTCTTTGACGAATGGTTCGTGGGTGTTTTTTCTTTCTTCGACGCATGCCGGGCAGTTTTCGATAAAATTTCTCAGCTGTGAGCTTAAACCGGGCCACCACACCGATTGCTTTGCTCTTTCGCGACATTTATTTATGCCTAAATGACCTTCATGAATTTTCGTTAAGATTTCTAATTGCATGGATGGAGGTATCACTAGTCTAGCATTATAGAGTAACATTTTGTTGCAAACTGAGAAATTGTTTTTGTGTTCATAGAATGGAATGACGTTGGGTTGATTTCTATTTTTTGCTGGCCACGCGAATAGGCAGTATTTTTTTAGTTTTTCGCAAACGGGGTCTTTGTTTTGTTCTTTTTCGATCCTGTCTAACATAGGTGTGGTCGCCGGTAAGCTGCAAATGATCGAATTCACGTAATAGCTGATTTCGTTTGGTAGATCGTCCGTGTTTATTCCGGTGTCGCGTGACGGGTGGCGAGATATAAAATCCGCTAGTACAAGTTGTTTACCCGGGACGTAAACGATTTTGTAATTATATCTCATTAAGCGCAGACGGATCCGTTGTAGTCTGGGAGTGAGCTCATCCAATGGTTTCGTTTGTAATATTTGGAGTAAAGGTTTGTGATCGGTTTCAAGCGTCACGCTTATGCCGCACACGTACTCCTTGAATCGTTCTAATGCGAATGCCAATGCCAAGGCCTCCTTTTCAATTTGACTGTACCTCTGCTCGCAAGGCGTCAAGGTTTTCGAAGCGTAAACTATTATTTCGCGATTTTTACTCTCTCCCTCCTGCATGAGGGCCGCTCCCAAGCCAAACCCGGATGCGTCTGCCTGGATAATAATATTTTTTGTGTAGTCGTAGTGGGCTAATGTTGGAGCTTCTTTTATTGAATTTTTAATTGTGTCGAAAGCTTTTTGTTGTGTATCGAGCCATACGAACGGGGTGTTGTTTTTCATTAGAGCATTGAGGGGTTCCAAGATCGATGATTTGTTCGGTATGAATTTTCCTACGTAATTAACTACGCCGAGAAATTGCTGTAGTGTTTCCTTATCTTGAGGAGTAGGAAATTCTAATATGGCGGACGCGCGTTGCGGGAGAATATCGATGCCTTTGTTTGAAATTTTGTGACCTAAGAAATCAAGGCTTTCAGTGGCAAACGTGCATTTCTTTTTATTAAGGGTGACGCCTTCTTTGCGTAAACGTTCAAGTACGGTTCTCAGAATGTCGTCGTGTTCCTGTCGGTTCGAGGCATGTATTAACACGTCGTCCACGTTGACGCGTACATTAGGTAGCCCGATAAACAACTCCGAAAACATTTGAAGGAAGTAGTCCGACGCGCAGTTCACTCCGAAAGGTAGACATGTAAATAAAAATCTCCCGAAAGGGGTTATAAAGCATGTTAAAGACTGACTTTCTTTATCGAGTCGAATCTGGTGATAACCAGAGTTCGCGTCCAGTTTTGAAAAAATGTTTTTTCCTTTTAATGTGGCTAATAACATGTCGATTTTTGGGAGGGGATGAACTGCACGTTTGACACTTTTATTTAATTCGGTAAAATCGACGCAAAGCCTGATTTCGTCGCTGTCTTTTTTAGGCACGATAGCGATTGGGCTACACCAGTCTGTCGGAAAGTTTACTGGTAAAATTACACCGAGACTTAACAATCTCTCTAATTCTTGTTTTAATTTTGGCATTAGCGGAATTGCCACTGGGCGGGACGTCGACTGCGCGTAAGGTTTTATGTTTTCTTTTAAATGAATCTTTAATTTTCTTCTAAAATGTCCGAGACCGTTGAAGACGTCTTTGAATTCTTCTAGTATTTCTCTTGTTTCTGTCTGTGTATTTTTTATTGAGCGCAAATTATAAATTTTTTTTAAAATATCGAATTCGTGGATTTCTGGTCTACCTAGCAAGTTATCTTTTAGATTTTTGACGACGTATATTTTTGCAGGAATGGATTTGGAATCGTATATAATGTTCTCCGCGATAAAGCCTACAGTAATTAGTTCCGTGTTACCTGCTGCGAGTAGTTTTTTGTCGGTCGGGTATATTTTGATGTTTTTCGGTACGTATTTGGATGAGATACAAGTCACGTCCGCGCCGGTATCGATTAGAAAACGAATTTTTTCTTGGAATCCCGTAATTTTAAGTTTGATGACGAAATTTTCCGCGTGTTTGTAATTGTCTCTTACCCTACCGAGAAATGTTGGTGTGGTGTCGCTGTCGTCGCTGCTGCTTTCGCCGTTGTGTATATCTTCTACTCGTTGCACCTTCTTGGATTTGCAGACTCGATCCCAGTGTCCTGTTTTGTTGCAGTTTCGACAAGTGGAGTTGATCGCAGGACATGTTTTGACGTCTTTGTGTCGTTCATATCCGCACCTGTAGCATGCTAGGGTCTCCTTGGTGTTGTGGCCTGGCTGATGTTTTCTTCCTATTTTAGCGTCTTTAGGCCTTTGTTTCGCGACTCTATCTATGTCGGATGTTTTGTCTTGACGAATAGCCTTGTTTTCTCGTGTTTGAATTTCTGCTTGGCGTGCTGTTGCTATCGCATCTTTCAGGGTAAGATTGGACATGAGTTGCAGTCTTTCCGATGTGCGTTGGTCATGTATGCCGATGACTATGCGATCGCGGATCAGCTCGTCTTTAAGGGTACCATACTCGCATGATTCCGCCAGCGTGTGTAGCGCTGTGACGAAAGAGTCTACGCTCTCCTGTTCTCCTTGGGTGCGTGAATTAAATCTGACTATTTCAAAGATTGTGTTTTTCTTCGGGGAAAAGTATTCGTCGAATTTTTTTCCGATTTCATCGAGTGTTGTTGTTTCCGAAGTGACAGGCATAATTTGCTTTAAAATATCTTCTGATTTTTCGCCCATGACGTAGCATAGGAGGTCGATTTTTTCATTTTCTTCTTTCTCCGACAAGTTAGCCACTGAGACGTATCTTAAGAATCTTTTCTTCCACGTTGGCCAAAGTTCGGGTTTACTGAAATCGAACTCGTTGGGTGGCCGGATGTTTGGAGTCGATAACGAAATGTTTGTTTGGCTTTCTCCCATTTTCTTACTGTGAAATGCCTGTGTATTCGAACTCTTCTGGGGGTTGAATTGCAAAACACTTTTCGTGCGCGGTGTTATCACAACTGTATGCGTATGTACTATATGTTAACGTTTACCGCTGCCACCATGTTATGTTTTTGTCTGTGAGGGGAGGAATCAATACACTTGATGTAGATGTGATAGGCGGTAGCTTTGAGCGAGCACGAGCTTGCGTCTTGTAACGTGGTCCGTATACGACTGCCCCTGCCGGGCTCTTTTGATGTCTATCGTCAAAGGGCGGCGTTGCTACGCAGGGTCGTACTCACACAACAATAACAGAGTCTAGATTTGTTTTCAGTTTTTACCGAACGACTTCGCGGATTACGTTGATGTCCTTGTCTGGACTGGCTACGATCACGACGGTAACGTTAACGTTTGTCAGCCTCGAAATCTTGTCGAAGTTGGTTGATGGCCTGCGTTAGTTCTGCGAGTCCTAAACTCGTTCCGGATGAATTAACCTGTGTCGTCAAACTTTCCGTTGAATTGACGGGGTTGTCTGACGCAATGTGCATTACGGCTAACTGCGGACGGAGAGTGTCCAAAATTCTGTCTGCCATCTCTGCCAATTCGCCCAAGTTGGTGGTCTTGTTTACAGCTAGGATAGACTGCACCTGAGGTGGAAGTTGTTCTAAAAACAAAGGTCTCAGCACTGTATCTTGGCACTGGTTCCCAGCGAGGTTTCGTATTTGTTAAAGATACATGGTCGGTTTCGTATCCCCAAGAGGTTGACCTCGAAGAAGTTTCTTCATACCCGTTTCCGTGGAATCGCTCAAGATATGTATAAGGCGACATTTCAAGGCGTCGTGTCTCAGGTGGGTTGTCTGTGAGGTCTCCGACTTGATCTACCAGATCAGCTTCCAGGGTAGATATTACATGCCTATATCTACTAATGTCTGAAGTGATATGATGTAGCTCGAATGTATTTTCCACAATAGTGAAATAACGAGCGGGATTATTCCTCCAAAGCGGTTGAGGTAACTTTAAACGGTGAACGGCTCCAATTTGGCCACTCATTGTAGGGATACTCTCTTGATCCATTTTTTGGTCACTTTTGGCCATCACATCGGGGTCACCAAAAATGTGGTACAACTCGTGTGTCCACAAATATTTAAAATAACAAATTAATATTTTAATTTATGGTCAGTCGGAAATTTGTGTATTTTTATTTGAAATAATAAAAACTAATAATTATGTTAAAATCCTAGCAACGGAAAATTTAACAAGAGGAACGAAGGGTTGCATAAGTAAAGAAGCATTTTGTTATTTACAGAGATTTACAATTAAATAAACTTTTGTTTACTAAAATTATGGTCACTAATTGGTACTATAACGTTTTTTTCTATGAAAAATCCCGTTACTAAAGTTATATTTAATTCGATTCAGTTTGTCTTTGTCTTGGTTCAATTTTGTTGATTATTTCTTAATGTTGATCGACCTTCCGTCTTATCATCAAGGCTAACAACCTTCGCGCAGGACTAGGCGATCGATGGAGGGATCCATTAACTTTTCCGGTCGGTGCTCGAGGTCTTCTTCCTCGATCCTTGACACTGACGTGACGTGTGTGTGTGTGTGTTCTTCTGTTAGGGTTTTGTGATCAATGTTCTGGTGACAATTTTTGTTTCTAATCCAGTTACCTTTTCATTTTAATAGTTTCTGTAGATTCATTTAAATTAATTATTTCTTTTAAACTCATTTTTGCTATGCACTCATTTTTATACTAATTAATTTTTTTAGTCGAAATTTTCCTTGTTGCCACGTGACATCTTTTTTAAATATTCAACTTTATCTTTGTGATCTTTTGGGTTTATTTTATCATTCAAAATTTTTATGGTATCTGGCGTGCACAATGCGTGATTGAAAATTGGGTTTGACTACAGGCGCCCCTTTACTTCCCTTTAATCCTTCCTTAGATAAGCATCTTCAATGCCATTTAAAATTTTAATTTATAATTAATATTTTGTATTTTTTTTAGAAAATCTTCAATTGTTTGTTTCTTATATTTGTCGCCCACCCATACATCATAGTAGGTTCCAGACGGACTGTGAAGCTGGAGGACGGGGCGGGGTGAAGACACTCATAAGACTTTCTATAAGGCCAAGGGAAACATAGTAATTTCTATTGAACCAGCCAATAACGAGCCGATTAGTACCTGCAGGCGGCTCCTGTAATCCCTAATAAGGTTAGTCTCCAAATTTCTCCCTTTTGTTTGGCCCTTCACGCAGTTTAGAAGTCCCCTAAATACCCGGAATCCAGCGACAGTCCCTACGTTGTCGCAGGGACGTTTTTGGGTGGGTGTGTTTGTCTAGTAAGTTTATTTTGTTGTGTGTAATTTTTTTTATTAATATACTCTTCAAGTTTTTTTTTTGTTTTTTAAGAGAGCTTCGAGCTCTCTAAAGCTACAGGATTCTGCAGGAACCACCGATGCACTACCCGGTGCTCAATAAAGTTTTCGTTTCATTCATTCTTTTCTTTGTTTGACAAAGTGGCGCCCGAGCACGTTTTCTTTTTAATATTTCATGATAATTAAATTTTTTTAAAACAAACTATTAATAATTTCAAAACCAAGTAATAGTTTTGTTAAAGTACATAATGAAACTGTAATTTACCTACATGCTATCGTGGGGGAAGGGAAATCCGAAAATATGTATATGCATGTTTCGGTGCCGGCGAATGCCGGTAAATAGATTTACATTTAAAAAAGATTACGAGGATCACACATATTATTGTTTCGGTTGATGAATTGAAATTATTAAAATATGTAAAAAAGTGAAATCAAGTGTCATTAAAAAGAACAACGGCAGGGGAAGGAGAAATTAAAAAGGTATATATGTATAAATAAACGGTACATTTCAAACAATTGGTTTTTAAAATATTTCAATAAAAGTGGTAGAAAGGATATTTCGAAAACCTGCCGTATTTTCTACGAATGGTTCTGCGGTGTGTTTACCGGCAGTGAAATTTGTGTTTAGTGCTTTCGACGCCTAACGTGGTGAGTCCAAACCATTATTGCCTATTTACTTTCTGCGTTTTGAACTCATATATTGCGATAATAATTGAAGGCTTTCTTTCCGAGTGAAGATTTGCCTTATTAAAATTGTTTGGTGCCGACACCCAGTGGCGCCCATAATTTTCTTTTTTTAATATTGTATGTATTATTTTCATTTCTCTTTTAAAATGGATACCTATCCATTTTGATAAATATTCTTTTACTAATTTTGAATCCAAATTTTATATTTCATTTTTAAGTCTAAATTGTTTTAATCCTTTAATATATGTATATTCCATTAACAAATACTGGTTTTGTTTTTTACTTTCGTGTAATACTGGGAGTTCAACGATCTCTAACAAGAATATACGGCTAATAATTTTTTTGTGTCTTCTAAATCATTTTCAACCCCTAATTTTAATCCACGGCCCAGCTTACCTACAGCCTAACTGAGCCCGGCAGTTATAAACCCCCTCTTATAGGGGCGAGAAGGGGATGATAATATTGGTTCACAATTTCGAATTTTCCTTTTTAATTGTTTATTAATTAGTATTTACAATCATTGAGGGAGGAAATTTCCAGATCTTTGTCCCAATCTTAAATTAGGCACAAGGAGTAAAATTGAAATTTGAAGTGCGGACAGTGAAAAGGTAGAAATTTTATTCAAATGATGTTGCATTCACTTTGTACTAAATTGTTTATATTGTGGAGGGTAAAAATTCCATCGTCTTCCCCCTCCTACCAATCAACGTTACTGATAATAATACTTTTTTTCCCTGGAATATAGACAGAAGTGGGTTTATTTATATTAGTTCATTTATATTCTAGAAAAAATATTATTTTCAATAGTGTTAGTTGATATAGGTGGAGGGTAGAAACCTTTACACTTAACACTCCACTGTCTGACTTACATAATACAAGGTAAATTAATGTTACTTCGACAAAAAGTTCGGCTTGGTTTATTTATTCAACATTGCTGTTTCCAACCCCTTCCCTCAAACCTGCACATCTTTGCCAGGAGCTAAAAGCTACTCTTGAATATTCTTATGGGTCACCCCCTATACCCACCTCCCCTCTCTGATCAACGACCATCTTATGTACACAATTAAAATTAATCCAGTCAATTCTGTGCTTACCCAACTAAAAACATTTGAATGGTACTCTACAAGGCCACCTCATCCTTGCCACCAATTTTCCCCGCTAACATAGCGTAGGTACCTGTATCTGGACATTTACACCATTCGGCATATCCGAACATAATAATACGTCGTTCCATTTAGAATTTAAATTTACATCCGTCTTTGCAAAAAATATAGAATGTTCATTTAAAATAGGAAAGCTTTTGTAGATTGCAGTGAAAAGGTGTTGACTTGTAGAAACTGTTGATAGTCAATGGTAAATTTAATATATCTATAGTTACGTTTTTGTTAAGGTTCATCGATTTATATACTGTCGGAACAGGCATAATTTCTCGAATGGTAGTATTTACTTGATTATTATCCATGATAATTAAAATAACAAGAACACTGAGTACAACTGGACATAATAACAATCTTTCAATTTTATTACAAGTCGAAAACGAATACACGGGCTGTCCGTTCTATTTCGCAGTCAATACCGAAGTGTCCTCTTCAGCCGCCCCCTGCGGCAGGGATCATCCCAACACATGGCCCCTTTTCCTAAATTTCTCAGAAACACCACTACAAGACAGCCCGTGTCTACGTTCGATGATCTCACTCGTCATCTCGACTTTAAACATGGTTTCTAAATCTTATTATTCTGCTAATACAAACAATATCGACATCTGTAACCTAATAGCCTTTTAAAAAGGAACATGCACTAAACTTAAGGGTGACAGTAAATTGTCCCTCTATGTCACCATAAATAAGAAATAATCGCCTTCAGGCGCCATCTTCGACATACATATATACACGCACGCACGCACGGTTATAAAATGGAAGAAAAATGGCCAAGCGTTGTTAAGCCATTTTTATGTAGAGTTTATGTCATGTTCTGTGAATTATTAAATAAACGTATTTATCTCTGATTGGAATTTACATAAACTACAGGTTATGGGCCCAGGCAAGCTATAAGTAATATTAAGTATCAGAGAAAAATAGTAAATACGGAAGAATAGAACGGCGTAGCAAAAATGGATCAGATAGCACAAACCACAGCACAGCCATTAAAATTCAATGGAGATAACTGGGTGGTATGGAAATTTCAAACAACAGTTGTTTTGAAAGGTCGAGGTCTTTTCGACATTGTAATAGGTAAAAAGTTGAAACCCGAATTTGATATGAAATTGAGAAATGGTCGAAGGATGATGCCAAAGCACAGGAAATTATAGTAACAAGGATGGAACAGGGACTCTTAACACATCTATTGTCATGTCAAACATCAAGAGATATGTGGTCTAAATTAAAGTCTATATACGATAAGGAATCTGTTGTAAGTGTACATTTATTACAGCAAAAATTCTTCTCAATAGAATTTGGTAAAGAATCTGTGTCAACATATATTTCACAACTAGAAGAAATAAAATCAAAACTAAAACAAGCTGGAGAAGAATTATCAGATAGAATGGTAATAACTAAGATTTTAATGTCGTTACCAGAAAAATATAAACATTTCCGATCTGCATGGGAATCTGTACCTTTTGAGAGTCAAACTTTAGAAGAATTAACATCGCGCTTATTAATAGAAGAAGAAAGAGCACAATCAGTTGAAGAAGTTACAGCTTTAGCAGGTACAAGCTATAAGAAAAAAGAAACCTATCAAAAAGGGGGTGTAAAAGGACAGTGCAATTTTTGTTAGAAGCCTGGTCACTATGCCAAAAACTGCTTTAAGAGAAGAAACGCTTTAAAGAATGATTGTGCAAATGAAATTAAGAAGTGCGAGTACTGTAAAAAATTAGGACATTTGATGATAGATTGTTGGTTTAGAAAAGAAAAAGAAGGAAACAAGAAAACTGAAAGAAAAGAAAAATATCCTGAAATGAATGCATTTGTCGGCACGTCAACGAGTCAAACTATTGATGATTGGTGCCTGGATACAGGGGCAAGTGAACATATGTGTTGGGACAAAAAGCAATTTTCAAATTTAGATCTTGTTAAAGAAAATAGAATGGTTAAAGTGGGAAATGGTACCCTATTAAATGTACAAGGAATGGGACAGGTTGAACTTTATGCTTTTAATGGACATGAATACATTAAAACAATTTATTTTCAGTAGGGTGCGCTTTGGATAATTGTTATCCAATGATATCAGACAATCATATATGCAATTGATTAACAAAAAGGGACACACATGTGCAGTTGCTAAAAGAGAAAATAAGTTATATAAGATGGTCTTTATTAAAGAATGTTATGTGTTTTTATATATAAAAAATACTGACTACTAATATTTTAGGAATAAGGACAGAGAGTGGACTCACTCTCTGAAAGTTAGTGTAGACAATATTTAATAGGTATTTTAAATAATACTAAGAAGAGTTAACAGCGAGCCACTAGTTGGGTTAAAACTAATAAAGACTATAAAAGGCAGTTATGTGTTTAATTTAAATAGATAAAGAAGAAACCTATTACATGGCGACCCTGCCAACTCGGCAACTCTTTCAAATCAGAAGATTCCAGCATTTGTTTTAAAAGTTGTGAAGTGGTGACAAAGGAAGATGGGTCAAACTAAATCGACTTCTCAAGAAGTTAGTGACACTGGGGTAATCAATTCAAATTTTATAGTGCAGGAGAAACAGTTCAATGTTACCTTCGACGTTAAAGTTCTTCTGTATGTAATCGTTACTATAATGGTATTTCAAGTATTTTTGAAATTATTCAAAATGTATAAGAAGCAAATTACACGTCAAATACAACGAGACTTAGCAGTGCAGCCCTAGATGTTAAGGAGGTCAGTTGACGACTACTCTAGTTTTAGACCATAAATCCTAAAAAAAAATTTCAAGTCGAATATTATAATACTTTATAATAGTAAAAAATGTTTATTTTTAGTTTTATTAAAGATTACACAATTTTGATATTTTAAATCATGCTCAAGAAATATAAAGTAATTCAATTGACTTTAGATGTAAATAGCTGTGAAAACGTTTCACAACGTCGCGTATTGTCGGTAAACAACATTCCATTTAAGTGTTATACCCTAACCTATAGGCTTTTGTCATAATCGATCTAATTTTATATAACGCATGCAGTACATCGAGTTGCGACGTTGTCAAATCGACATGGCGGCAAAGATAGGATACGAGTTCCCTATTTTTAGACTCTTTATTCACAAATTATATTAAAAAGACATCGTCAAGGTACATTTTTTTTTTCGATAAATTAAAAATATAAATATTAATTTATAAATATGATTATTTTCCCAGCTGATATCTAATTTGTGAGTATATTAAATAGAGGAATTTAGTTTAGATTGTGACCATATACCATACAGCACCGTGTATTTCTGACGATATTCAAAGTTGAATATCTTGTTAAATAGTTCGATAAGATATCCTAAAGTTTTTCTAGAATCATTTTACATGACTAAAAGAATGACATATTTTAAATTCATAGCTTTATCTAATGTTGCAATGTTCAACTGACCTCCTTAAGAGTGAATTGCTGCCGTCTACAGAATTCAGACTGGGTACTCTACAGTGACATACGATTAGTGAGAGTGTTTTAATTTCTTTTATGGTCATTTTAGCGAAAATGTGAAAAATAGGAAGAGATAATGGTGGTTTCAACGGTACATTGGAATCAAAAAGGGCAATAAAAAAACGAACACCCAAATCTGAATAGGTGAAGCAAGATATTTGCAAAAATTTAATAAAGCTTTTTACTAATGATACTCAGACACTAGCACTACATTGGGCAGCTCTAGAAAGCGAACAAAAACAAGCAGCTAGACAAATTTTTCTTTCAATTAGAGATAGAGTAATAATAGCATTTCAATTATTGAATATTAAATTTACCACTGTCTTGTATAGAGATTGTAGATCCTCTAATAGTAGATTCAGAATCTGAAAAAGACGACGAAATAGACACGATGGCTATGTCGGCAACAGAATTTTTTAATTAAGCTAGTAAGTTAGTACCTGCGGAATTGGATGGTTTTTTTTATAAACTCCAATCCTTTGTAGATGCGCTGACCCTTCTCAAAAATAATTCAAAAAATCACGCTGAGAACGAAGTCGCTTACATTAAAACACATTTAATCGGACGTGGTAGAGATTTGATAACAGGTGAATCAACTATTGGCGACATAATAACTACATAAAAAAATGGCATTAAAGGCGAAAGTTCCAGGCTTTTGATTTCAAAATTACAAAATTTAAAACAAAACAAAAGATTCCGTTACGTACGCTGCTGAGGTTGAATCGTTAGCTGCAAGCTTAAAAAGAGCGTACATCAGTGAGGGTGTACCACATCATGTTGCGGAAAAGTACTCTACTGATTCGGTAGTGCAATCTTTGAGTAAGAACGCGAATTCAGATAAAACTCGTTTAGTAATGGAGGTTGGAAATTTCTTCAATGTTCAAGATGCAATTACCAAGTTTGTTAATGTTAATTCCCAAACTAGTACTTTCAACGTATTCTATGTTAAACATCAGAAACGCAACAATAATAGAAATCGTTTTCGAGGAAATTCAAACAATTCTAATAATCATTGGCAAAACAACAATCGCGGCAGAGGCAGGCGAAATTTTAGGCAACACCGTCCTGCATTTGGTAGTTTAACAAAACTATTACTTGGGTTTTGAAATTATTAATAGTTTGTTTAAAAAAATTTAATTATCATGAAATATTAAAAAGAAAACGTGCTCGGGCGCCACTTTGTCAAACAAAGAAAAGAATAAAAGAAATGACAACTTTATTGGGCACCGGGTAGTGCATCGGTGGTTCCTGCAGAATCCTGAAGCTTTAGAGAGCTCGAAGCTCTCTTAAAAAAAACAAAAAAAACTTGAAGAGTATATTAACAAGAAATTACACACAACAAAAAAACAACAAAACTTACAATAACACATGTAGCCCACCAAAAAGAAAGGTTCCCTGCTCCAATGTAGGGACTGGAAGCTGGTTTCAGGGTATAATCGGGGACTTCTCGTGCTGTGTTGTGAGGCAAGAGGATATCAGCGAAATAGCTTCATGGACCAACCTTTTAATCTTCAGGGGGCCGCCTGCAGGAATTTATCGGCCTCTAACAGGTTATTGAGATTAGTTGGAAACCAGAGCTTTGTCCATTTGCCTTTGTAAAATAGTTTTCAGGATGTCTTCACCCCTACCCTTTAATCCCAGCCCCCTAATCCAACCGGAACCTATTCTAAGAAAATCTCAATGGGCTGACAAATAAGGGCACAAATAAGTGCTTAAAAAAATTTCCTAAAACTAAAAAATATTAATCAAATGTTGAAAAGTTGTTCGCATTGAAGATGCTTAAAAAAAAACGGATAAAAAGGGAGGAGTAGGGGTGTCCGTCGTTAAACCAACATGCACTCAAGATACACCCCAGATACCATAAAAAATTTTGACTAATAAAAATATATAAATTAAAAAGTGAGAAAAATTAATTAAATGAAAAGATTTAAAATTGGCCACAAAGGCCCAAAAGATTACAAATATACTGTTAGATATTTAAAAAAGAGACCACGTGGTAATAAGGAAAATTTTGTAAAAAAAAATTAATCAAAGTTACATCAAAAAAATGAATATTGAGTGAATAAAAAAAATTTTTAAAAGAAATAATTAATTTAAATGAATTTTACATGAACTATTAAAATGCAAAGGTAAGTGGATCAAAAAAACTCTCACGCAAAACCAAGCACAGAACACCAACAGAAAAACACACACACCCGTCACGTCAGTGTCGAGGATCAAGGAAAAAGACCTCGAGCACCGACCGGAAAATTTCATTGATCCCTCCATCGATCGCCTAGTCCTGCGCGAAGGTTGTTAGCCTTGATGATAAGACGGAAGGTCGATCAACATTAAGAAATAATCAACAAAACTGAACCAAGACAAACACAAACTGAATCGAAATAAATAAAACTTCAGTAACGGGATTTTTCATAGAAAAAAAAACGTTACAAACCCCTATTACCAGGAAAAAGAGGACTGACAGCCAGCCTACCAGAAATCAAAAACGGAAAACATAATAAAGGTACGAGAGCTAAGAAAGGGAACCAAAAATCTAATACGAATCTAATCCAAAAAAAATCGAGGAACTTAAACTCAAACAGACAATTACTAACTATAAAAAAATTGAGGCTAAATGCCTAACTAAACGAAAATTATTGGTCAATTCGACCAGACAATGCTACTGCATTGGAAAACGAAAACTAAAACTTCATTTAATATGCATAGCACTTATAATCAAGCGCCCAAGGCAAACGAAAATAAATTAAAAAGAACGGCATTCAATATTCTGCACTTACTATGCAAGCGCCTATAGCAGACGTAAAGGAATTAAATAACGGCATTTGTATATCCTGCACTTACTATGTAAGCGCCTATAGCAGACGTAAAGGTTAATTATAGACAACGCACTAAATAATTTTTGCACTCGGCAAATTGGGTACCATACCCTGGCAAACAAACTCAAGAGATTAATCACCTCTAAATCACACTACGAAAATCACATAGGCAAATCTCATGTGCAAATAGCACTCTCAAAACTACGTACTCTCGTCATAGAAAAATACGCACTCTACCCTGCATCTAAAATGCAAAACTCAGAAACACCAGAAATAGGCCTACAGCCCAACGCTGCATCTAAAATGCAAAATTCTGGGACATCAGAAATAGGCCCACAGCCCAACACTGCATCTAAAATGCAAAACTCACACTAAGAATAGGCCTAATGCCCTAAACTGCATCTAAAATGCAAAACTCATAATCGCCAAAGACAGGCCCAAAGCCCAAAACTGCATCTAAAATGCAAAATGCAAAGCCACCAACAAAAGGCCTAAAGCCCAAAACTGCATCTCAAATGCAAAACTCAAACACTAACAATAGGCCTAAAGCCCAAAACTGCATCTAAAATGCAAAAACGCAAACGCACCAACAAAAGGCCTAAAGCCCAAAACTGCATCTCAAATGCAAAACTCAAACACTAGCAATAGGCCTAAAGCCCAAAACACTATATCAGGACTCAAACCTGAAAACGCATATACATTCCGCATCCGGAAACCATAGCACTCACTATTGAGCAAAAAACCTAACTGCAGTCAAACACTGCAACGCATCATATGCAAAACCAACACGCACAGAAAAATGCATCAAAAATGCACAACTGCATCAAAACTGCACTCAAACATGCGCAATGCACAACTGCATCTAAACAAATGCAAAAACCTAAACTGCACCAAAACAAGTGCATCTTTATAAACTGCACCTAATCAAAGGCACAACCGATTACTCAATAATCGAAAACTGCAGCTATCTGCAAGCCAAAATGCTATACCAAATCACATCGCATAAACATCGCACTCATAGAGCGCCTAGCACAAATAAAAGGTAACAACCATCAAAAATCAAAATCAGTGAACTAAACTCAAAGGCATGTGCATCGAGCACCAACAAAAAACGAAAAAATCACTTGAAAGTGAAAATAAAATTCAAAAACATAAATCAACATTCCTAGCTGTAAAAAATGCATTCTAAGCTAGAATGAAACATAACGGAAGAACTATCCCGACTTAAGTCGAAAACGTAAACTAAAAACTTTCCTACTCGGGAATAAAACGAAACTAAATCCAAAATGGAATTCATAGAATTCTTTAAAAACGAAAAAATAAAAAAATAATTGGCTAAAAGCCATACGTAAGACAAGGGAGGCTTCCATGAGCCAAAAGAGGGCATTAGAAGAGCTACATAGGCAACAGTAAAAAGAAAACAACAACAAAGGGGACGGCCAAAATAAATTCAGAAAAATTTTTCTTTTATTCCAGTATGCAGTCAGGTACTACATGACTGAAAAGGGACGGTTAGACCTCTCGGGAACCTAAGCAAGAAAGAAAGAAAGACCTGAAAAACTGATATCCATTTCCTACGAAATGCCAAATAACAGTAAAAAAAAGTGTACAGTTGGGGTTCCAGCCCGAAGTAAAATGACTTGAAAGTACTAGGATTGAGGAGGCGAAAAACGAAAGTGAAACGTAGTGAATTCCAGAGGTGAACTTGGGAAATGAAGCCAGGAATTGTTATAGGCAAATTATGAATCGAAAATTATGATAATAAATACGAAAGGAAGTAAGATACGCATACACAAGGGAAACTCTCTTCGAAGGGGAGACAAAACCTCATTCACTCTGGTTGTGAGCCCGATTACCCCTAAGGCACGCATACGCTACGAACCCAAACCTTTGGCCGATTCATGCCCCTAAAAAAAAACTCGCGATGGGGTTGTCCCATGCACTCACAGATGCACTACTGTCACATAGTGCTCGGATTTTTATAAAATTTAAATTTCTTTTTTTCCTTTATTTCGAGATATGTTTGTTGATACTTTCGACACATAAAACCAGGTCACAAATTTGTATTATGCGATGCAACGCAAATACGGATAAGGTAATCGCTACACGGAATTTCAACACATATTCACGACAAATGTAGGTCGTGACCGAGTTCTGAAATTTCGTGTGGGGACAGCGAGGAGAGCACCGTGTGGGATCCTATAAAGAGTCAGGAAAATCTGTTGGAGGGAGGTTCAACCAAGTCCGCGGGAGCGTCTACACGCGTTAAGTGATCCGGAGGTCCAGAGTCCTGGTAGTTTACGGGAATCGCGGTAAGTGGCGTACAGTTAAGCGCGAGCGATCCAGCACCGTGAAACTCCACCAGAGACGAGACCTTTAAAGGACAGGAGCCTCTACGGACGCCGCCCCGAAGGACGAACCCAGAGAGTAAGAGTTTTTAATTTTCCCCTTCTCAACAGTGGATCCTGACTCTGGGATATTTACGATGATATATGTAGTTTAAACTGATAAGTTTGTGTATGATAAATATATAAATAGCCAATATACATGTGTAGTAGTTAAAATTAAACAGGTGTTTTCTTTGGGCCTCCTTTTGCTTGCCAAGCAACCCCCAACGAGCTACGTTACATGGTGGAGGCTGCCGTTCTTCGATCGACGGTTGGTGTAATCTATACCTGTTTTTTTTTTTTAGCTTTTTTATTGTTCAATTAGTGCATTTTACATATAATATTTGGTTGGCGACTAAAACTAAACAGTAATCAGCAGTTGCCAGGAGCCACGAATGTAGGTCAAGTTTTTGTTTTGCGTAGTATTGCATTTCTGTGTTGCTTGCGTTCAGCGTATTAAGCTGAGCGGTAAATTAATGCTGACATACACAAACAAATAGAACGTAAACAGTGTGGCAATTGTGTACAAAATAATTTACTTTTTTCTTCTTCAACAAATTTTTTGTCTGAAAATAAAAAAGAAAAATTGTGTATTGGGATTCCACGAGTACGAGAAGCAAGGGTGTATCGTCCTGATGTATTGATATGGCGAGTAAGCCGACGAGACCTGCACAACAAAAATTGGAAGAAGCCAGAAGGAAACTGCAACAGGAAGAAGAGAAATTGGAGTTAAAACCTAGGGCGCAAAGCACATCGGTCCTATCCAACTTGACTTCAAGTCCGTTTCAGAGAAGCAACCTACTCAATCGTTCACCCACCCACCCTTCAACATCCTGGGCGCAGGAAACTAGGGCTGAAGACGAAGTGTTCCAGGTTGAGGAAGATATAACGGCAGTACAGCTGACTAACGAAACGATGGCAGAAGCTAACCAGGCATTGATAGAACAGGTCCAAGCTCTTTCAATGCAATTACAGCAGTTACAAACCCAAGTAAGTGTAGGAGAAACCACTAAAAGGGGCAACGCAAACACAACCATCCTTCAGGCAAGAACACTGAACGAGGCAGCGGAATCGCCAAAAAGAAAATTTATAAATCCTCCGATATTCGACCCTATAACAGCGGATGCAGCCAATTTCATGGGGGAGTATGAGGATGCTGCTATTTTGAACGGCTGGGACACCGCCCTGAAAATCAGTTACCTTCCCAGCTACTTGATAGGAGCCGCCGCAGCGTGGTACCAGACGTTCGTAAGACGAAATCCAAATGGAACGTGGGCCACTATGCGAGAGGACTTCATTAGGGTGTTCGGTGGTTGTGTATATAGCGAGAGAATAAAAGAAGAGCTCCTGAGCAGAAAACAGGCTCCACAAGAACCACTCCTACATTTCTATTATGAAATGCTGAAACTGTGCGATAAGGCGGACAGCGCAATGGCAGAAAGAGATGCCGTATATTACATCCGAAGAGGGATGTTGCCCAAGTACAGATACCAAATTGCGTTGGACCAACCACAATGTCTGGAGGAGTTGCGCAATCTGATGGAAAGAGTGATGACCGCTGAAGAAGAAGCCACGCAGTCGATAGCCTACTTTTCCTCAGTAGAAAAGAGACCAAGTGATGCAGTAGAGGCCCTTCGGGAAGAGATAAAAGAACTTAGAGAAGGAATGAAGCAAATCCTTCAGAACAACACTTCCTGTTTAGAAAATTGTGCTCAAGGATCCAAATCAGCACAAAACGCGGAAAGTAAGCGAAGGTCAAGGAGCGACAGACGACCGTTTACACAAAATAACAACAACTCAGCAAGTAGGCAAGGTTACCGCAACTTCAGCAATAAATATTGCACATATTGTAGAAGGCAAGGCCATCGGACTGATGAATGTTTTCGGAAAAATAGAAGTGGAGATTAAAAGCAGCCGGAAAACTAAAAATGGCGATGTTCACGGACCGAAACATCGCCTACAGCAACATTTCATCCACAAATATATTAATGGTCCATTGTGTTATAAATGATAAGGTATCAATGGCAGTAATCGATACAGGGAGTAACGTCAACATAGTTGGCGAGGACGCTTGTAATGGCTCATATGAGTGCGAGATGTCACCGCCCTTGGTAACAATTGGAAACAACAAGGTGTCAGCAGTGGGAACAAAAAGAATACAGGTAATGTTAGGTACTTGGCAAGTGGAGGTACAGTGTTTGGTTATTCCACAATTCCCGCATGCTATATTACTAGGTAATGAATTTTTAAAAACCCACCTGGCGACAATTAGTTATAAAAATATGGGAATAATATTTAGAGATGAGACACAAGGCCACCACTTCATAAATATGGTTCAACCACATATGAGGGACAGACGTGCAACTAATCTGATAAAGAGCAACAATGTTTCTGGAGGTAAGGCGTACTGCGGTCACAATGCAGGCAACGCAAGAAAAAAGGAGCAAATAAATGCCGCTGGAATAGGTACAGCAGTAGCCTTGGTCAAAGGAGATAATCGACCTAAAAGGACGGTCAGGGAAGAAGCAAACGGCCAGTGGGAGCAACTTCCATGGCCGGAGAAAGAAGAGAATGCTGAAACCCCTAGTAAAGTGACTTTAGTTCATGACGTAGCGATCCCGCCATTCACTACACAAGTGTGTTTCGTGGAGTTGGACGAGAAGGCGGAACAAACATCATGGATATTAAGGCCAAAATCCATAACTTTGGACAAGAATAAATTAACTATAATTAATAACGATGAGGATATCATTGAGAGAAAAAGGGTTAAGTTAGTTAATGGAGGAAAGACAACGGCAAGATTGTTTAAAGGAACAACAATTGGATACATTGGGAAAGCAGAAAAAGTATACCATGTGGTAAGGGAAAAAGATTCCACACACGAGAAAATAGTTCACGACATGGGCCAAGAACTTACGGCAGATCAACAGCTGCAACTTCAGGGTTTACTCGAGAAGTATAGGGACGTATTTGCGGAAAACCTAAATGAGTTAGGAGTAACCACCCTTACAGAACACGAAATACCCACTACCTCAGACAGACCTATCCAACTACGCCCTTATCGAGTCTCCATGAAAGAAAGGGAAATAATCAAAGAAAAAGTTGCCGAAATGGAAGAAAATGGGATAATAAGACCTTCACATAGCCCTTACTCTTTCCCTATAGTACTTGTCCCAAAGAAAGACGGAAGCACAAGAATGTGCATCGATTTCCGAAAACTAAACGAAGTCACGGTAAAAGAAAAATACCCCATCCCTTTAATGGAAGATATCCTCAGTTATTTAGGTAATGCAAAATATTTCTCTACATTAGATGGAAATAACGCATATTGGGCAGTGCCAATCAAAGAAGAGGACAGAAAGAAAACAGCTTTCGTAACTCCTGACTCCAAGTATGAATTCATGGTAATGCCATTCGGTCTTTGTGGGGCTGGAATTACTTATCAGCGCCTTATGGACACGCTATTCGCCGACATGAAATGGAAAGAGGTTATGGTATATTTGGATGATTTAATAATATGGTCCAATACATTCGAAGAGCACATAGCTAGACTTGAGAAGGTTTTCAAGAAATTAAGAGTTGCCCAGATAAAACTCCAACCAAAAAAATGTTTTTTTGCGAAACCGGAAGTGGAAGTACTGGGGTTTATAGTAAATGAGAAAGGAGTATCTCCTAATAAGAAAAACATCGAGGCTGTTCAAGAATTCCCGCGACCTAAGAATGTAAAAGAGCTGCAGAGTTTTTTAGGGTTGTGTAATTTTTACAGAAAATTTATTAAAGCCTTTGCCGATATAGCGAAGCCTCTGCACGACCTGACGAAGACAATACGTAAGTTCGAATGGAGCGAGATCCACGAGAAAGCTTACAACACCCTTAAAGAAAAATTGTTGTCTGCCCCAATTTTACAGCACTACGACCCAACTGCGGAGCTGTCGCTATACTGTGACGCATCGGCATATGCAATGGGAGCGATCCTGATGCAAAAGAAGCAAGACGAAGAACAAGGCAGCGTCATCGCTTACGCTTCGAAATCTTTCAATAAGCAGCAAAAAAATTACACAATTTCAGAAAAGGAAGCATGTGCAGTTATTTTTGGTTTAAAGGAATTCCGCCCATATGTACACGGTAAACACGTAACAATATACTCCGACCATCAATGCTTGTCGTTCATAAAGGACATAAGGAATAACAACCCTCGTCTGTTAAGATGGAGTATATTTTTAGAGGATTACGACTATACGATGAAGTACAAGTCCGGAAATACGATGTGCCATGTAGATGCTTTATCTAGATACCCTCATCAACCCGCAAGCGCGGAGGAAGACGAGTTACAGGCATACTATACCGTACCGGACAAAGTAAGAACTAATAAACATTACCCAGTATGGAATAAACCAATACTAGCGAACGAAATAAAGAATTTTAGGCAGGACAGCGATTACATGGAATACCTCCAATGCAAAAAAGAAGACAAATGCTGTAGGAGAAAAAACTGCAAACATGACGCACTTTTACAAAGACTTACGGACGAAATATACACGGGATTGCCAAAGTTAATGAAGAGGCTTTCAAGGAAAAATATCAACGGTAAAAAGGAATTCATCCCATTGCGACTAAGCAACCACACGATACAGTATCCAACCAGATTCAGAATATATTCAAAAAATTTGCTAAGAAAAAGTATCGCGAAGGCAATCATATACTTTGAAAACAACTTCAAATATTCAACACTCTGTAACTTGCTTTTAGATTTCGATGACGAATTTAAAGACATGCTGATACACCTTTTTGATAATAAACGCCAATTCATCGTTAATGAGTTTAAGCTAAAAATTGCTGAATTCGTAACAGTATATTTCGACGTAAATAAAGAAAGAATAATGGAGAAATATTCATTGAGTAGAGAGGTTACTGCAGATGTTGTATGCAATGTGTTGCAGCAAGACATTGGAGCACTTCAGGAATCGGATGCATACATACGACAGTTACGAAATATTCACGAAAACCCAGAACACGGAGCACCGGCTTTACGTAGAAAAATAAAAAATTATGTCATGGTAGATGGCGTCCTGTATAGGAAAAACCCCAAACCAAGCGGAAATGACAGACTTCTTGAAGTTCCGCGTAAGCTACTCAAGGAGATATTGCACGAGTTGCACGACTCACCTGTGGCAGGACACATGGGAATAACGAAGACATTAGAGAGAGCTCGTGAAAGGTTTTCGTGGTGTGGAATGCACAAAGATGTCGAGAATTACGTAAAGGGATGTAAAGTGTGTGCGAAGCAAAGAGCTTCAAAGCAAAAACCAGCAGGATTATTGCAACCTGTAAAATTGGCTGAAAACCCATTTGATCACATAGGAATAGATATAGAAGGACCGTTGCCTAGAGACAAGAAGGGCAAAAAATACATCGTGGTGGTTACGGACTATGCAACGCGGTATTTGGAGATGAAGGCTTTGCCCTCAATAACCACAACCCACATTATCGATTTCTTAGTGAATGATGTGATAAAAAACCATGGAATATTTGGAAAGATCACATCAGACAGAGGGAGCAATTTTAGGTCAAAATTAATGAGTGAACTCTTAACTCGTTTAGAAATAAAGCAAGAGACTAGTACAGCCTATAGGCCGCAGTATTCAGGGTTAGTAGAAAAAACCAACGGAACCATATGCGAAATGTTAGCAAGGTTCACCGATAGAAATCAGCGAAATTGGTCTTCCGCGTTGCCGTTGCTACAGCTTGCATTTAATTCGTCCGTAGGAAGGAATGGTTTCTCACCGTTTTACTTGGTACATGGCAGAAATGCAAAGCTACCAGTGGATAATGCTTTAGGGGCAGCTTCAGAAGACAAGACGATAAACGAAATAATGAGAAATGTAGAGTTGGCGAGACAACAAGCGAGAAACACCATACATCGACTACAGGCAAAAGACAAAGAGAGATATGATAAAGTCCATCGTCATGTGGAATATAATGTAGGGGACAAGGTACGTCTCTATACTCCCATAAAAGTGCAAGGACTAAGCCCTAAGCTATTAAATAAGTACTCAGGCCCATATACAATAGTTGAAAAGAAAACGGATTTAAACTATATAATTAATAAAGGAACGGAGGTTAGTCCAAAATTAGAAGAGGTTAATATAACAAGGTTAGCCAAATACCATCCGCCTTTTAATAGCAATAAGAAGGATTAAATATAAGATATTAACCTATTTAGTTAAATATTAAATTAGCTTTTAGTTAAACTATATGTTCATAAATAACCGTTTTATTTTTAGAAGGCTGATCTAAAGATGGCGATTCAATCTTTGTTACTTGTGTGGGTCCTGGCCACAGTTCTCGCATTTTCAGAACGAACAGAAGAATATATAATAGCGAAATTGGACAAGAAAAATGGAGGCCTAATGTTCGAGGAAGCCGGTGACTTGGTGATCTCAAACAGCGAGTGGAAGTTACTGGTATCAGTGGACATAGCTGATATAATGAAGGAAATCGACAGCGTACTTTCGTACAGGGTAATATTCGGTAGGTCTTGTAACAAGTTGGCGACAAGGAGTTCCTTAAAAGATGAATGCAACGATTACCTAAACGAGATAGACGCAGTGATCTCAAAGGTGAAAACGAACAACGAAATCGTTAGTAACCTGTTAGGGATTACCACCGTCCGACAACACCATATAGTAAAAAGAGGTCTAATAAATGCTGTTGGGGAAGTCTCGAAAACCCTGTTTGGAACGCTTTCGGCTGCAGATGGAGAAAGATTTCAGGCAGAAATTCGCCAGATTAATACAGATCAGCAGTACATCCATAAGCTAACGAAGCAGCAAACGACGATTCTGCAGAAAAACATAAAAAGTATAAATGGCTCCTACTCTTTCACAAGCGCGAGAATAGAAAAGATAGAAGAAAACCTCAACCAAATAGTAAAGCTAACAAATAAAATAGAACGGGATGAGATGGTTCAGAAGAATAAGGCAGATGTGCAAAAAACTTTCTCCCTTTACCATTCATTAATCTCAGATTGTTTATACGAGCAGAACCACCTGATCGACATACTTTTTGCGGCAGGAAATGGTAAGGTACACCCGTTAGTCTTACACCCCAGACAGTTGTTAGACGAACTAAAAAAAATTGAAAATGCTTTACACGGATTAGACTTCCCCATTGCAGTTTCTATGGAAAATATAAATATTTTTTATGAAATTATGCAAGTACAATCTTTGCACTTTAACAACAGCATCTATTTTTTATTAAATATACCACTAATTAAGAAGGGATATTTTAAGATGTTTCAGGTAACGCCGGTGCCGAGGATAATGAAGGATAACATCTATTCCTTTATTGCACCCAATAATGAAATATTGGTAGTTGACGATAAAAACCAAACATACTTCCAGATGAGTCGTAGTGAGTTCCATACAAGATGTAAGCCCATAGTGGAAAAGAACTTGTTTATGTGTCATGAAAATTACCCATTACTATTGGTCATGGCATCCAAAAATTGTGAGGTAAATCTTTTGTTGGAAACAAAACCAGATCGCGTCAAAATGAATTGCAATGAAAAACTTTTTTCCACTAAAGCATTAATGCTAATTAAAATTTTTAAAAAGAATTCCTGGTTATTCATAGCTCCAACAAGAGAAAGGGTAAATTTAATATGCGGGTACCTTTCCAATATGGCTTACCTTGAAGATATTGGAATTATAACAATGGATGCAGCATGCACTATGCATGCTGAGTCGGTTATCATCGAACCAGAACGAACTCAACATAGTTCCGTAAAAATTCAGTTAAGTAGGTTTGTACCTAGCAACATAACATCTATATATTATAATCAAACATTGAATACGCTGAACCTACGTGTAAATACTCAACCTATTGTTAACTCAGATTTTAACGAGGTGAGCAAACTGAGTCATGACCTAGACAGTTTGCTAAAGGAGGAAGATGTATTTACAGTTAAGGATTTAATAAACATCAAAGGCTATTTGTCGGCCACGTTGCTTACCATCACATTAGGGATAGTTATTTTAATGTTCATAGTAAGTAAGACACTATGGAAAAGAGTATGCAATAGGGCAACGAATCGAAATATAATTATCAAACCGGAACGGGAAGATGCCAAAATTCAACTCTCGAATAACAAAGACAGACTTGTATAGCCCTCAAATTGTTATCCTCTTTTTCATAGTACAAGTAGGTTAGTGTAAGATATAAACCGATGTATAATAGCAAGTAAGAGAGATAGAAAAAATTAGGAAATAAGTATTGTAAGTAACTTTGGAACAGCGCCTCGCGACACACGACAAGATGGATACAGTATGTCAGCCTCTAACTCTACCCAGCTACGTCATCGCCTACTCATATAAACCTGGTGCAGTGCAGTCCAGAATCCGGAAAAATGAATCTCGTCAGCACATCCTACCACCGTGTCATCTTTAGAGACTAGCGACGGAAATGGCTGAAGTACCACATCAAGCCGGCGATTGTCCTGACGATTGAATATTGATAACGAAGAAATCAGCAAGGACATTGAAAAGCAGCCGAAGTGGCTATAAATTTCATAGCAGCTACAACACTCCGACAACGCGATCCTGATTAAAGTTTAGCAGTACTACCACATGAATGCAGAAGGATAGTGAAATTCCAAGTGGAAGAATTTTATGAAGAAGCTCATACATTAGAAGTAACATACAACCTTCAGGAATAGCGGTTTCCAATAATTCCTGATGCTGATGAACCAACAATCGAGGAGTGTCAATGGGCATATACTGGTGAAGAAGACGGTCCGTTGAGTTCCACTGGCCCTTAAATATTCCAATGCCGCGACTTCTCCGTCAATTGTAAAAGTAAGGGGCACGAAGCCTTCCGCCTCGAGGACCCGAATGTCAGAACAAAAGTAGTGTCCTGCGAAGGAGCCCGAGGAAATAGAGATGTGGTTCATCAATTTATGGTAATGGATACAAGTGGGATCCAGGATGGCGGAGAAGAGGGTAGTTTGTTAGTGCTGAGTGCAGCGGTGTTGCGCTATTAATAACTTTTGACGGGGCTAGTGAGAAATATTAGGGACAGCCTATAGCCTCAAAGACTTTATATCCACCTAGTTTATACTTCAGTGATTCGTTTGTCCATCATGAATCACGGGGACGTGATTCTTTTTCGCGAGGGGGGGATGTCACATAGTGCTCGGATTTTTATAAAATTTAAATTTCTTTTTTTCCTTTATTTCGAGATATGTTTGTTGATACTTTCGACACATAAAACCAGGTCACAAATTTGTATTATGCGATGCAACGCAAATACGGATAAGGTAATCGCTACACGGAATTTCAACACATATTCACGACAAATGTAGGTCGTGACCGAGTTCTGAAATTTCGTGTGGGGACAGCGAGGAGAGCACCGTGTGGGATCCTATAAAGAGTCAGGAAAATCTGTTGGAGGGAGGTTCAACCAAGTCCGCGGGAGCGTCTACACGCGTTAAGTGATCCGGAGGTCCAGAGTCCTGGTAGTTTACGGGAATCGCGGTAAGTGGCGTACAGTTAAGCGCGAGCGATCCAGCACCGTGAAACTCCACCAGAGACGAGACCTTTAAAGGACAGGAGCCTCTACGGACGCCGCCCCGAAGGACGAACCCAGAGAGTAAGAGTTTTTAATTTTCCCCTTCTCAACAGTGGATCCTGACTCTGGGATATTTACGATGATATATGTAGTTTAAACTGATAAGTTTGTGTATGATAAATATATAAATAGCCAATATACATGTGTAGTAGTTAAAATTAAACAGGTGTTTTCTTTGGGCCTCCTTTTGCTTGCCAAGCAACCCCCAACGAGCTACGTTACACTACCAAAGGAAAGCACGAGAAAAGGTAAAAATGACTGGAATCATGTTGGAGACAAAGGGTTGGAATTTACTCACATGCATGAAGCAAACAAGAGTCTAAAAAGGGAACAGAGGGACTCCTGACCAACATCATACATGTAGTGAGAGCTGATAGCACCCCTCACTCAAGGTGTGAGAATCGAAGAAGAAAGCGATAGAACTACAATCCTTGGCACGGACATAACTAATGTATGAAAACAAACACGAAGAGGAGCTGCTCCAAAAGAAAAGAGATTTATTGGATCGTGAACTACAGCGACGTCTGAATCAGCAGATTTAACTGGACAAGTCTCGTTATCTGAACGAAAATGAATGTACCACAAAATTGTCCAGAAAATTTGAAAATCCTAAGTTTCCTAAACCAACATTATTCCCTAATACAGGAACATCATTCCTGGAACCTGAAGCAGAAATTAAACGTGCAGTAGACACGACCTTAACCAATAAAGAAGAATTAACAGGAAGTATAAGTGATGACGTATCAGTTAGTCAAATATTTAATATACTAATAGACAAAAAAGGTAGTGAGCATTTGAATTACAAACTTTAGTTAACGTGATCTTTTTGCAATGCAACTCTGCACGAGAAATACTCAAATTACAAAATAATTCGCCAATTTTACTTGGCTTCAATTTACATGAAAAAAAACCTCTTGGCTCTCTTTTCCAAGCAATTGTACTCAATTTCAAAGAAAAATAAATTTAACAAAAGTTAACTCAATTAAAGTATGATTTCGTATGGTATCTGTAATCACTTACATACTGCAGGAATTCGTCAAACTCACGATAAACATCCAAATTTTCCAAGTCACTCACTGTAATTTCGTCTAATACGTCATCATAAGGAAGGATAAGTCAATCACCAGAGGATTAATAGAGAATACATCCATAATGCAAAACAAGTACCTAAAATTTTACACAAGTTTGAAACTGTACAAACAAATTTGAAAGATATTAAACAAGTAAACAGACAATGTTTTTCAAACTTTAAAAACAAAAAATTTAATTATCATGAAATATTAAAAAGAAAACGTGCTCGGGCGCCACTTTGTCAAACAAAGAAAAGAATAAAAGAAATGACAACTTTATTGGGCACCGGGTAGTGCATCGGTGGTTCCTGCAGAATCCTGAAGCTTTAGAGAGCTCGAAGCTCTCTTAAAAAAAACAAAAAAAACTTGAAGAGTATATTAACAAGAAATTACACACAACAAAAAAACAACAAAACTTACAATAACACATGTAGCCCACCAAAAAGAAAGGTTCCCTGCTCCAATGTAGGGACTGGAAGCTGGTTTCAGGGTATAATCGGGGACTTCTCGTGCTGTGTTGTGAGGCAAGAGGATATCAGCGAAATAGCTTCATGGACCAACCTTTTAATCTTCAGGGGGCCGCCTGCAGGAATTTATCGGCCTCTAACAGGTTATTGAGATTAGTTGGAAACCAGAGCTTTGTCCATTTGCCTTTGTAAAATAGTTTTCAGGATGTCTTCACCCCTACCCTTTAATCCCAGCCCCCTAATCCAACCGGAACCTATTCTAAGAAAATCTCAATGGGCTGACAAATAAGGGCACAAATAAGTGCTTAAAAAAATTTCCTAAAACTAAAAAATATTAATCAAATGTTGAAAAGTTGTTCGCATTGAAGATGCTTAAAAAAAAAACGGATAAAAAGGGAGGAGTAGGGGTGTCCGTCGTTAAACCAACATGCACTCAAGATACACCCCAGATACCATAAAAAATTTTGACTAATAAAAATATATAAATTAAAAAGTGAGAAAAATTAATTAAATGAAAAGATTTAAAATTGGCCACAAAGGCCCAAAAGATTACAAATATACTGTTAGATATTTAAAAAAGAGACCACGTGGTAATAAGGAAAATTTTGTAAAAAAAAATTAATCAAAGTTACATCAAAAAAATGAATATTGAGTGAATAAAAAAAATTTTTAAAAGAAATAATTAATTTAAATTAATTTTACATGAACTATTAAAATGCAAAGGTAAGTGGATCAAAAAAACTCTCACGCAAAACCAAGCACAGAACACCAACAGAAAAACACACACACCCGTCACGTCAGTGTCGAGGATCAAGGAAAAAGACCTCGAGCACCGACCGGAAAATTTCATCGATCCCTCCATCGATCGCCTAGTCCTGCGCGAAGGTTGTTAGCCTTGATGATAAGACGGAAGGTCGATCAACATTAAGAAATAATCAACAAAACTGAACCAAGACAAACACAAACTGAATCGAAATAAATAAAACTTCAGTAACGGGATTTTTCATAGAAAAAAAAACGTTACAGTAGAAACAACAGCAACCACTTTTCCAGCAATGTTAGGTCTTACCAAACTGACTCAGCTCCGGAAAACCGACATGGCCCCCAAGGTACAAACTTGGGGGAGGTTTAGATTCAGCATTAAATTCAAGTTTAAGTTCAACTTTAACCTCATATATACAAGCGAAGGCTTTCACGGCCGGAGTCTAATGAATACAAATTATTGTCCGGGCTAGTAAGCCGTGGTCTAGTGGAATTACTGTTGCTTCCAAACGTTTCGCTCGGAACTGCGCCGAGCATCTTCAGTGGAGACGACGTTGACTTGGAAGTGTTCTTCTCGATGGTCGGGTGGCGTCTGACTCTGGAGTGTTCGCTGTTGACACCGTACGAGCCTGAAGTCTGGTGCCGCGGAAACGCCTACGAATGGTCAAGGTCATCTACGACCGTCCGACTGAAGGCCATTCGTAGTGCACGTACCGGCGAGAGACCGTTCCGCCGCCGTTCGCACCAATGCCAACCGGCCGTACGCCGTGAAAGTACACGGACCGAAGAGAGACCAAGAGCGCTCTCTTGCTAACGCGTACCACAACACGGGGGTAGTACGCCAACCAATGGCAGGGCCACAATGGCCTGATTTACCCTGGGTCATAAACTACCCAGGTATAAATTTAGGCCGATTTCAGACCAGAAATCACTAAACGGTGTTCATCAAAAGTGAAACTTTGTTTTTCGAAGTGTTTAACTCAATAAGTGTACCACTAGTGTTTCGCTAGTATAGTGTTTCAGCGGTAGCGACATGGCGGAAGGCCAAGCCGTCACCGAGAAACGAGTCGAAGAACTTCAGGGCTACCTGAAAAGCATTCTAGAAGAACTAAGAGGCTTCGGCCTTAAAATCAAACTAGTAAAAGACGAGGAAGAAGAAAACGAATCAACACCCGAAAGGAAAAAGAAGAGAAAAACTCCTTCCGAGTTTTCTAACAAAACAGGAAAGAAGTATAATAAACAATTAGACGAAGATGTCGAAATGGAGAAAAATCAAGAAATTCATGGAAACAACTTCAAGCAATTAGAAGTAGACGGAGAAGAAATCGTTATTCCGGCATCAAATCCGGAACCCGAAACCATTAAAGATGAACCAACTAAACGTATCAAACCACCACCACACATCACAGCTAAAATAGAGGATATAAAATTACTTGTAGATCTGCTAAACAAAAATGGAATTAAATGTAGACTCCCATTAAAATACACCAGCGATGGCACCAAAATATACACAGAGAGTAGTGACGATTTCAGAAAAACCGTGAAAGTACTGAAATCCTCAAATATCGAGTACTTCACTTTCCAATTAGACGAGGAAAAAGAATTAAAGGTGGTATTGAAAGGAATTCCGCCCTCCTTAGAAACAGAAGAAGTTATGAAGTCTCTAGATGAACAAGGGTTCAAATATAACAGTGTTACGAGAATGAAAACTAAAAACAAAATTCTACCAATGATGCTAGTTAATACGAGCAGAGACGATGAAGGAAAGAAACTGTACCAAATCAATAGTGTAGCACAAATCAAAATCGCTGCCGAACCAAAAAAGAGGCCATCTGAGGCACGGCAATGCTATAGATGCCAAAAATTCGGCCATGTGGCTTTCCGCTGTAATATGGAACCCAGGTGCCTCAAATGCGGAGAGGGACACTCTACAAGGGAATGCAAATACAAGGGAAAGGGAAAGTGCGCAAATTGTAATGGCGAGCACATAGCGTAAAGTTGGAAATGCCCTGAACATCCCAAATGCCAAAGAGAAGAGAAAGAAAGACAAAAAATGAACAAAATAAAACTGGCAAGCATAAGACCTAACACGACTTTCGCAGATGTGGCCAGAGGAAAAACGAATATGGACAGCGAAAACCTAGAATCTAAGGTTCGTAAAATTCTGGAGAAAGTTCTACCTAAAATAATCGAAGAAGTGTATGGATATTAAACCCCTAAACATCGTTAACTGGAACTGTAACGGCATCAAAAACAAAGCCGACGAACTGAGATGGTTCCTAATAAAGCACGACATTAGTATCGCGTGCATAACAGAGACTCACTTAAACAATAAAGATAAATTCAGTATACCTGGATTCAGTTTGATCAGAAAAGATCGCCCGTCCAAGGGAGGCGGGGTCATGATAGTGACAAAGAACAACATATGTGCCGGCGAACTAAACTTTGACAATATTCAAAGCAAGCTAGAAGTTGTTGGCATTAAAACACAAGTGGGAAACAGTTTCCTTAACGTCTTGGCAGTATATATCCCACCCAATGAAACACTCAATACAGAAGACCTTCAGAAGATAATAATGGACAACACAATTATTGCCGGCGACTTAAACAGCAAACATCGCAGTTGGGGATGCAGAAACCAAAACAAAAAAGGAGTTGATCTTCTCAACTTCATAAAGGAGAATAATGTTAAAATCTTCAGCCCGGACGATATCACATCTCTTCCATCAAACGGCAAAGGCGGCGACATTTTAGACATTTTCTTAACAAAGAGAATTCACCTGAACAACATAGACGTGAGATACGAACTGAACTCAGACCACGCCCCAGTAATTGCTTCGTATGGAAATTACATAGTGGAACCTAAAACAAGGAAAATTACGAATTGGTACGCATACATTAAAGAAATGGAAAGAATCACCTTCAAAGAAGAGACAGACGTAAACGAAGCTATAAACGAATTAGAAAAGTCAACAAAGACTGCAATAGAAAAGGCATCAACAATAATTCGATCGACAGCCGCGAATTTCCTAGGCTTAACAATGGAAGAAAAAATACTAATTCAGAACAAAAATCAAGCAAAAACCAAATGGCGAAGATATAATCGAGCAGAAGACAACACAACATATAAAGCCCTACAGAAACAAGTGACAGAAGTGCTAAAAGAAGCCAAAAAACGTCAATGGGATGCAACATTAAAGGACTGTGAAAAATCAATAAACGGAGACTTATGGAGGGTACTAAGGAAAATCAGAAACAAGAAAGAAAAATCCACGCCCATTAGGACCGCAGATGGCAATTGGATCTTCAGAGACGAAGAGAAGGCAGAGGTAATAGCCAACAACTTAACAAAACAATTCACAAATAACATGGACGAGATAAGTCTTAGCATAAACCAATTAGAAACCAACGAAACTGACCAAATTGTAATAACGGAAGAAGAAACAAAAGACTTTCTCAAATGCGTCAACACAAAAAAGGCAAAGGGCAGCGACGAGATCCCCAACAATGCGATCAAACTTTTCCCACAAAACGCCATAAGAGAAATAACTCGTATTTATAACCAAGTTATCACAACCAATACATACCCAAAGAGCTGGCAAACATCAATAATAATAACACTTCCTAAGAAGGGAAAAGACCCGTCTGTCCCAACGAACAGACGCCCAATAAGCCTTACAAATGGTCTAGCAAAAGTATTCGACAAAATGATACTTAAAAGATTAGAAGGAGAGGTCGAGCGCACGGGATTGGTATTCCCCACACAGTTCGGATTCTCAAAGGGAGTAGGGGCAGTACATCAAGCAGCCAATCTTGTAGCCAAAATCCGTCAAGAAAATAAAAATAAAAAGAAAAGAAAAATCCTGATAGCCTGCCTCGACATAGAGAAGGCATATGACAAGGCTTGGAGAAAAGGCATCATCCATAAGATGCAGAAAGCCGATGTTAATCCCAACCTGGTATTGATTATAGAATCAATAATAGATAAACGATACTTTCGAGTGCGCTCTGGAAAAGCATTATCTTCTGAAAGAATCGCAATGGACGGGGTTCCTCAAGGAGCTTCGCTTTCCCCCATGCTATTTAACATCCTAATGGGAGATCTTTACAAAGTAACCGACTCAGTCCCCGGCTCACAGATCTTTCAGTACGCAGATGACACTGCCATTCTCACTTCAGCAAAGACATGGCACCACTCAGTAATTAAACTAGAAAAAGTCCTGGATAACGTAACCACTTTCTGCAAAAACTGGAAAATAAAAATCAACGAAAGCAAAACAGAAATAATAAAAATAGGAAAAGGCCTACCTAATCCATCTAAAATCCGATTTAACAGAAAGTACATACCAATTAAGAAATCCATCACATATCTGGGAATCAAAATTAACAATAGACTGAATTGGAATCAGCATATTAACACGAGGACAAATATAGCTCGGAGAAGTTTGTCTCAACTATACCACACACTGAGTTTAAACAGCTCACTGAACCTTAAAACAAAAAGACGAATAATCCAATCAATAATAGATAAACAAGCTTCATACGGACAGGAAGTCTGGACAGAAGACATCAACACAAATATCAGAAAAATATACACTACCCAACGAATCAGCATGAGACTTATCACCGGTGCTCCATGTTATGTTAAAAGCACCGACTTAAGGAAAGATCTAAAATTAGACGATCCTCTTGAAACAGCTCGAAAAGCTAGGAACAACATGATACAGTCATTACGCCAAAGCACTTGCCAATATAAACAATCCGTAGGAAACAGTATGTCATAAATCATGACCATAAATGATAGACCAGTCATAAGTTCTAATTAGAACTTGAAACGTCAAAAATAGATAGGTACCAAAAAAAAAAAAAAAAGACCAGAAATCATCACTTCGCTTCGAACCTCCGAGCCGAGCAGATCGTCCAGCCGACAGCAGCAACTTCTGAAAATCATCCAACCTTCGCCGTCTCTTTAATAAATTCTTTTTTTGTTATTTCTTTTTCTCTGAGATGGCCATCACCTCTGCCACTCCCAAACGTCCTGGCTCGCCAGTTGACGATCAACCTTTCAAGGTCGTGAATCGCAGGCGCAGTCAATCCTACTCCTCCGTCGCCTCCACCTCTCCCCGCTCCCAAACTTCCCAACCTTGCTATTCCTTTCCCTGCAAGTCTACCGAGGTAACAAAGCCCTTGTTACTTCAAAAGACCCTGACCTCATTAAACGACTCTCACCACTACGCTCCCTATTATCTGACAACCCCAAAATCTCTCCCAACCGCATATCCTCCCCCCCAACCTCCCAATCCCGTAACTACAAACCTACCTTTTCCTGTATTGTCCGTTCAGTTGATCTGAATATTTCCGCAACCGACGTCCTTTCTGCTCTTCACGAGCAACGTATCCAAGCCAAGAACGCCTGGCGCATTAAGTCCAGGCAAACAGGACAGGACACCTTTCTCTTCCGTGTCATTACAAACTGTCCTAAGGCAATTGGCACCCTTTTATCCAAAGGCTTCAAAATGTTTTGTAAAACATACCGTTGTGAACCCTCTCAATCCCCTGGCCCTCAGCCTCTCCAATGCGGCAAATGCTTTGCATTTGGTCACAACACCGCATCTTGCATCCAAAAAGAACCGCTTTGCTTCCGCTGCGGTGGAAAACACTCCTCATCGTCCTTCACCTCCTCCTCTTCCTGCTCCAACTGTAAAGGCAAACACTTATCCTATGACACCAAGTGCCCTAACAGACCTTCCCTAAAAACCTTAACACCATCCAAGCAATCTCCCGTCAAGTGTGTCGATGAATTGTCTGAAGACGATTCTTCGGTTGTTTCAGAAACTCCCGAACCCGAACGTTTTACCAGAGTTGATGACACCATTAGATTTACTTACCTCTGCCTATCCAGCCTTCATCCTAACTCCCGTTTCGTCGAAGAAGTGGTGTCCCGCCACGCCGCCCAGTTTTTCCGACGTAAGGTTTCCTTTGTTCACAGAGGTAACCACGTCCATGTCTCCATAACCCGCCTACCCCCCAAAACCGTCTCCCATTCCTAAATATATACCTACAACCTATCGGTGGCTCATCCCTAGTTTCATCCTCGTTTAATTAAAATTCGCGGACCTAAAAGTTACCACTAACGACATATGCGGCTGGAAAAGAAAGAAAAATAACGTGGTTCACACATTACTTACCGACTCAATACACGTATTGGCACTTCAAGAAACGTTATCGTCGCGTAAAGAAAGATACCACGTTACACACTACAATATATATCGTAACGACAAACTATTCCAACGCAGAGGTACCGCAATTTTAGTGCACAGCTCAATAGCATCTAGCCGTTTCTTTCTACCTCCACAATTCCAAGAACTCGACTGCTCTGCAGCAACACTACATTTTCAATCAGGGGACATCATCACATTTTCGTTCTATAATAACCCCAAAAACAAGCTGCCTGTCGAGTTCTTAACATATATTTCCACCTTACCTCGAGCCATAGTTCTAGGTGACTTTAATGCACGTCACACTTCATTCGGAGATTCTGTTACAAACGCGAACGGTCGCATCCTCGCTAACTCGCTATTATCGCTGAATCTTTATCGCGTAAGAAACACTTCTGTCACATTTTTAAGTCATTTAGGCTCGTCAATACCGGATCATATACTCTGTACGGACAGGGTCGCGCCACTATTCTCGAACAATTGCGAAATCGGAACACCGGTCACAAGCGATCATCTACCACTTTCCGCCACCCTCAATATTCCAGCACAAAATATATCACGCCCACAATTCAAAGAAATCCGCGACTACAAAAGAATTAATTTCGGCACTCTCCGCGAAAACATTACGAATTCAAATTTAATTCCGCCGGTAATGATTAATTCAAATGACATTGATATCGCGATCGACACCTATAACAGATGTATTCAAAATGCAATAAACGAAACAGCCCCGCTTAGAAGAATTAGCATAGGCAGAAAACCCCTACCACGCGACATAATCGATCTTATAAGAAGAAAACGCGAATTATACAGACTTTTCTCGAGAACCAGAAATCCTCTTATAAAAACTGAATGGAATAGATTAAACGCGTTAGTTCGACTTAAAATAAATAAACACCACGAAAACCGTTGGCACAATTCGTGTTCTAAGCTAAATTTTCATAACGGTTCGGAATTCTGGAAAAAATTCAAAACAATCACAGGACAAAAACAAGCAACAGTTAGTCATCTTATACATAATAATCAAATTTGCAACACGCCCATTGAAAAGGCAAACGCGTTCGCGGAAACCATCGAAAATTTGCATGTTACATACACCGGTCCTCAACACAACGCGACACATACCACGCGAATAAATAATCACGTAACAGTAACAATTGAAAATGCTCAATATTCAAATAATAATATCGTACGCGAAATAACGCAAGAAGACATCACAAACACATTCTCTAAATTAAAAAACAACTCGCCCGGTGAAGACGGAATCACTAACAACATTATTAAAAACCTCCCCCCTTCAGCGATAGACTTTTTAACTTCTATATACAACAGCATCCTAAAAATCGGTTATTACCCCACAAACTGGAAAGCCACAAATATCATAATGATCCCTAAACCAGGTAAAGATCACACAGATCCTAAATCATACCGCCCAATCTCCTTAGTAAATACCACGGGAAAAATTTTCGAACGAATAATCGCGTCACGTCTCGCGGATTTCTGCAGGGACAACAACATCATCCCAGAAACCCAAACTGGGTTCCGAAAGGGACTCAGCTCCCTTGACCCAGTTCTTAAACTACAAACAGAAGCTATTTCCGCAATAAATTCGGGTGGTTGTACCCTAGCAATCGCGCTCGACTTCGAGAGAGCTTTCGATACAATTTGGCATAACGGTCTTCTATCAAAATTACTCCTTATAAACCTACCGGCATTTTTCGTAAAATTAATACATTCCTTTTTAACAAAAAGACCCTCCAAAATAAAAATAGGCAACTCACTCTCTCGCACTTTCGCGCCAACCGCAGGTGTTCCACAAGGCACCGTTCTTGCGCCAATACTTTATAATATTTTCTGTCACGACATACCTCAATCGTTAAATAATTCAATAAGTCTAGCTCAATATGCAGACGATACCGCCTATTGGGCTAACGGTAAAACTTCAAAATCGTGCAACATCAAATTAAACCAACAAATTCACCAGCTAGAACTGTGGCTCAGTAAATGGCGCATTAAACCCAATCCGAACAAAACCCAACTCATCCTATTCAGACATCCGAATCTTACCCGTAAGTACGCACTCTCTTCAGACGATATCAACGTAAAAATATTTAACAATCGGTTACCACTTCAAAAAGAAATAAAATATCTTGGAATCACACTTAATCACACAATGAACCCATTAAAAGACATTAAAAATACACTCGATAGAGTTCGTAATCGCGCTAATTTAATTTCACTAGTTAACGGTCGAATCAAAACATGTAGCACAGAAACACTATTGCACACATATAAAACATTTGTAAGACCCTTAATAGACTACCGAGCCGTAACGGTAACCTCAGCTACGCAAAAACAGATGCATACTATTTTAACAACAGAGAGATGCATTTTACGTAAAATCGCGAGATTAGATAGATTCTTCCCATCCGAAATACTATATGACAATATTCCAGTTATACCAATACCAACGCGTATTCACACCCTCCAAACCAAATTCATAAATAGAGCCATCGATAACGTCAACCCCGTCTCAACTAAAACCCTTGTACACACCCCTCACAGACTAACACGCAAGCCCAAAAACAAACTCCCTTTCCCTCCGGCCAGACTACTGGCCATCACACCTGAACTCCCCGATGACTTCGCAGATTACTACGAAGACCTCCCCATATCCCTCAAACAATAATATCTA
This sequence comes from Agrilus mali, assembly GCA_029378335.1. Taxonomy (NCBI): domain Eukaryota; kingdom Metazoa; phylum Arthropoda; class Insecta; order Coleoptera; family Buprestidae; genus Agrilus; species Agrilus mali. Next base: position 11,408,965 of record CM055662.1, read on the forward strand.
ACCACTATACCTAACACACAAACACCCCCTAACACTCCCTACCCCCATCCAACATAATACCTAATCACAAAAAACCCCCAACGACACACGGCTGAAGAGGACCTGAACTAATAGGTCCTATAACGGCCTGAGGGGGAGAGGTTTTAGTCGGTAGGTCCGAGGACACCTTCCTCGGGAATCCGACACTACCCAGTCGCTCGCGCGATTGGGTGTCTTTTGAAGATTTCCTCTCCTCCACGAAAACAAAAAAAAAAAAGATCAGAAATCAGTCATTCACCACAGTCAGGTACCCGGCGTTCGATTTCGAATAACAGGTACCATGGTAGACTTCTGACCGTCCGAGTGTCGAGTTGAATCGTTATATAGTGATCATACAGTGTCCAAAGTGCGCTAAAACTCTCTATTATCAAGCGAAAAGTGAAATAAACCGAATTTATTGATCAGTGCCGTAATTAAGGTTCTGGCCTTAGGGCCAACCAAAAACTAATTTTTTTTTTTTAATGGAAAATGCAGTGGACGAGAAAACTGCGCGCAGAATAGAAGAACTTCAAAAGTATCTCAAGCAAATAATTGACGAACTGGCAAATTACGGGCTTAAAATTAAGTTCACAAAGGATGATAGTGATACAGAAACAAGCGTGAAAAATAGTGAGGGAATAGAAAATGCAAAGAAAAGGAAAAAAGAAAAGCTCAGTGACCTTGACACGTCGGCTACTGTAAATACAAGGCAAAAAATTAACAGCGAAACGGTTAAAACAAGGAACAGATTTGAACCCTTGACAATAGAGGGAGAAGAAGTTTTTGTACTGGATCAAAGTGACAAAATGAGCGTCGATAGTGAAGTTAACAATGAAGTTAAAACCACAAAGCCACCACCACCGATCACTGCGAAAACAGAAAATACGAAGATGCTAGTAGAATTGCTAGAACTTAATAAAATAAACACAAGACAACCATTAAAATATGTAAATGCAGGGACAAAAATATTTACAGAGAACAGCGATGACTTTAGGAAATTAGTCAAAATCCTAAAAACAGCAAATATTGAATATTTCACCTACCAGCTGCCGGAAGAAAAAGAGCTAAAGATAGTAATAAAAGGACTTCCACCATCCATGGATGTAGAGGAAATAAAAGAATCATTAGACGATCAAGGAATTAAATACAACAATGTTACAAAAGAATGGGAAACAAGAAAAATAAATTGCCACTCATCCTTGTAAACACAACAAAAGATGACGAAGGCATGAAAATGTATAAGGTGCAAAACATAGCTCAAGTTAAAGTAAATGTAGAGGCAAAAAGAAAACCAACAGAAACGAGACAGTGCTATCGGTGCCAGCGATTTGGGCACGTGGCATATCGCTGCAACATGCAACCGCGATGCTTAAAATGCGGCAAAAACCATACAACATGCGAATGTGATCACACAGGAGCAGGTAAATGTGCTAACTGTCAGGGAAACCATATTGCTTCGAGCTGGCAATGTCCCGAGCATCCCAAATTTAAAAGAATAGAAAAAGAAAGACAAAAACAAGAAAAACTAAATAAATCAATAGTCAGGCCTATGATTTCTTATGCAGATATTGCCGGTAATAAAGAGGAAAAAGAGAAAGAACTAGAAGAAAAAATCGAAAAAATTTTAAGAAGTTTCATACCAAAAATTATTAAAGAAATTAATGGGGTTTAAACCAGTCAAAATTATGAACTGGAATAGTAATGGGTTAAAAAATAAACTCGAAGAACTAAATTGTTTCCTTTTTGAAGAAGATATAGCTATAGCATGTATTACAGAAACTTGGTTAAAGAAAGAAGATAAATTACAAATACCAGGATACAGAGTAATAAGAGAAGAACGACAAACGAAAGGGGGAGGAGTTATTATAGCCCTGAAAAACCATTAATGCGCAGCAATAGAAAGATACCAAAACCTAGACGGCAAGACTGAAGCAATAGGAGCAAAAGTCAAGATTAACAAGGAGATAATTAATATAGTGTCAATGTACGTACCACCAAAAGGGCAAATAAAAGAAGAAGTGTTCCAACTGTTCACTAAAGAAAAAACACTTATAGCCGGAGATTTAAACGCCAAGCATGAAAGTTGGGGCAGTAAGAGAACAAATCCAAAAGGAAATCAATTACAAAAAATCGCCAAAAAGCAAAATCCAAAAATACATGGACCAGAAGAAACAACAACCATTCCGAATAACGGCAGAAGCGATGTACTGGATATATTTATTACTAACGGAGTGCCAATAAGAGATCTAAAAGTTTACCACAAGCTAGACTCAGACCATTTTCCTGTCGTCGCGACCTTTGGAACTTCGACTTGTCGTAAACAAGAAACTTGTATCAAAGTTAATTGGAAGAAATATACGGAAAACATTAACCAAAGTAGTTTCATGACGACAAATGAAATAGAAAACATGATAACAGAAATAGAAACAAAAATGCAAGCAGCGATAGAAAAATCATCTTACACTACAAAAGTAACAGAAACCAATAGATACGCCTTAAACAACGAAGAGAAAGACCTGATAAGAAGGAAAAACATGTGCAAGACCAAATGGAAAAGGTACAACAGATGGCAAGATAAAGAAGAATATAAGAAATTGCAAAAAGAAGTAGAAGAAATGCTACGTATTAGAAAAGAAGAACAATGGGAAGAAACTTTAGCCCAAACCGAAAAATATCCACATACCGATCTGTGGAAACTTTTAAAAAGACTCAGAACACAACCGAATGTCAACGAACCTCTCAAAGATAACAACAATAAATGGGTTTTCGATAGAGAAGGAAAAGCTGAGCTAATTGCCACAACCCTTGAGGAACAATTCACAAACCTTATGGAGACGAGGACACTACCACAATTAAAACAACAAAAAGAAGATGACATCGAAATAACAGAAAAAGAAGTTGAAAACGAATTCAAAAGAATAAATGCCAGAAAAGCCACAGGACCGGACAAGATACCCAATAAAGCCCTTCAATTATGCCATAAAAATGAGGAAGTCATAAAATACATAACAAGACTATTTAACACAATACTGGAAAAAAGACAATACCCATTCAAATGGAGACTAGCGACAATAGTGACCATTCCCAAACCAGGCAAAGACAGTAGTAGACCGGAAAACAGAAGACCGATCAGTATTATATGCGGACTTGCAAAAATTTTCGACAAAATTCTATTAAGAAGACTCCAGGAAGAAGTAGAAGACAAACAAGTAATATACCCTACACAATTTGGTTTTACAAAAGGAGTAGGTGCCGTACATCAAGTAGCAAACCTAATAATACATATCGAAGAAGCTCTGAAAGAAGGACACAAAGTTATACTAGCCTTACTAGACATAGAAAAGGCGTACGACACAGTATGGCGAGAGGGAATTTTGTATAAAATGAGACAGACAAACATAAATGAACAGCTAGTGGAAATGTACCATGAAATTATTAAAGAACGATACTTCCAGGTTAAAGAGGGAAAAACATTATCCAGCATAAAGGAAGCAAAAGATGGGGTACCACAAGGGGCACCATCATCCCCTATACTGTACAATATTATGATGTCCGAAATGGGAAAAATAATAGAAGAAACATCGTACGCAAAAATCTTTCAATATGCGGACGATATCGCAATAATAGTCAAAAATAAATCATGGGCATTTGCAAGATACCGAATGGAGAAAATACTAAACAAAGTCAATGACTATTGCATGAATTGGCGAATAAAGATTAACGAGACAAAGACAAACATATTAGGTTTTGGAAAAGGTCCGTGCAAAACCAAGGAAATAAAATTTAACTTTAAGACACTAAAAGTAAAAAGGAAAGCAGTCGTATATCTGGGAGTAAAAATAACAACAAAACTCAAGTGGAACCAGCATATAAAAATGAGAGTTAACATAGCAAACAAAACTATAAGAAAACTTCACTATGTATTAAGACATGAAAGCAAGCTATCCTTAAAAACAAAACGGAACTTAATCAATGCAATAACAGAAAAGCAAGCCTCGTACGCAGAAGAAATCTGGAGCGGCTATCAAGACACAAACTTCCAAAAAATGATGGCAATTCAACGAAAAGCTATGAGGAAGATAACAGGCGCCCCCTACTATATAACCAGCGAAGATCTAAGGAAAGAGCTAGCTCTGAATCACCCACTAGAAAGAGCCAAAATGAAGAGACAAAAACTTATTAAAAGTTTAAAAAACGGAAGCAACGAATATAGAAAAGATATAGGACACAAAATATCCTAACAAACTATCAACAATGAAGTTAGTGCAGTCATAAGTACATTGTACTTGAAACCACAAAAATAGAGAAGACCCCAAAAAAAAAAAACAGAAATCATCACACTCTTCGATCGATCTTCAAGCCGAGCAGACGTCCATTGGAACAGAGCTACAGCCAGAAGAAATCCAAGAGTTCGAGAGCGTACAGCGTTAGCCGTAAGCTACAGTCTTTTTCAAGACTTTTCAAATCGAAGGAAGCAAGGTTGCAGAACGGAAGAGAAGTCTTTCGCTACAACGACGATGGAGGATGCGGCTGCTTGCAGCTCGCAGACTCGACAGGAGCACGTTTCGACGGACTTCAAGAAACCCAGCAAGAGACTTCGAGTCTCTGAAGTTAGGCTGTTGAGTCCAACACCAGAGGTCATCGAGACCTCAAACAGTTTCGAGGTCCTGTCTGAGGGCATGGACCTTCAAGAAATCGAATGTTCGGATAGCAAAGCCGAGCAATTACAGGTGAAGAAGAGCCGCGTACCACCGATCGTGATCCGCCAGAAGGACCGTTGGACCAGTCTCTGCAAGGTTTTTGCAGCCAACAAGGTCACCTTCGTCAAGGCCAGGAACATCCAGGAAGGCATCAGTGTCCAACCTTCTGGAATAGACGATTATCGCGGGATAATCAGACTCCTTAAAGAACTCAAGGTCGAGTACCACTCTTTCATGTTGCAGGAGGATAAACCGTTGAAGGTCGTCCTTCGTGGAATTCCTGTCGACATCCCAACAGAAGACATCGCCGAGGACCTGAAGGGGCAAGGCTTTCCGGTCCGAAACGTAGTGCGGATGACGAGTGCACAAACCAAGGCACCAATTCCACTCGTCCTGGTGATTTTGTCGAAAGACCAAAAGTCCAAGGAAATCTTCAAGGTAACAACAGTTTGTTTTCTTAAGATTTCAGTCGAATCTCCGCATCAAAGGAATACCGTCGGACAGTGCCACCGCTGTCAACGATTTGGCCATGCACAGAAGAATTGCACAGCGGCGCCGCGCTGTGTAAAGTGCGGCCAAGGTCACCTTACTGCAGTCTGCGAGAAGCCAAGGAATCAACCAGCGACGTGCGCCAACTGCAAAGGTGCTCATCCTGCGAGCTACAGAGGATGTCCCCAATTCCCGGAACTCCCTAAAACCAGCCAGATCTTCACCGAAATCCCGACCGATCCCGAATCCACCGGCTAACGTGGTCCGCCAAGGCGTATCTTACGCCAAGGCCACGGCGCCAAAAACAGCACCACCACAACCCAAACCTAACCCAACTCCCAAACCTATTCCAGCCGGGAACACCGACTCCCTGTCCAGCATCCTCCAGCTGTTAGCCAGGTTTGACCTTCAAAAGTTGGCAGTCGTCGCCAAGAAGGTCGCAGACGCCCTTGCCGGTGCCAACGGAGCAGCGGATATCCTAGTTCGCCTGCTAGGATGCAGCCAGGACATACTTTCACTATTTACCTAGGTATGTCAATGGGTATAAACAAAAATAAACCTTGCTCCTTACAGGTACTTTTCTGGAACGCACGCGGTCTTCGGGAAAAACGCTTTGAGCTTCTTGAGCTTGTTGAGAGACTGTCAATTGACGTTGTTCTCGTAAGCGAAATCCACCTTCAGGAAGGTAATAATGCAAAGTTACCAAACTACGCGTTTTACCGGACCGACCGAGAGAACAGGTTAGGTGGCGGAACAGGCATCTACATCAAGCTCTCGCTCGAACATTATCCCGTTACCGTAGTGTCAACAGAACATCTGGAGACAACCGCAGTGGAAGTTGCGACGACGAGAGGTCCATTACGCCTTATAGCAGTTTATCGACCGCCGGAGCATACAATCACGGCTGAACATCTAGACGATATTCTAGACTCTAACACAGCGACGATAGCAGCCGGCGACTTCAATTCCAAACATCCAGCTTGGAACAGTCGTAGGACAAACGCCAGCGGTTCGATACTGCACGATTACGCTCAGTCTAGGAACGTAGTAATAGTTGGACCTGAGGAACCAACGTATTACGCATCGAACGGTATGGGGCTCCCAGACGTTTTGGACATCGCCATCCTCAAGGACGTCGCACAAGAAGTCACGTTGACAGCGGTAAGTGAGCTTTCCTCTGACCACAACCCAGTTCTTTTGTCCCTAGGCAACGACAGGAACGACACCGTGTACGAAAGGAAGTCCACCTATTGGCCCGCATTCACCGATCATCTTCAGGAGAATTTTCCAAAGATCAAGGTAATACGAAGCCAACGGGGCATCGATGAGGCCGTCCAATCCCTCACGGCTGTAATTATGTCATCTTTGGACAGAACGACAAAGACTCTTACGACGACAAGGACTTCGATTCGTATCCCTGCTGAAGTCATCAGACTGATCAGAGAAAAGAATCGGGCTCGGCGTCGATGGCAGCGAACCAGAGATCCTATCGATCGGGCCGAAACAAACCGTCTATCGACTCAAGTCAAGGACGCACTTTCGGACGTACACGGTGAACGGTGGCAGGTAAGGCTCACTAACATAGATCAGTCTCCAGGCAACCTGTGGAAAATGGCACGATCACTCAAAGGCAAGGTCAGGAGATTACCACTCATTCACGGCGAACGAGGCTTGGTTTATACACCAACAGAAAAGGCGGAAGCGTTCGCGGACTGCCTAGAGAACGCCTTCCGGCCAAATGACGAGAACGTAGACGAAGACCACATTGAAGAAATCGACCTTGATGTTCGGCGTCTACTCCAATCACCACATGAAGGATTCATAAGACCTACGAACCCAACGGAGATAAAGGAGATATTGAAAGCCACACAAGCAAAGAAAGCTCCAGGTCCAGATGGAATACCTTCACGAGCACTGAAAGCTTTACCGGTAAAAGCCATTATGTCCATTGTAAATATTGTCAATGCTATTCTGCGTCTAAGGTATTTTTCACATCAATGGAAAACCGCGGACGTAATTATGTTACAGAAACCAGGAAAATCGCCGACTTTTCCTCAAAACTACAGACCGATTAGTCTTCTCCCGGTCCTGGGGAAAATCGCAGAAAGAGTCCTGCTGGCCAGACTACGCGAAGAAGTAACAAGATTGAACTCTCTGCCCAATGAACAGTTTGGATTCAGAGCAAAACATTCGACCGAACAACAGATCCTTAGGATAGTCGAATTTGCAACATCCGGGTTCAACCGGAAACAATCGCAGTTTTACTGTGAAGTTGGGGGACGTCGGCTCTAGCTCCCGCAGGATGGAAGCCGGAACACCGCAAGGATCACCGCTCTCACCGCTCCTGTTCTCGCTATACACGGCTGACATACCGAAAACAAGAGGAACAACGCTAGCTTTGTACGCGGATGACACAGCGGTGATATCGAAATCGATAGCACCAGACGCCATCACAAACCGTCTACAGGAAGCAGCCAGTGAACTGGAGGAGTGGTTCCAAAATTGGCGGATTGCGGTCAATCCAGATAAAAGCAGCGCTCTTTTCTTCACCAAAAGGCGACACGCCCCGACCGGCAACATCACCATATTCGGCCGTCCGATACCATGGAAGAGAGACGTCAAGTACCTAGGTGTCAAATTGGATATCGGGTTAACTTGGAAAAGTCACACCGACTATTGCACTCATAATGCATCGGCAGTGATGGCTCTAATGTTCCCGCTATTGAACCGCAGGAGCACACTCAGCCTCAGTAACAAACTGCGTTTGTACACATCGATCATACGACCGGTGATGACGTACGCCGCTCCAGTGGTTGCTTACGCTGCCAAGTCACACTTGAATAAACTTCAAGTTGTGCAAAACAAGGCACTGAGGCTTGCCACGGGGGCTCCCCTTTGGGTTTGTTTCCAATGCGACGTTACACCAAGACTTGAAGGTCCCACGGGTAAAGGAGCTACTCTGCGAGATGGCAACCAAGACCTTCGAAACCTGCACAGCCCACCAGAACGTGCTAGTGCGCGAAATGGTAAGTTACAACGAACACGTGCGTTGGAAGCATAAACGACCAAAAATGGTAAACATGTAAGTAAAAGACCGCTAAATTTGTTGTAACTTAACATTACTAGCCCGCCAATGTTACATATATCTTATATAGACATTAATTATCGATATATTTATTTATACACATAGCTATATAATTATTTATTTATTTATTATACTTATTATCCAACTAGATTATTTATTTTATAAAACGAACATATACATTATCAATGTGTATACACTTATATGTTCCAGATGTCCAGAACCATATGGTACATTTGTCCCCTTTACAGACAAACAATGGTTCTTGGTTATAAATTTATTCTCATAAACGCGAAAGTATCTGTTTCAGATTTCAAGGAGAAGTCGAAGGACTGGAACTTGAAGAATGAGGGGTTTTAGTGAGTAGAAATCTCACACTACCTCGCATATAGAACCAATTGCGAGGTGCCTTTTGAAGGTTTCCCCTCTAAACAATGGCACAAAAAAAAAAAAAAAAAAAATAAAAAAAAAAAAAAAAAGACCAGAAATCATTCTCATTGATCCTCGAGCCGAGACCACTAGCAGACAGCAGCAGCAACCATCTAACCAATGTCAACAAACAGCAGCAGTCAGCTACATAAATCCGCCGGACGACAGGTCACTGATCACAGTCAGCCAAGGACGTTCGATTCGTTCGATTGCCGAAGCTTTCTTTCTTTCAGCTTTCCATCAAATCGTTGCCCAGCCGTAAAGCGAGTAAGTTAAAAACTTCAAATTACCTCACTACTAATCTACATTCACTGGGACCGAGTACGCAACGTCCCTTTGAATTAACAACAACCTCGTCATAATAACTTAACTTACTAACGCCTTTTCAAGGTCACACTCTTTTAAACACGCACAACTGCCGTTCGTCGTTTATTTACCTCTTCAAGGTCACACCCTTTTAAACACATAACTGCCGTTCGCCGTTTCTTTTTACCTCTTTCACTCATAAAACTACGAATTAGTAACTATCGAACTTTCACATCCTCAACCATGAACTCCCATAACACTCCTGGAAAGAGACGTCACTCCGCCTCTTCTCCTGGTGACGAAACCTTTCAACTCGTCTCTCGCAGACGCAGAAAATCCTCTTCATCCGCTACTTCCTGCCCTTCGTCTCCACAGACAAAAACCTCTTCCTCTCCTAGATCCACACCTACCTCCCGCCTAACTTTCCACACCATCTTGTCCGGAATTCCTGATAGGTTCTCTAACCAAAAGGCTCTGTATAACGCCATTAGGAACCTACCCAGCCTTATCATCCTGACCTTAACAGTGTACAAAGGGAACAAAGCTTCTGTTATTCCGCGCTAAAAACACTAATTTCACCTTCCTAAGCCACGTGGGAGCATCAATACCGGATCACATCATTTGCACAAATAGAATCGCACCACTAATCAACAATGATTGTACTATCGGCACCCCAATCACTAGCGATCACCTACCACTCACCATAACGCTTAATATACAAGTACGCGCCATAACACTCCCTCGTTTTTAAAGAAATACGAGATTATAAAAACATTAATTACAACCGTCTTAAAGAACACATCACACAATCGAATCTCATGCCTCCGGACATCACAACACCAAACGACATCGATCTCGCGATAAACACATACAATACAAAGATCCAAAACGCGATAAACGAAACTGTCCCCTTAAAACGAATTTATCTAAACAGAAAACCTCTACCGCGAGAAATCATCGACCTAATAAAACGTAAACGCGAAATCTATAGACTCTTCATTAGAACCAGAAATCCAATCATCAAAACCGAATGGAACAAACTAAACTCACTAGTCCGTCTCAAAACCAATAAACATTACGAAAACAATTGGATCAACGCGTGTTCAAAATTTAACTTCCACAACGGTTCGCAATTCTGGAACACTTTCAAAACTCTCACCGGTCAAAAGGGTCATACCAACAACCACCTAAAATTAAATAATCAAATTTACAACACGCCGGAAGAAAAAGCAGAAGTATTCGCGAACACCCCGAAAACACACATGTAGTACACATCGGACCCAACTTCGACATCGCGCACGCCCTTCGAATAAAACGACAAATTGCAAAAATCATACCACCCTCACAACACACACAACACGATATGCTTCGCGACGTTACACAGGAAGAAATCGTAAACACCTTTGCGAAATTAAAGAACAATTCACCGGGCGAAGATCGCATCACAAACAATATCATTAAAAATCTACCGCCACCAGCTATCGATTATCTTACAACAATATATAACGGAATATTAAAAACGGGATATTACCCTACAAAATGGAAAACCGCACATATAATCATGATACTCAAACCGTACAAAAATCAGAACGATCCAAAATCTTACCGCCCAATATCACTAACCAATAATACGGGCAAAATTTTCGAACGGATAATCGCGCTACGACTCTCAAACTATTGCAAAGACAATAACATTATACCAGACTCACAGACTGGGTTCCGCAAAGGCCTTAGCACGATCGACCCAGTATTAAAGCTACAAACGGAAACAGCATCAAATATAAACTCTGGCGGATGCACCCTTGCAATAGCTTTAGACTTTGAAAGAGCCTTCGACACCGTCTGGCACAACGGACTACTATCAAAATTATTAAACATTAACCTTCCCCCCTTTTTCGTAAAACTAATTAAATCTTTTCTAACGAACAGACCTTCGCAAATCAAAATCGGTAACACCCTCTCGCGAACTTTTACACTAAAAGCAGGCGTTCCCCAAGGAACGGTTCTTGCACCGCTCCTATACAACATATATTGCCACGACCTTCCTCAACCAATTACACATTCTATTAGTCTTGCACAATACGCTGACGACACAGCATATTGGGTACACGGTACCAGTTCGGAAACTTGCAACACTCTAATGAACCGGCAACTCAATAAACTAGAATCATGGCTTAACAAATTGAATATCAAACCCAACCCCGACAAAACACAACTCATCCTCTTCAAACATCCTTACCTCAACCGGAGAAACAAACTTTCTGACGACAACATTAATATATCATTAAACAACACCGCCATACGTCTCCGCAAGGAGATGATATACCTCGGCATTACATTCACCCACACATTAAACCCCAAAAAGGACATCACAAATACACTCGACCGGATCCGAAAACGATCAAACTTACTATCCCTCATCAATGGACGTATCAAAACCTGCAACACCGAAACACTCCTCCACACCTACAAAACATTCATCAGACCACTTCTAGATTACAGAGCCGTCTCACACTTCTATAAATAATTCCCAAAAACAAAGAATCCACGCAACAGAGAGACGAATATTTCGCAGAATCTGCAGACTTGACAGATCTTTTCCCTCCAACCAATTATATGACAACATCGACATACCACCAATTCCTCACCGACTACAACACCTACAAATCAATTTCACCCGAAGAGCCATCACAAACAATAACCCCGTAACAACAAAAACACTTCTCCACCCTCCAAAAAGACTCAAACGTAGACCAAAAAGGAAAATTCCGTACCCCCCAGCCAAACTTCTGGCGCAACTTCCTGATATCCCCGATCATTACGAACAATTCCTCGACAACCTCCCAATCTCTTTAAAATAACAACACCCCAACCACCATACAACAAACATCATACATAAACTCACTCACACCCACAAACACATACACACACACAATTCACACACACGCACAAACACACTTTACCATCTAAACAACAAATCACATTAACAATTTCTTACATACGGCTGAAGAGGACCCTTCATGCGGGTCCTATAACGGCCTGAGGGGGAGAGGTTTTAGTCGGTAGGTGCCCTTCTCAGGGCGAATCCGACACTACCCAGTCGCAACGGGCGGCTGGGTGTCTTTTGAAGATTTCCTCTCCTCCACGAAAACAAAAAAAAAAAAAAAAGACCAGAAATCAGAACCGATCCGGCTCTCTTAGCTGCAAAGCTATTAGCTTCCGAGCTACCACTAGCGCCCTGCGCTATCCTAGCGACCATACGCAATATACCACGCCGCCTATATATACGCCTATATATATATATATCTATATTTAGATATATATATATACTTTGGCCGGTCGTAATCGCCGACAAACGACCATCGCCGCCGGCCTGAACAGCATCGCCGCCATTTCGTCATACGCCGCCATCTTGTCCAACGCCGCCATCGCCGCCATCTTGTACCACGCCGCCATCTGGTCCTACGCCGCCATCGCCGCCATCTTGTCCGACGCCGCCATATCGCTCTGCGCCGCCATATTGCTCTGCGCCGTCATCTTGCCCTGCGCCGCCATTAACATAAAGACGCACCCGCCACCAGGAACGACCACCGATGCCCCGCGCCGGACATAAGGCCAGAGAGTACAGACAACGCCACCGCCGGAACCAGGACCGTCACGGCGCCGCCGCCAAGCGCCGCCGCCTCCCCTACGCCAGGCCGCATGGAGCGCAGTACCACGACGACTTAGACGCCGTCTTCCTGCGCCTTGAGAATACGTACGCGCCGAACCTGTGGTACTCCTCCGTCGCGACGCCCAAGGCCGCGCCGCCACCGCCGACGTCGACAGCTCTCCAGCGACCGCCCGCCGTCCCCTTGCCTAGGCCATGAATCCTGTGGGACCCGCTGCCACCACTGCCGTCGCCGCCACCACCCCTATTGTCGCCGTTGCCGCCGACGCCAAGGCCCGCCCGCGCCGGTTCAACCTGATGGCGCACGTGCGCCGACGCTTGTAGATAGAACAGTGACATTAGTGATTAAGTGTAGTGTAAGTTAGGCTAGGTTAACATTAAGCATTAGTTGTAATGTTTTGTCTTTATCATGTACATATAACGCTAGATACCTTTGTAAATAATTATTATGTTTAAGTTTAGTTTGTAAATTACATAATCCATTTCATTTCTTTTTACCATCGAATGTTTAGGCTGTTCAATAAATTACTTTAAACCATCACAGTCTAAAATCTTCTTCCGCTACAGAACCTCCGTGGCAAACAAATAATTTGTCCCGCTCGGATTGCGTCCGAATACGCGGACCGTCGCGAGAACGCGGTCCCGCCCCGTCGCGACGACGAGCGACGCCCCGAGCGACGGTGACACTGTGGTGGTATTTATACGCGCGTGGGCTGAAGGACTCCTGTCTCTCTGCGCTGATTGGTCAATTCTGGTTTCCGATCGGACCAATAGTTTTATAGTTGTGTTTCTCAGTGCTGGGTACCAGATACTGTTAACTTTGACTGCTTCTTCTTTTTTGTTAAAATTGTCTTTGTGTTTATAAATTTCAATTGCTTCTCTATTTATTCTTGTATAATACTGTTTTATTGCTGCGAGCACCTCCGTTTCATCGAATTTGATGATGTGATCATTGTCCTGGTAAGCATGCTCTGCGACTGAGGATTTCTCAGTGTGACCTCGACGGCAGTGACCTTGGTGCTCTTTAACACGTGTCCTTATAGTCCTTTTTGTGGTTCCTATGTATACAGATCCACAGCTACATGGTATCCTATAGACTCCAGGAGTGGCCAATTTATCCAGAGGGTCTTTTGCTGAAGGGAGAAGATGGTTGATTTTATTTGTAGGCTTGTAGATGACCTTGACCTTGTGGAGTTGCAGGAGTCGCCCTATACGGTCCGTCACGTTGTATATGTACGGTAGGAAGGCGGTGCTGGTGTATACTTCTTTTTCTTTTTCCATAGTTTTTGTTTTTCTGGGATGTAGGGCTCTTTTTATTCCTCGTCTTGAATAACCATTCGCCTGGAAGGCAAGTTCTAGGTGTTGCAATTCTTGTTTCAGTTGTGGCGGTTCGCAGATCCTCTTGGCACAGGGTTTAAACAATGTTTTTATAACGGCGCGTTTTTGGCCTGGATGGTGGTTGGAGTCTTTGTGCAAGTATCGGTCCGTATGCGTGGGCTTTCTATACACTGTGTGTCCTAATGTACCATCGGCCTATTTTCTTATTAGAACGTCAAGGAAAGCGAGTTTTCCATTTGTTTCTTCCTCCATAGTGAATTGTATGTTTGGATGAATGCTGTTGAGATGTTGTAGGAATTCTGGCGCAGTTTCCTTCCCGTGTCCCCATATCACAAAAGTGTCGTCCACGTACCGATACCAACACTTTGGTTTTAGCTTAGCGTTGTTAAGGGCTGTTGTTTTAAATTTCTCCATGAAAAAGTTTGCCACCACGGGGCTGAGAGGGCTGCCCATAGCTACCCCATCAAGCTGTTCGTAGAAGTTTCCGTTATATTTAAAATATGTTGTAGACAGGACATGATGAAACAAGTTGGAAATGTCCTTTGGAAAAATTTCTTGTATGTATGCCAGAGCATCATTTAACGGTACTTTAGTAAAGAGGGAGACCACGTCGAAGCTGATTAAAACATCATTAGGTTGTATTGTGAGCGTTTTTGTTTTTTCTATGAAATCGGTGGTCTTTTATGTAGCTGCTGCTATTTCCCACGTGTTCTTGCAGTAGCTTTGTGAGGTATTTAGCTATCTGGTACGTTGGAGAACCAATTGCGCTTACTATAGGTCTGAGTGGAACATCCGGCTTGTGTATCTTAGGTAGACCATATAATCTCGGCGGAACAGCCTCGCTAACCATAATTTTCCGCTTTTCATCGTCAGGTATAGAAGACACTTTTATCAACGAGTTGGTAGTTCGTAGAATCCGCGTTGTTGGGTCCTTCTTTACTGTTTTGTATGTGTTCGGATCCAGGAGTTCAGCGATTTTCTTATGGTAGTCAGTGATATTCAATACCTCGGTTGCATTTCCCTTATCCGCTGTGAGGATAAATATATCCTTGTTAGACTTGAGTTTTTTCAGAGCTGATTTTTCTTTCGTCAAAATGTTAGATTTTGGGACTTTGGCTTTTTGCAAAATTCTAGAGCTTTCCCGACGGATTTCCTCAGCAGCCGTCGTTGGTAATGTGCGGATGCCTGCTTCTATATTAGCGATAATATCTTCTTTAGGTAGTGTATGTGGTGTGATAGCAAAGTTTCCCCCTTTTGCTAGGACGTTGATTTCATCCAGGCTGAGTTGGTAACTGGATAAATTGACAACAGTACGTGCAACATCAAGTGACGGGGCGGACTTCTTTTGTCGTTCTGTGACAGTGTTGTTGACGACAATCGTTGAGTTAAATGTCAGCTTATCTATCTTATGCCAGTCGTTGGCGCTGAGGTGGCTGCTAATTCGTAGGTGCATAGTAAGAAGACCTTGGTCGATGTTTGCAAGATCTCGTCTTGCTTGATGAATTCGTTCGCGTAGGAGTGCAAAAGAGAGCAAAGTAGATGTGCCTTCTTCTTCCTTAGTGTTTCATTTCGTCGAACCAGTTTGTAATATTCCTCCCCTTAGAGGCGAATAATATACAAGCGAAGGCTTTCACGGCCGGAGTCTAATGAATACAAATTATTTTCCGGGCTATTAAGCCGTGGTCTAGTGGAATTACTGTTGCTTCCAAACGTTTCGCTCGGAACTACGCCGAGCATCTTCAGTGGAGACGACGTTGACTTGGAAGTGTTCTTCTCGATGGTCGGGTGGAGTCTGACTCTGGAGTGTTCGCTGTGGTGGTATTTATACGCGCGTGGGCTGAAGGACTCCTGTCTCTCTGCGCTGATTGGTCAATTCTGGTTTCCGATCGGACCAATGGTTTTATAGTTGTGTTTCTCAGTGCTGGAAAAATCTTCATAGACACCCAGCCGTCCGTACGACTGGGTAGTGTCGGATTCCCGAGGAAGGTGTCCTCGGACCTACCGACTAAAACCCCTCTACCTCAGGCCGTTATAGGACCTAGCGGTCCTCTTCAGCCAAAAGTGCGTTTATGTTCGGTGATTGTCATTTATTTGGTTATATGGTTTTGTGTGTTTGTGTGTGTGTGTGTGTGTGTGTGTGTGTGTGTGTGTGTCTTAGTGTGTGTGGTTATGTAATGGAAATGGGAAGGGAGTTCAGGTGGTTGATGTATGCATCGGGAATGTCGGGAGCGATGGCCAAGAGGTTGGCCGGTGGGAAAGGGATCTTGTGTTTAGGTTTTCGTTTTAGTTTACGTGGGGCTAGTGTGAGTGTGTGTGTAGTGATCGGATTGTCGTTGTCGATGGCTTTTTTAATGAAATTGTATTGGATTGTGGTGATGCGGTTAGTGATGGATGTAATGTCGACATTATTATAGAGAATGTCCGATGGAAAGAACCTTCCAAGTCTGGCGATTTTTCTTAATATTACTCTTTCGGAGGCGAGGATATCTTGAAGCTGTCTGTTTGAGATGGTGGTTAGAGAGGTTGCCCGAAAATCTATAAGTGGCCTAACGAAGGTTTTATATGTATGAAGAAGTGTTTCTGTGTTACACGATTGTATGCGGCCGTTGACTAGCGAAAGAAGATTTGCCCGTTGCTCTTTCGAAGTCTAGTGCGATTGCTAGAGTGCAACCGCCAGTGTTCATTTGAGAGATTGCTTCAGTTTGAAGTTTAAGGACTGAGTCAAGAGGAGAGAACCCCTTTCGGAACCCAGTTTGGGAATTAGAAATGATGTTGTTGGTTTCGCAGTGTTCGGATAGACGGGCCGAGATGATTCGTTCTAAGATTTTGCCGGTGTTGTTTACTAGGGAGATAGGGCGGTGAGATTTCGCGTCTTTGTGGTCTTTGCCGGGTTTCGGAATCATAATGACGTTCGCGCTTTTCCACGATGAGGGGTAATAACTTGTGTTAAGTACGCCGTTATAGATGTTACATAAATATCCAATTGCGGATGGCGGAAGATTTTTAATTATGTTATTGGTGATGCCGTCTTCACCTGGTGAGTTATTTTTAAGCTTCGCGAAAGTATTGACAATGTCGTCGGGTGTTATTTCGCGTAGGATGTGGTGTGGAGTGTGATGCGCTGCTTGAAGTGCGCGTGTGGTTTGTCGGTTTACCATCCCGATGTGTACCGCGTTATGATGTTGAGCCGTGTATGTTGTGTGCAGGGATTCGATAGTGCCCGCGAACGCGTTTGCTTTTTCTAACGGTGTGTTACAAATTTTGTTGTCGACGACAAGGTGGCTAACAGGGGCTGTCTTTTGACCGGTTAACGTTTTAAATTTGTTCCAAAATTTCGAACCGTCGCGATAGTTTAATTTCGAACAAGTATCGTACCATCTTTTCTCGTGGTGTTTGTTGATGTTGAGACGGACTAGAGCGTTTAGTCTGTTCCACTCAGTTTTGACAAGTGGATCTCGTGTGCGCGTGTAGAGTCTGTAAAGTTCACGTTTTCTTTTAATTTGTTTTACGATATCCGGTGGGAGAGGTTTTCTACCGATGTATACGCGTTTTAATGGTACCGTGTCGTTGATCGCGTTTTGAATGGATCTGGTGTACGTTTCGATCGCGTTATCAATATCGGCGGTGTCGTGTATAGTTATTGCGGTTAGGTTCGCGTTTGTTATGTGTTCCCGGAATATGTTGCAGTCGATGTTTCTATAATCGCGTATTTCTTTATAATCTGGTTGTGTTATTTTTTGTGTTTGAATGTATAGGGTGGTGGATAGTGTTTGATGGTCGCTAGTGATAGAAGTGCCTATGTGACATGCGTTCGCGAAAAGGTGTGCTAATCGGTCGGTGCAGATTATATGATCTGGGATTGAAGATCCTCTGGAATGAATTAGTGTAGGATTGCTGTTTCTAACACGGAACAGGTTAAGGGAGAGAAGGGCATTCGCGAGAATTCTGCCGTTGGCGTTGGTGTGATTGTCTCCGAAAGAAGTATACCTTGAGTTAAAGTCTCCTAGAACTATGGCTCTTGGAAGGTTGGAAATCTAAGGGAAGAGTGTCTGAAGGACGATTATAATATGAAAAGATTGTGATATCTCCGTGTCTAGTGTGAATTATGGCCGCGCATACGTCTATGTCTCGAAACTGTTGGGGTATTTGGAAAAGGCTGGAAGCGATTGTATTATGAATTAAAAGAGATGTTCCTCTTTTGGTGGCATTTTTGTCGGTTCTGAATATTTTGTAGCGCGAGATGTGGAATTTTTCGGCCGGTTTACTCAAAGTTTCTTGAACCGCGAGAATGTGTATTGAATCGGTGTGTAATGTGTTCGCGATGTGATTTTTCTTGCGCTTCCAGCTGCATGCATTTACTGTGCTAATTTTAATGTCCATTTAATATGCTAATGGGGATGAGCCATCGACGATTTGGTTGTAAAGTTTGGAATTAGGAACGAGGTTGAGGTGGAAGTCTGGTAATGGAGATGTGGACTTTGTTTCCTTTCTGGACGTAGGAAACTTTACGCCGGAAAAATTGGGAAGAGTGTCGGGAAACTACGTCTTCGAAGAGTTTGGTGTTGTAGGTGAGGGATTAAAGGCAGAGGAAGGTGAATCGGATGGCGTCTTCGATCCTGAAACGTTCAGGTTCGGGAGCATCAGAGGAGGAAACGGATGAGGAATCTGATGACTCGTCTTCCGACATGTCATCGGCGAGGACGTCGACGCACTTGACGGGTGCGATTTTGGAAGGAGTTAAGGTTTTTGGAGAAGGACGATTAGGACATTTTGAATCGAATGCAAGGTGCTTGCCCTTGCAGTTGGAGCAGGAAGGAGTAGAAGTGGTACAAGAGGAAGAAGGATGTTTCGCGCCGCAGCGGTAGCAAAGCGGTTCTTTTTTAATGCAGGACGCTGTGTTGTGGCCAAATGTGAAGCATTTGCCACATTGTAAAGGCTGAGGGCCTGGTGATTGGGAAGGGACACAGCGGTACGTTTTGGAGAACATCGAAAAACCTTTAGAAAGGAGCCTATCAATTGATTTAGGACAGTTTGAGATGACACGGAAAAGGGACGTGTCCTGCCCTGTTTGCCTGGACTTAATGCGCCAGGCGTTCTTAACTAGGATGATCAAGGCCAAACTGCATATATTTTAATAATATTCAAAGTTAAAAAATTTTTTTTCAAGGTCTAGCACATTCGGTACATTCAATTTAAAGGTTTTTGTTTTCTATCAATAAAAGTAAATGCAACGGAGGATGGCCACAATGAGCACCCCTACCTCATCCAAACGTCCTGCTCCTAATTCCCCTATCGAGGACCAGCCTTTCAAGGCTGTTAATCGTAGACGAACCCGTTCCTTCGATTCCCAATATACTTCCCCACCTACCTCACCTAGATCCTTAGCCAGCTCCCCGTCCAAATCCAACTCCCATCCTATTTTTGAGGTCCTACTTTCTAACCTACCTCAAAAGTATTCCAACCAAAAGGACCTGTTTGCTTTCCTAAAAACGATCCCCACCCTCCTATTCCTGTCCTTAACCGTTTACCGAGTAAATAAGGCTCTTATTTCCTCAAAGGACCCTAACCTTGTCAAAAAACTTTCTCCTCTCCGTTCCCTAATATCCGACAAGATAGCCATCCAACCTAAATCCTCCTACAACAGTACCAATCCTAGATCCCAGACCACAAGACTTCATAAACCTACGTTTTCCTGTGTAGTTAGATCCGTCGATAGCAATATCGATTCCACTGATATCCTGTCAGCACTCCAGAACCAACACATCCAAGCCAAGAACGCCTGGCGCATCAAGTCCAGGCAAACTGGTAAGGATACATCCCTTTTCCGAATCATTTCCAACTGTCCTAAGTCTATCGACAAACTCCTATCGAAAGGTTTCACGATGTTTTCCCGTACCTACCGCTGTGAACCTTCCCAATCCCCAGGACCTCAGCCTCTCCAATGTGGCAAATGCTTCGCATTTGGTCACAACACCTCGTCCTGTGTCCAAAAGGAGCCGCTTTGCTACCGCTGCGGCGACAAACACTCCTCCTCTTCCTGCACGATTTCCACTCCTACCTGCACGAACTGCAAAGGCAAGCACCTTGCCTTCGATTCCAAATGCCCGAACCGCCCTTCTCCTAGTACCTTAACACCATCCAAAATCGCTCCTGTCAAGTGCGTTGACGTTCTCGCCGATGACATGTCGGAAGACGAGTCATCGGATTCCCAATCCCAATCCTCGTCCACAACCGACGCTCCCGAACCCGAACGTTTCAGGGTCGAGGATGCAATTCGGTTTACCTACCTTTGCCTCCAGTCCCTTACGCACGATACCAAACTTATACAAACCGTTGTTTCCCGTCACTCCGCCCAACTTTTCCGTCGAAAAGTCTCCTACGTCCAAAAAGGATCCACAGTTCACATCTCCATAACCCGACTTCCTCCCTTACTTCGCTCCCTTAAGTAAATCCCAAAAACCTATCCTAACCAACATCGATGGCTCATCCCCGTTTGCTGCTTTATGGATATAAAAATTAGCACGGTTAATGCATGCAGCTGGAAGCGTAAACGTAACAATATCATAAACACATTACACACCAATCTTATTCACATTCTTGCGGTACAAGAAACGCTAAGCAAACCGTCAGAAAAGTTTCACGTTGCACGGTATAAAACATTCAGAACCGACAAGAACATCGCAAAAAGAGGGACGGCCCTTCTAATACACAACACAATCGCTTCCAGCTACTTTCAGATTCCCCAACAATTTCAACACATAGACGCATGCGCAGCAACAATTCATACACAACGCGGAAACATTGCCATTTTTTCCTATTACAACAACCCCACGCGAAAACTTCCATTAGATTTCCTCAGTTACATTTCCAGCCTTCCAAGAGCTATACTTTTAGGTGATTTTAATTCAAGACATACTTCTTTCGGAGATACTAGTACCAACGGCAACGGCCGAATCCTCGCGAACGCCCTTCTCCAGTTCAATCTCTTCCGCATTAGGAACATCAACCCTACGATCTTTAATAACAGAGGATCTTCAATCCCTGATCACATATTATGCACGGATAGCCTGGCACCTCTCTTCGCGAACACTTGTTGCCTCGGTACCTCAATCACTAGCGACCATCAGACACTTTCCACCACCTTACACATTCAGACACCGAAAATAACACAGCCTACATATAGAGAAATCCGCGATTACAAAAACATTAACTTTAACGTTCTCCGGGAACACATATCAAAAGCGCAATTAGATCCGCCACCATTGCATGACGCCGCCGACGTCGATAATGCGATACAAGTATATACTACAACTGTTCAAAACGCGATTAATGCAGCTGCACCGGTCAAACGAATGTACATCGGTAGAAAACCCCTGCCGCCTGAAATCGTCCAACTCATCAAAAGAAAGCGCGAACTATATAGACTTTTTGTACAAACACGGGACCCACTCGTCAAAACCGAGTGGAACAGACTGAACGCTCTAATCCGTCGCGAAATCAACAATCATCAGTCGAAAAGATGGCACGAGTCTTGTTCAAAATTGAACTTTCATAACGGAGCGCAATTTTGGAATAAATTCAAAACCTTAACCGGGCAGAAAACGACCATCAGCCACCTTATCGTCAACAATCAGATTTGCAACACACCGGAAGAAAAGAAAAGGCAGACACAATCGAAACTTTACAACGCACATATACTTCCCCACAGCATGACGCGGCACACATCGCACTAGTCAATAGGCAAACACGTCTCTCACTTGACAGAGCACGTCACACTCCACACAATATTTTGCGAGAAATAAAACCCGACGATACTGTCAATACATTCGCGAAACTTAAAAACAACTCCCCAGGTGATGACGGCATCACTAATAACATCATTTAAAATCTCCCGCCTTCAGCAATCGATTATCTCACTTCAATATTTAACGGCATACTTGTTACGGGCTATTACCCTACACATTGGAAATCCGCGAACATAATAATGATTCCCAAACCCGGCAAAGATCTCAAAAACGCGAAATCTTATCGTCCTATTTCCCTTGTCAATAATTCCGGAAAAATCCTCGAACGAATCATCGCGTCCCGATTAACCGAACATTGCGACACTAACGACGTCATTCCCGACACACAAACCGGGTTCCGTAAGGGGTTCTCTCCCCTTGACTCGGTAGTAAAGCTCCAAACCGAAGCAATTTCACAAATGAACGCTGGCGGTTGCACTCTTGCAATCGCATTAGATTTCGAAAGAGCTTTCGACACAGTCTGGCATAACGGCCTGCTGTACAAATTGCTTAAAATCAACCTTCCACCGTTTTTCGTCAAAATCATTCCCTCGTTCCTAATAAACAGACCTTCCAAAATTAAAATTCGGGATACATTTTCGCGCACATTCACACACACAGGGCACGGTACTTGCCCCTCTTCTATATAAAATTTTCTGCCACGATCTGCCCCAACCTGTAGTTAACTCCATTAGTTTATGTCAATACGCCGATGACACCGCTTACTGGGCTAACGGCCTATCTTCTCGCTCCTGCAACATTAAATTAAATCGACAAATCCAACTCCTAGAAAAATGGCTCAATAAATGGCGATTAAAACCAAACCCAGATAAAACACAATTAATTCTATTTACACATCCACGTTTTGCGCTCAAGCCCAAACTCTCGACGACATTAACATTAAAATTTTCAACACGCGGATTCAATTACAAAGAAACATTAAATATCTAGGTATAACACTCACTCATACAATGAACCCACACAAAGACCTAAAACTTACACTAGATAGATTTCGGAAACGGGCAAATTTATTATCACTCGTAAACGGCCGCATACAATCCTGTAGTAAGGAGACACTTCTACACACATATAAAACCTTCGTCAGACCGCTAATAGATTACCGGGCAACCTCACTCTCAACAATTACAGACCTTCAATTGCATGACATCCTCACCGCCGAAAAAGCAATTTTAAGGAAAATCGCCAGACTCGGAAGGTTTTTCCCTTCGGGTATCCTATACGACAACGTCGACATCCCACCTATAACTAACCGCATCAACACCATTCAATCCAACTTTGTTAAAAGGGCCATCGATAGGAACAACCCCATCACCACAAACACCTTAACACAAATCCCTCAGAAACTTTGGTCTAAACTCAAACGGAAAATTCCTTTCCCGCCTGCCAAACTCCTAGCCACAACTCCCGACCTCCCCGATGACTACATCGATTACCTTAACTCCCTGCCTAATTCCATCAAATAACCAAATCTAACAACACACCTTACCCAACACCAAATAAACCACAATCCATCTAAAACCCAATCACCACACCTTGATTCCCATACGGCTGAAGAGGACCGACTCCATCGGTCCTATAACGGCCTGAGGTAGAGGGGTTTTAGTCGGTAGGTCCGAGGACACCTTCCTCGGGAATCCGACACTACCCAGTCGTACGGACGGCTGGGTGTCTATGAAGATTTCCCCTCTTCCACGAAAACAAAAAAAAAAAAAAAACACTCCAGAGTCAGACGCCACCCGACCATCGAGAAGAACACTTCCAAGTCAACGTCGTCTCCACTGAAGATGCTCGGCGCAGTTCCGAGCGAAACGTTTGGAAGCATCAGTAATTCCACTAGACCACGGCTTACTAGCCCGGAAAATAATTTGTATTCATTTAACCTCAAACATTTTTCATTTTGATCTTTCACTTTCAAATTTCGTATTTCTCTCTTCTGAAATGACATGTTCAAGCTACCTTCTTAGTTGATACGGGAGCCGATATATCGATTTTCCAACGAAACAAAATAAATTCTTACTCGACTATGAATGTTTCCAACTCGAGTACAATAAAAGGGGTTACGGATGGTATAGTTCATTCACTAGGGAGTATAACAACCAATGTTTTTGTAGGAAAATATAAATTAGAACATTGTTTTCAAATAGTCGACTCCGATTTTCCAAATCCAGCTGATGGTATTTTAGGACGAGATTTTATTTCAAAATACCGATGTAAATTAGATTATTCCGACTGGACGATGACTCTACGCATTGGTCCTACAAATGTAACCATTTCAATTCATAATTCTCCCGCAAACAACATTTTGATTCTTCCTCCTAGATGTGAAGTAATAAGACAAATAAACCATTTAAAACAAGATGTCCTAGTACAAAATCAAAAACTTATTCCAGGTGTATTTGTAGTGAGAACAATTGTTTCTATTGGAGTTCATAAACAAAAACGAACTCGTTCTATTAATTAAATAGAACAATATTAATGTTCACTTTTATTATGAAGCGTGATACGTCTAGCTTAGGCCTTATCTCAAATATAACGAACGTGACAAAATCTCGATAGTCACATAAACATAATAGATGTAGTCATGTAGTGTAAGAAAAGAAAATAAACTAAATGTATACAATAGTTAGTCGCAACTGAACAACCAAAGTATTAAGACGTTTAAAATAGAAAATAAAAATTACTCCAACTCAATTAATCTGTTTCATTTATCACCTGAAAATTAGCGTACTCTGCCAATAGGTTATGGGCCCAGGTGATAAACGCGAGTGTAGTTAGTCGCTGATTAAAGTTGCGGACAATAAGTGACTTTAAAATGGAAGTGAATCAAAAACGTAATATAAAACCATTTAATGGTGAAAAATACGCAGTATGGAAATTTCGAGATATGGTGCTACTTAGTGAACTAGCTGTAACAAAAGTAGTGGAGGAAGAAATTCCAACTGAAGTTGTTGAAATTAAATTTAACTGCAAGAAGTCACATAATAGAATAAATAAGTGTTTCTTTTCTAAACTTTGCTAGACAAAATTTATGCAAAACAAATTTTTCAAAGTTTAGATGAAATATATGAGCGAATAAGTCTCGTTACTCAGTTGGCATGCCGAAAAAAGACTATTGACATTAAAATTAGAAGGTGACACGTTATTAGCAACGCACTTTACCAAATTCGACGAAACACTTACGGAATTGATAACTGCTGGTGAAAACTTGACGAAATGGATAAAGTATTTCATCTTCTCACAACTCTCCCAAACAGTTATGATGGTGTGATAACAGCATTCGAAACGTTAAGTGATGACAACTTATCGTTAAAACTCGCCTATTTGACCACGAGGTAAAACTCAAAACAGAAAATAGTACACAAATGGGTTCAAAAGTTTTGAGTTCATCATCATCTTCATTCGAAAATAAAACTACTTTTAAAAGTCCCAACGGATCGCACAAACCACAACATACATGCAAGAAATCCTATAAAATTAATCCAGAAATCCGAAGTCAACTTTTCAGAACATCAAACAATAAAAAGATCAAATTATAAGTCTTTAGTAAACAATGTAAACATTGGGGCAAGACAAACCACTTCAAACGAGATTGTTTCTACTACAGAACATATCATAAACAATCAGGATATATCCACTGCGCACGAAAACCTTAACCCACCACTGCAAATTTCGAATTCAAAAACTGGAACATCAATTCAGGCTACAAAGAAAGGAGTAATCGAAGTTACAACTAACCAGGGTGCCAAAAGACGGCTAGAAGACGTTCTCTACTCCGAAGAAGTACCGTACAACCTCTTGACAGTCCGTCGACTTCAGGAGAATGGAATGACTGTTATTTTTTACCAGAAATGGTAAAAACAAAAAAAAATGATAACAAAATCATTATAACAGGTAAGACTATTTATGACCTAATAAAAGTAATATTCCAAATACCTGTTAGTCAGAAAATTTACAGTAGTCTAATGATGCGAAAAATTATCAGTTGTGCCATCAACGTCTTGGAAAAGAAAAATTTTAAAAAATTTGAAAACTTTACATATGATTGATGATATTCAATCAATTGAAGGTATTACACGTGTTGATAAAATATGCGAAGCTTGTATTTATGGAAACAAGCAAGATTACCTTTTGCAAAAAAATCAAAGTCAAAAGGTTACATTCAAAAACCTTTATTTATTGTCCATTCAGACGTTTGTGGTAAAAGTAAACTACCAATACTCGATATTAAAAATTATTTTGTATCATTCATAAATGAATTACGGATTACACAGTTGTGTATTTATTAAAATATAAATCAGAGGTGCTAAACGCTTTTAAAAATTATGCAGCTAAATGTGATGCGCATTTTGGTCTAGAAATTGCAAATCTTTATTGCTAATGGGGGTATATACTTACCTAATGAGTTTAAAGAATTTTGCACAGAAAAGGGCATAACATACCATTTAACCGTGAGCCATACGCCACAACAAAATTAAATAGCTGAACGAAGTATCCTTCTGTTATGAACCTAATGGTTATAAGGTATGAAATAATAAAATCGGGCAATAAATTAAAGCTCGAGACGTCATAATAGACGAAATTACATTTAAACAAACAAGGCCACTCTTAGAATTAAATGAGGAATCAAATTCGGCACAAAGCGGTAACTCTGAATCTCAATCAGATGTACCAAAAGCCAATGTCAAATCTGAATTAACCAAAGCAGATAATAAATTGGTAGTGTCGAAAACCTCTTCTATGTCACCACTAAATAAATCTGACTTAACCAAAGCAGATAATTCTATGACATGGCTAAATAAATCTGACTTAACCAAAGCAGATAATTCTAAAACACGGCTAAATAAATCTGACTTAACCAAAGCAGATAATTCTATGACATGGCTAAATAAATCTGACTTAACCAAAGCAGATAATTCTAAAACACGGCTAAATAAATCTGACTTAACCAAAGCAGATAATTCTATGACAAGGCTAAATAAGTCTGTCTTAACCAAAGCAGACAATAAACAACCTGTGCAAACTCAAAAAGACTCATTATTACAATATAGCGGTAAAAAAAAATAAAAATGCCGAGGTAGAAATTAAAAAAAAAAAAAAGCGAACGACATCAAAAACGTCCTATGTTTTCATATAATGAAAAAATATACGACGATATTATTAATGACGTCAGCGTATATTTATTTCTAATTAACTCCACAGCAATGACAATCCCTAAATCTTATCAAGAAATTCAAAATAGGGATGATCATTGTGAGTGGGAGCAAGCAATAAAGGACGAGAGATTCGCTTAAATCTAATAATACCTGGGTACTCGTACCTAAACCTCAAAATAAAAAATTATCGTAGATTGTAAATGCGTCTTTACAATTAAAATAAATGAACATGGAAACCCTTAAGATATTGTTTAAGGTACAAATAAAATTTTCATAAAAGGGCGCCTTAAACCTCTATCTCTCTCTCTCTCTCTATTATCAATTCGAAACACAAGTCATCTTAAAAGGTCGTGGCATTTTTGATATTGTTTCTGGAAAGAAACCAAAACCAGCCGAAGTAGCAGCTGCAGAACGCTGGACTATAAATGATGCTAAGGCTCAAGAAATTATTGTCACTCGTATGGAACAGGGACCTCAAACTCATATTTTGTCCTGTGAATCATCATATGAGATGTGGAATAAATTGAAATCGGTTTATGATAAAAAGTCTTTTGTTAGTGTACATCTTCTACAACAAAAATTTTTTGCAGCAGAGTTCAATCAGGATTCAATATCAGACTTCTTATCAAAAATTGAAGAAATTAGAGCCAAATTAAAACAAGCTGGTGAACAAATTTCAGACAAGATGGCGATAACTAAAAATACAAGCATTTTAGATCAGCATGGGAATCAGCGCCAGCCGATAAACAAACATTAGAAGAGTTAACTTTAAGACTACTGCTAGAAGAAGAAAGAGCTAGTAGTGACGAAGTTACTACTGCGTTAGCTAGTCAGGTTAAGTCGAAATCAAAATGCTCATCATGTGGTAAAGTAGGTCACCTAAAAAGGGATTGTTTTAAAGAAAAAGAATGTCACAACTGTCACAAGATGGGGCATATTGCAAAGTACTGTTTTTTCAAGAAAAAAGGTAAAAATCCAAAGAAAAATGAGAACGTTACTGCTCTTATGGCTAATGCTGGTATTCGGCCAAGTGATGGCTGGTACATGGATAGCGGTTGTACTTACCACATGTGCAAAGATCAAAGCTTTTTTACAAGTTACAAAAAGGCTAGCTCAAACCGGGTAGTTCAATTAGGTGATGGAACTAAACTCAAGGTTGAAGGTGAAGGAAACATAAAATTACATGCTTTTGATGGTAAAAACTGGACACCTGCTGAACTAAAAAATGTGCTGTTTGTACCTGACTTGGAAATGAACCTATTCTCAGTTATTAGTGCTCTAGACAAAGGGATAAAATTGGAATCCAATAATAGTGTCTGCAAATTTGTAAAGGATGGAAATGTTGTAGCTTGGGCAAAACGTGAAGAAAGGATGTTTAAAATGGTTTTTAATGTCGTTGAGAAAACACTATCAAGTGTAACATCTAAAAATAATGCCATATTAGTGGAGGCTAAAAACAAGAGTACAAAAGTGTCAGGGATAAAGTCAAACGAGTTTTGTAAAAACGACTGTAATTTATATCGTTTCCATGTCAAGTTGGCACATCAAAACTTCACACATGTGAGAGAAGTCCTGAAAGAACATGGTATTGATGTTTCATGTTCAAAAAATCACTTTTGTACAGCATGTATAGAAGGAAAGCAGTGTAGGAAACCTCATCCTTCTAGTTTAAACAAATCAAAATCTCCTGGTGAAATAATTCATGCTGATCTGTGTGGGCCTATTGAAGAAAAATCAATTGGAGGCTCTCGGTATTTTTTGTTATAAAAAAGGACGATTTTTCTCATTATCGTACTGTATATTTTTTGAGTGAAAAAAGCCAGGTTAGCTCAAAATTGAAAATTTACATTTCTCTATGTCAAAATCAAGGTACAAATATCAAGGCTTTTTGCTCTGATAATGGCAAGGAGTTTATTAATGGTGCCGTAAAACAACTATTAGAAAGCCGTGGTATAGTTCATCAAACCAGTGTACCCTATACTCCTGCACAAAATGGAAAAATTGAGAGGGAGATGCGTACTGTGATGGAAGCGGCCAGAAGTATGCTAAAAGCTAAAAATTTAAAGAAAAATCTTTGGGCTGAAGCTGTTAATATGGCAGTGTTTGTGCTAAATAGATCAGGTACGAGTTCAATCCCTAAAAAACCCCTTTCCAATTATGGTTTAATAAGGACTTTGACGTAAAAATTTTATGCGCTGTTTTTGGAGCTGAAGTATGGACTCACGTTCCCAAGCAACGTAGAATGAAATTAGACAGCAAGAGCAAGAAGGGTATATTTGTTGGGTATAGTGAAACAACAAAAGGATATAAAATTTACTATCCTGATTTATCCCGTTTTCTATGGAGCGTGAAGTAATATTCCAACCCAACATCGTGTCCAAAGTTCAGGAACAATCCAAAGTTTGGGAAATTGAAAAATATCACCAAAATGAAGATTGTGATCAACTTCCTGACAACAAATGTGAAGTACAAGGCCAAGATCCAAAAGAAAATGAAGATCCAGTGTTGAATCAAAAACTAGGGCTAGGTGAAGATGAAGCATTAGTCGAAAGATCAAATTTGCTCGAAGATCAGGATCAATTAGAAAGTCGTCCTGGTACAAGTACAGTCAATCAAACCTCAGACCTTGATGAAGGTAGACCAAAGAGGAACGTGAAACCACCTAAGCGATTACAAGAAGATTATTATTGCTATCTTGTGATGGATCAAGGTGAACCAGAAAGTTTAGATGAAGCATTATCATCTTCACACAGGTCTGAGTGGGTTAAAGCAATGGAAAACGAAAAGACTGCCTTAACTGATAATAATACTTGGATAGTTGTAGAAAAACCAAAGACTAAAGCTGTTATTATCGACACTAAGTGGGTATTCAAAATTAAAAGAGATAAGAATGGAAAAACTGAGTTGTTTAAAGCAAGGTTAGTTGCTCGGGGTTTTGTGCAAAAAGGCCTACACTATAGTGACATTTATTCACCGGTGGTAAAGATGATTACTGTGAGATCGTTGGTCGCTCTTAGTACGCATAATAAGTGGCCTATATATCATTTAGACGTGTGTAGTGCATTCCTAAATGGAATAATCAAAGACGATATATATTGTTACGTAATTTACAATTTCACGTATTTTTTTTTCAACACTTTTTATTAATTCAATTCGAACACAACAACGATTCAATATCTATTTCTATAACAACAACAACTCTATAACTATTTCGCTCGTCAATCGCTTTATCTTCTCTTCTCGCTTATATCTGTCGCTCTCTTCTATCAAATACTTTCAAACTGTCCAACGCTGTTCCTTATATAATATTATGGACGTTTCTAGGCAACTCTCGAAACGTCCAGCAACTCTCGGACTTTCTGGAACGCGTCATAGGTTACTTTTATGCTTTTACTAAACCTTCGCAGTAGGCGCATGTCAACGTCAGAATGACACACCCTGTCACACTGCCCCCCCTCTAGCGCTGATCGTCCCGATCAGTTTCTTCCACTGTGTATGGAGCTAACCGGTCGAGGTGTACAACTTCCATCTTCAATTTGGGGCCTCGTTGTATCCTGTAGACGACATCGTTTATCCGGGTAATCACTTTATACGGGCCCTCCCAATTCCGTTGTAATTTAGGACACCTTCCTTTCTTGCGAACTGGGTTATAGAGACATACACGATCGCCCTCCCTGAATCCAGTGGCATTCGCGCGCTGATCGTAGCGGGTCTTCATCCGGTCACTTTCGAATTTAATTCTTGTTCTGACGGCTTTATGGATGGTGTTAAGCCGCTCGCGTAGTTTAGACACATAATCGTCCGTGGACAGCGAAGAATCTTCAGGTCGACCAAACATTAGATCAGCAGGTAGTCTCGGTTCTTTCCCGAATAGCACGCAGGAAGGTGTCTGTCCGGTGGTCTCGTGTAAGGATATCCTATAGGCCAGAAGAAATAAGGGAATGTGGCGATCCCAGTCGGTCTGATGATCGTTCACGAACATCCTCAGGTTGTTTTCTATAGTCGCATTAAATCGCTCTACCATGCCATCAGACCGAGGATGCAGCGGAGTCGTTCTAGTTTTCCTTATTCCCATCAATTCACATACTCGTTCGAATATTTCTGATTCAAAATTTCGGCCCTGGTCAGTGTGAATCTCCATAGGAACTCCATATCGGCTGATCCAGTTGTTTATTATTGCCTTCGCCACGGTGGTTGCATCCTGGTTGGAGATTGCATAGGCTTCCGGCCACGTTTCTGAAGTAATCCATCACAACGAGGATGTAGCGGTTGCCATCTTCAGTTCGGAAAAAGGGACCAGCGATATCCATGGCTATTCTTTCGAATGGTGCTCCGACGTTATACTGGTGCATCTTTCCTCGTGTCCTGGTTCTCGGACCTTTGTTGGAAGCACATACTTCGCATTTTCTACACCAGTCTTCCACATCCAATCTAGTGTTCACCCAGTAATACCGTTCACGTATTTTCTCTAATGTCTTCTTCACTCCAAAATGTCCACCTCCAGTCCCAGCATGCAGCTCTTTTATTACTTCTTTCGTCTTTTTCTTGGGCAACACAACTTGTAATCGCTTCTTGGTCCCGTCCGGACTTTCCCAGATTCTTTTAAGGACTCCATTCTCGAGCTTTAAGGAATCCCATTGGGCCCAATAACATTTCGTCGTAGTACTCAGGGGGCTTACATCTGCCCATGTTGGTCGAGATTCTCCTGTCTCCTTCCATTTCATGATGGGTCCAAGGTCATCATCGGTTCGCTGTTCTTCAATCAACACTGTATCTTCCCAATTTTCTTGTCTCTTCACGGTGGTATGTAGGCATTGAATTTGTTCTAACCCTTCTTTTCGTTCCACAGAAGAACAGTGTTTGCAATTTCGCGGGCATGGTCGTCTTGATAAGGCGTCGGCATTACCATGGTGTTTTCCTGGCCGATGTTCAATTTTGTAATTGTACTCTTGTAAACGCTGTAACCATCTGGCCACCTGTCCTTCAGGGTTTCGGAATTGCAGCAACCATTTAAGAGAAGAGTGGTCAGTTCTCAGCAGGAATTCTCGCCCATATAGATATTTGTGGAAATGTTCTATAGTTTTCACCGCGGCCAATAGTTCTCGGCGGGTCACACAATAGTTCTTCTCGGGCTTTGACAGTGTCTTGCTAAAATATGCGATTACTCTTTCTTTGCCGTCTTGAACTTGAGAAAGAACCCCTCCAATACCCACATTGCTCGCATCGGTGTCGACTATAAATGGTTTTCCAAATTCGGGGTAAGTCAAAATCGGAGTGTTAGACAACTTATTTTTAAGAACTTGAAAAGCTTCTTGACAGGTGTTCGTCCAATCAAAAGGCACTCCATTCTCGGTAAGTCTGTGCAAGGGGCGAGCCACATCCGCAAATCCCTTCACGAATCTTCTATAGTACGAACATAATCCTAAGAAACTCCTCAATTCATGCTGGTTCGTTGGTTGCGGCCATTTACGAACTGCCTCGGTCTTGCCAGGATCCGTACCAACGCCTTTACTTGATATGACATGGCCTAGATATTTCACTTCAGTTCTAAACAACGCACACTTTTTGGGATTTAATTTTAGTTTTGCTGCTGTGAATTTCTGAAGTACTCTGCTTAGATTGGCGAGATGGTCTTCAAACGTTCGCCCAAACACAATGACGTCATCCAAATAGACCAAGCAGATTTCCCAATTCAGTCCTTGTAAAATGGTCTCCATTAATCTTTCAAAAGTAGCTGGTGCGTTGCATATGCCGAAGGGCATTACATTGAATTGCCAGAGACCGTTCCCAGTAGTAAACGCAGTCTTTTCCTTGTCTTCAGGATGTACTTCGACTTGCCAATATCCGCTCTTTAGGTCCAACGTCGAGAACCATTTAACTTCACTGGACAGACAATCTAACGTGTCGTCGATTCGTGGCAAAGGATAGCTGTCTTTATGTGTTACTTCATTTAATCGTCGATAATCAACACAGAATCTCGTTGATCCGTCCTTCTTACGTACCAAAACGATAGGGGATGTCCATGGACTTTTCGATGGTTCTATTATCCCTTTCTTCTGCATGTCCTTAATCAATGAATCGACTTCTTCTCGTTTGGCACATGGTACTCGTCTGGGTGGCTGTTTGATTGGTCTTGCATTTCCTGTGTTGATTCGGTGGTACGCTCAATTGGTTCTTCCATAATCGCTGTCATCAATCGCAAAGACGTTCTTGTTAGTTCGAATTAGGTGTTCTAGCTTTCGAGTTTCTTCTTCAGTAAGATGTTCAGTAGCCTTGTTAATTAATTCTTGTAATGCTTCTGGCAGCTTCCCGTTTTCTTCCCTCTGTTCTCTAATTTGGTCCAAATGATTGATGGTGGTGACTGGTTCCAATGTCCCTATTGGTGTTCCTTTGGAAAGTTTTTGTTCAAAGCCTTTCAGATTGACAACTCTGATTGGAATCGTGGTCGAGCCGGTTTGTACCACAGTTCTTCCGACAAGGATAGCCTTCTGCCTCAAATCTTCGTTGTCTTGCTCTATGACTCCAGTGATTTCATAAGGGACATTGTCCTCTATTGTAATTCGGGCAACAGCTTCGGAGTGTCCCGGTAAAACTTGATCTTCAGCAACGACGACCCGTAGTGTTCGCTGATCAGTCCCATTTCTTTGTAGTGGCAGTTCTTGATCTCCTATTCGTAAACATTTTGTGCCCATGTCTAGCTGGATTCGGTGTCTTTCCATGAAGTCGAGTCCCAAAATGATGTCGTCGGTGATATCGGCCACCAGCACTTGTTGATACAGGCTTGCGTCTCCAAGACCGATCACCACTTCGCATTCTCCATGAAACGATGTTGTTTCCCCTGTCGCAGTTGTTAAGACAGCATTTATGGTTAGCGGTCGAATCCTCCATTTACCGATTATTCGAGGGTTAACTATCGTTCTTGATGCGCCGGTATCCACTATCAGTTTTAATTTCTTGCCGTCCACAAAACCATCCACAGTAAGTGAATTATCAGTGGCTGTTTTCGATACGGAAATGATGGTTGGGGCTTGGGGACGCAAAGCCGACTTTCGCCCCGTAAGGCCGGCTATTCTTAGTTTCCCTGCTTGGTTCCTTTGGCGGCTGACGTCTGTCTTCTTCCAGATGGACAGTCGCTGCTCAAGTGCCCCGTACCTCCGCAATTCCAGCAAGTAAATTCTCTCTTTCTTTTGAGACAATCGCGTGAAAGATGACCCTGTTTGTCGCAAGTCCAACAACGTGGGCGCTCACGCATCTCTTCTTTCGGTTTTGGAGACAACACTTCTTTAGCTATTTTTACAACTTATTGTCGAAGTAAATCGCTGTCTTCATCAAAATTAAACCCAACCTGTCGAACTCTAACATGTCCTTTAGATGCTTGTTTGGCTGCTTCATATTCCAGTGCGTGCGACAAAGCTTCGCCTGCAGTTTTATGTCGAGACATGCGCAGGGCTTGTTGTATTTCGACATCTCGCACTCCATCGACAAACATTTGGGTGGACAGCTGGTCTGTAAAGTCTTGAGGGGTACTAGGATAAGCCAACCGCACGAGCCTTTCGACGTCCGCTTCGAATTGCTGGAGGCTTTCGCTGCTACGTTGATAGCGGCTTTTTAATTGAGCCTGGTACATTTGTTGTAGGTGTTTATCACCATAGCGCATCTCCAATCGGTCCACCAGAATTTTAAAATCGTTTTGTTGTATTTCAGGTATAGCTTGCAGAACGTCGAGAGCTTCCCCACGTAGCGCTATGATCAGGGCAGTGGCTTTCTCCGTTTCGTTCCATTCATTTGCTTTGGCAGCAGCGTCAAATTGTTTGAGATAGACTGACCAAGAGATCTTCCCATCAAATGTTGGTGGTTTTATTCTCGACATTCTTACACTTCCTTCTTCGCTTTTGTTTAGTTTTGGGTATTCTTGAATGTTCATATTGGCCTTCATATCGTCTAACTCTTTTTGAAACTTTTTGTGTACGGCCTTTAACTCTTCTTGAACTTCTACTCTTACTTCCTTTATTTCTTCTTGAACTTCTACTCTTACCTCCTTCAACTCTTCTTGAACGTCTTGAACTTCTACTCTTACTTCTTTTAACTGTTCTTTCAATCCTTCTTGCTCAATTTTCATTGTTCTCATATCTTCTATTAATTTCTCTTGACCTGCCTTAATTTCTTCTTGACATGCTTTAATTTCTTCCTTCATTTCTTTCTGGCCTGCCTTCATTTCTTCCTGGCCTGCTTTCATTTCTTCCTTCATTTCTTCCTGGCCTCCCTTCATTTCTTCCTGGCTTGCCTTCATTTCTTCCTGGCCTGCCTTTATTTCTTGTTTCATTTCTTTCTGGCCTGCCTTCATTTCTTGTTTCATTTCTTCCTGGCCTGTCTTCATTTCTTGTTTCAATTCTTCCTGGCCTGCCTTCATTTCTTTAAGCATTTCCATCAAAAATTTCATTTGCTCCTCCATTTTGGCCGCTTGACTTCTTGTTACTGGCATAAATCCTTACTCCTGACACCAATTGTTACGTAATTTACAATTTCACGTATTTTTTTTTCAACACTTTTTATTAATTCAATTCGAACACAACAACGATTCAATATCTATTTCTATAACAACAACAACTCTATAACTATTTCGCTCGTCAATCGCTTTATCTTCTCTTCTCGCTTATATCTGTCGCTCTCTTCTATCAAATACTTTCAAACTGTCCAACGCTGTTCCTTATATAATATTATGGACGTTTCTAGGCAACTCTCGAAACGTCCAGCAACTCTCGGACTTTCTGGAACGCGTCATAGGTTACTTTTATGCTTTTACTAAACCTTCGCAGTAGGCGCATGTCAACGTCAGAATGACACATCCGTCACAATATGTTACTTTACCAAAAAATCTTAATGTACCTGAGGGCAAAATTTGTAAATTACAGAGAGCGTTGTATGGGCTAAAGGGTGCACCACGTTGTTGGTATGACAGATTCAACGAGTTCATGTTAAGTCAAAAATTTGCCAAGACTCAAAGTGATCAATGTTTGTATTATTATGTAAAAGACAATAATACTGTTTATTTGCTTGTATTCGTTGATGACCTTTTGTGCACTGGGACTGGTCCAATGGTGAACCAAATTATGATTAAACTAAAACAGACCTTTAAAATGAAAGATTTGGGATTGGTAAATTATTATTTGGGCATTAATATAAAACAAGATCTGACAAATGGAATTACTACTTTGGACCAGTCGCATTATCTTAAAATGTTACTTGAAAAATTCAATATGTTAGAATCATATGGTGTTACTACACCTATGGAACACAAATTTGATTTGAAATTGTTAGAAAGGGATAAGTCAGAGAGTGAAGAAATAGAGCATAGATGTAGGAAGTTAATCGGTTGTATCATGTACGCAATGATAGGTACGAGACCAGATTTGTGTACGAGTATTACTTTTCTGTCACGATATCAATCTTGTGCCAGCAATGATCTGTGGAAATGTCTTAAGCGAGTACTCAAATATGTTAAGAATACTTTGAATCTTAAATTGGTTTATCGATCAAATGCTTCAAATTGTCTAGTAATAGGTTTTGTTGACGCAGATTGGGGAGAAAACCCTTTAGATAGAAAATCCACGAGTGGATATTGTTTTCAAATTTTCGGAAATCTAGTATCTTGGGCATCAAAGAAACAAGATACAGAAGCTTTGTCATCTTGTGAAGCTGAATATATTGCTCTCACAAGCTGCGCCAGTGAAGCCTGTTGGTTAAGAAACATAATGTTAGAATTAAAAATAGTTAGCGAACTAAATGTTATTGTATATGAAGATAATCAGTCAGCTATAAAATCCTGTGAGTCATTGGAACAGTTAAAACGTATGAAGCATTTGGAAATTAAATATCATTTCATAAAGAATGTGGTAAAAGAGAAAAAAATTCGATTAGTTTATAAAAATACGTCAGAACAAATAGCTGACATCCTCACAAAACCACTACCTTATCCAGCATTTAAAAGGTTTAGAGATCTAATGGGTTTGTGTGAAAAACAAAATGACTAAATATTCAAAACTACTAAACATTGATCGATCTAAAAATTCCAAAAGTTTACAAAATCGAAATCTGTTAAATGCATGAGTTGTTTATTTTGTAAAAGATAATTTTCTTTGAGGGAGGATGTTTAAGGTACAATTAAAATTTTCATAAAAGGGCGCCTTAAACCTCTATCTCTCTCTCTTTACTGTTAAGCTTTCAGTACCTATTATTTTATTCTATGATTTCAGAATACACATCTGTCAAGAACGTTAAGCATAATATGTCGTATGTCAATCAATATTCATTTTGTCTTTACAATAAAAATAATTAAAAACTTCAAAAAGACTTGGTTTGTTCAACCTCTTAATTTAATTTTAACTTGTACAACTTGTAGCAAGAGGTTTTAGTCAACAATATTTAATTGACTACAATGAAACCTTTGCTCCAGTTGCAATCTGAAAATTCAGGTTAATTTTAGCTTTTGCAAATCAATTCAATTTAGCTATACATCATATGGATTTTTTTAAATGGTATTTTACAAGAAGGAATATATATGACAGTTCCAGAGGGTTTAAAAGTTAATGGAGACAGTATGCAAATCAAACAAATCACTTTGCGGTTTAAAACAGTAAGCTAGGTGCTGGTTTGAAAGGTATGATCAATCTTTAATGAAACTAAATTATAAAAATTCACAAGTCGATCTATGCTTTAACGTAAATGAAATTTTTTTTAATTTAATTCTGTACGTTGATGATCTAGTAATTGCTACTGGTAACATGAGCACTATGACTAATTTTATAACATATCTCATGAAGCAATTTCAAATGGTTGATCTACAAGAAATAAAATTATTTTTAGGCATTAAAATCGAACGTACAGAAAATAAAATAACACTTGATCAAAGTTCGTATCCGAAAACGGTACTGACAAAATTTAAAAATGAATAATTCTAAAAGCGTAACTACTCCATTACCATCTAAATTAAATAATAATGCACTTAACTCTGATATACCGTATATTATGAAGCACTGCAAAAAAAATTTAATAGGGTGCTTAATGTACGCAATGTTGTGTATTATCCGACCTGATATTTGCACAGCAATCAATATTTTGAGTAGATACCAAATTAAAAAAAAAAATAATATTAAACTGTGGAAAAAAAAGTTATTAAGATATATTAATGGCTCAATTAATCTTAAACTTACATACGTAAGAAATAATTATAAACCAGTGATTGTTGTATATGTGGATGCTGATTGGTGTAGTGACGAAACAACCCGTAAAAGTACAACTGGATATATATTCCAAATTTTTAATAATTGTACAATTACGTGGAATACAGAAAGACTAATTTCTGTAGCCCCTTCTTCAACAGAAGCAGAATATATGGTACTTTATGAAGGTACAAAGTTGCATAAGCATAGCCACTAATCCAACAAATCACAAAAGAACTAAACATATAGGTAGATACTAGTGTAACCCCTCCAAATTTGGAGGGATAGTTGCTATTTTTGGTGATGCATAGCACTTTAACCACTTTAATGAAAGCGACTATTTCATACCGTAACCTATAGAGGGTGCATAGCACTTCACACATTTCAATGATAGCGACCATTCCATACCGTAACCTAAACAAAACCCTCTTGGCCGTACATACCACTTTTCGGTGGTGCATCCCAGTGAGCACTGTTACATAAATTTTATGTCAATTTTACCAAATCGAAAATAACATGTTATATAACGTGAGAGTCACAGGAAACTCATTTGTGACTCACAATTTCACACTCATTTACGTAACATTGTTACATAACATAGTGATGTTTCTGTTACGTGTCTGTTACATGTATCAACATATAACAATGATGTAACGTTAATGTAACCAAAACGTAACAATATAACATAACAGTGATGCTCCTGTTATGTTTCTAAGACATACATTTTTACGTCACATTTCTGTAACAATTTTGTAACGTTAACGTAAGCAAAACGTCATCATGTAACAACACAGTGTTGTTTATGTTATGTTTCTAAGATATGAATATTTAAGATATATATGTATTTGCATATCAAAGGCCTGTAACAGTGACATACGGTTAATGTAAATCGAAAAGAACAATGTGAGGTAACAAAAAGGGTTTCTATCTAAAATATTTATTCTTATTTAACAGCTCCGTAGTAGCAATATGATAAGCTAAAGGAAAATTCCAAAATTAATTAGAAATATTTATTAGTTAAACTACATTTGATGAAAATTAACTATATACATATTTACATATATTATATACATCTATATGTATATTTAGATACGACAAAATATGACTGAAGAGATTTCCTTTACGTCCCAGTGTGCCTTTGGCTCAGTCTTTCTTTGGATAAGTGTCGAAATATTCTTGGTTCGCTTAGGCGGCCACCAGCATTTTTTATTGTTATCGCCGATAATCCATTTGGCCGCAACTTCTGAACAACTCCCATCCCTTGTAAATTTTACAACAGCAAAATCCATTGCTGAAACAAATTTAAAAAAACGAATAGGATTGGGTACTAATTAAATATGAAAAGTAAAATTAAATAATTATGTAAAACATAAATCAAGTTATTTATGTCATTTGGAATGTCAATATAAACTAGTTTTACTTACTTTCTGAACAAAAATGCGAGTTCCAGTAAAATCACTAAAAGTCTGTCTTTGTACGCAACTGCAATAGCCTGTTCTCTTCCTATGTGTGACAGATGTCCATCTGGTCTGAACAGTATGGGTTTTTAGCTTTTATAGCAGTTGATGCACATACCACCCCCCAAAAAAGTCTATTAGACTGCCAGAAATTAAAAAAGAGTATAACAGGCGCAAAGAATTATTGGCCCTTCACGTTAACTAAATAAAAATAAATAGTGAAAAGAAATTAAAAAAACCGATAAACATCAGGGTAACTTCAACTTATGTTTGAGTCAGCTATATACATGTATATCATATGCATAAGATAAATAAATGACTCTATGTACGGTAGCTACATGTCCATAAAGTTAATAGCTCTTTTATGTTTACATTATTTTTGTTTTATTCTGTTGGCATAATGTAAAGTATTCGTTGTAAATCAATTATTGCCAATAACTTTGTAATTGTAATTGCAACAAACGTTTTCCATACTCCAAATCACTACGGCAAAATATATTTTTTTTAATACAATATTACTTTAATTAGTCAACAAAAATAAATCAAATTGTACTGATTATTTTAATTTGATCATAAAAATCGCTTCATTTTTTTAAATTCATTACAGTAAAAAATGCAATCATCAAAAATGATAAATATGTCTGAGATGGAGTTTGATGGCAATTATTTCTTATTTATGGTGCCATAGAAGCATAATTTATGGTCACCCTTAGGTTTAGTGCATGTTCCTTTTTAAAAAAAGCTGTTAGGTCCCAGGTCGATATTATTGTTTGTATTAGCAGAGAAATAAGATTTAGAAACCACGTTCCGAACGTAGACACGGGCTGTCATGTAGTGGTGTTTCTGATAAATTTAGGAAAAGGGACCCATGTGTTGGCATGATCCCTGCCTCAGGGGGCAAACGAATACAACAAATGTGTCGCAACCAAATATTCCGAATCCTTTGGATAGTAAATGACGAAAGTGTATTACTGTTTAATTAGTGCCTGAACAAAAGTGGCTTCACCCGCTTAACTAAAGGCATTGCAATCCTTTTCATTCCTACACAAATACTTCAACGCTTTTAATTTTAAGTTTCTGTTACACTTATTTATCTAGTAAGATATTTTACTTCGCCCGCAAAAAAAGATTTATTTGAAAAAGATGTCCGAGAAGAAGGTACTCGGGGTTGTCGGAAACACTCATGTTGTTTATGGTAGTGCAATTTGGGAAACTGCCTAACATAAATCTACGGCCAATATTGAAGGGTCTTTGTTCTCATTTTAGTTGTGTTTTTGAATTTTTTCTCAAATAGTCAGCAATAAACAGGGTTCTTTAGCATAAAGTGTATTAATCACATCAGATATTGCTGGTACCATGCTGTCGAAGTGTTGATAATCAACACATGTTCTTTTAAACTATACATATAAAGAATATTCATAAAAATATTTATGCAATATTGTAAAAATGGCGAAAATGTGCATCATCGGGGTAGATTTTAGGCAACTATACATTGAGAGGCTGAGAATAACAAGGTCAAGGAGAAGTAGTTTTTGTTAAGGGGTCTGTAATAAATCACTACTTTTATTACTAAACAATTGAAAATTTAAAACGAAAGAAGAGAAACTGATACGTTTTGGACGCTTGAGACTGTTAACAGATGTGGCTATAAGACCGTTAAATAGTCGAAGATTTCGGTGCCTCATTTTCTTGTTTCTGCCTTTAAGAGAGTTAAAAATAGTATGTCGATGTAAATTACAATAATATAAAAATTAGAACTGGACCGCGTGTCCATCATATTAAAAATTATTTTTTTTATTTGTAGAAAAAAACATATTTTTTTTGCCCCTGATATGTTCACCAAACAAAACTGATTAAAATTAAGTAAGTAATAAAATAAATTGCCAGAATGGTATCACGTGCCCAAAGGATTTAAACTAAGACTCGATACGATACGATACGATACGATTTTCTCGCTTCCGCAAATTTTATTTAAAATTTAATTTGGTGAACATGACAGAGGACATAATACTATTTATGTCCTTATCTTTATCTCTACCTCCCTTTATCTCTGACTTCAAATAGCCAGCAAACAAAACCTTTCTGGGAAACAGAGAAAGGTCTTAAGAGAAAACACATCTGTAAAGCATCTGTTTAAAATGGAACGAATAGTACATTTATAATACATATTAATAATTAAAAAAAAAAAAATAGAAATGACCGAAACAAAACGAATAATAGATATGTTCTAAATATTTGCGTTATCATAAATATAAAAGAAAAGAAAAGTATCATGAAAGATAAAATTTCATATTTTGTATACAGAGGCTTTGTTTCTATTTATTATGATAGTGAATAATACAAGTGTTGACAACTTTAATTATATTCGTATCAAAAATTAATTTATTTTAGTTTAAATTTAAACGAATCTTAATTTGTAGAATTATTGTAATTCAATTCGGTAGAAATGTATGTTGGCTCATCTGTAACTATTTTATGCGTACTAATACCTAATATTGTGCCGAATTTTTATTTTATAAGATTAATCTGGAGTAAATTTGGTTATGCTACAGCTAATTTAAGAATAATACATTTATATATCATAAAAATCAGTACAATTAAAATTATTGTCAAAGTCAAACTTTATCGTTTCATATATAACATTTTATAACGGTAGTATTGATACGTCAAAAAGACATAACATAAGAGTTACCATTGTTACATTTTGTAAAGCTAGCATGGATACGACAGAAATACATGTGACGTTTTATAAAGGAATCACTGATACCTCGTAGAGATATAACATAGAGTCACCACTGTAACGTTTTATTAAGGTAACATAGTTACATTATAAGGGCATGACATGAAGGTAACTGGTGCAATGTATTATAAAGGTGACGTCGATGCATCACAAAGACATAACGTAAGTGTAACCGCTGCAATATTTTATAAGGGTAACGCCGATATATCACAAAGACATAACATAAAAGTAACCGCTGAAAGGTTTTATAAAGGTAACACTGATATATCGCAAGGACATAACATAAGAGTAACCACTGCAACGTTTCATAAGGGTAATATTGATATATCACAAAGATATAACATAAGAGTAACCGCAGCAACGTTTTATAAAGGTAACACTGATACATCACAAAGACATAACATAAAAGTAACTGCTGTAACGTTTTATAAAGGTTACGCTGTTACATCACAAGGACATATCAAATGAGTAGAAATTGTGATGTTTTAATACAGTCACACCACCATATA
Organism: Agrilus mali; assembly: GCA_029378335.1. Classification (NCBI taxonomy): domain Eukaryota; kingdom Metazoa; phylum Arthropoda; class Insecta; order Coleoptera; family Buprestidae; genus Agrilus; species Agrilus mali. The sequence goes on from CM055662.1 coordinate 11,451,880, forward strand.
TAGCTGTTACATAACATATATATAACAATTGGTTACATAACATAAAACTTAAATTTGACATAAGTTATGTCGCCTATAAGTTAAAAAAGTTATGTAACTTGTTATTTTCTCGCTATATCATATTTACATTGTGTGTTCACTGGGATAGCACTTCAAACATTTTTATGATAGCGACCATTCCATACCGTAACCTCTTGGTGGTGCATAGCACTTCTCGGTGGTGCATAGCACTCTAAACATTTTAATCACAGCAACTACTCCATACCGTAACCTGAACAAAACCCTCTTGGTCGTACATAACACTTTTCGGTTGTGCATAGCATTTCAAAGATTTTTATGATAGCAACCATTCCATACCATAACCTCTTGGTGGTGCATATTATATGCAGCATAGCACTTTTCGGTGGTGCATAGCACTCCTAAACATTTTAATGAAAGCGACTATTTCATACCGTAACCTATAGAGGATGCATAGCACTTCACACATTTCAATGATAGCGACCATTCCATACCGTAACCTAAACAAAACCCTCTTGGCCGTACATACCACTTTTCGGTGGTGCATAGCACTTCAAACATTTTTATGATAGCGACCATTCCATACCGTAACCTCTTGGTGGTGCATAGTACTTCTCGGTGGTGCATAGCACTCTAAACATTTTAATCACAGCAACTACTCCATACCGTAACCTAAGCAAGACCCTCTTAGTCGTACATAGCACTTTTCGGTGGTGCATAGCACTTCAAACATTTTTATGATAAGGATCATGGATGTGTTTTAGATGTTCTTACTACAGACCTTTGATTTTTATAAAAAAAAATTAATACTTTTATGTTTGTTTTAAGATGTCGCTTTTTAGGTCCAAGATATACTTACTTATATTAATAAACCCGTTTTACTCATATACAGGGTGTTTCTAAAATAAGTGCGTTCCTTGAAGGAGGTGATAGGACACTTTAAAATAAGAAAATTAAGTTAATGTTTGCAGGTCCGCAAGTTAACCGTTTTCGAGAAAAACATGTTTGAAATTGCAGGCAATTTCCAATCCGGCCCTGGTAAATCCCGTAGAAAAATAGGAGAATGCAACATGGTCTACAAACAGCTGAGAATTGTATTGGTTGTTGATTGATTGGAGCTGTTGGTTAGGTGTTGGATTACAGTAGCCCTTTAAGTAGGCCTTAAAGATGTTTACGTTATGAGCCAGCTTTACATCTTCTTCGGTCTTTTATCGGAATAACCTTGCATTTAGTTGGCAGTATGTCAGTGTTGATAGATACCCATCGCTTTTAACATGTTTCCGTACCAAATTCATGTTAAAGAGGTTGTTGCATACATATCTTAATGGTCATTTTTTACTTACATTTATGTAGCTTTTAAAACTAAAACGGTATTATGTTTCTACAATATCATTCATTTGGAAATAGACTAATGTCTGTCTGTTGTAATCATAGCTTGTACCATTGTTCTCCTAAAGTGATATTTGCAAAGCACGATGACCAATGCGAACCATATGGCTGAAGCGAACATGCTTATCTCCACTTACCACCCTTGTGTGTATGTATGTCCTTTAAAGTCGTAAACACTTAAAAACTGAATGTTATTCGATATTTATTGTTTTGCAAAGCATTGCGGGGTGGAAAGGACAATACGAAAAAAGAAAAACACAAGCAGTCTTCATATCACGCTCAACGAATTCAGTTTGAATCAGTCAATTCTTCAATTCCATTTCAGTAAAGTGCAAACTACAGTTACCTAATTTAAATAACAATGGCATTTACTACGGCAGAACTAAGTGATATGATATTAATATATGGTGAATGCCAATACAACATCAACGAAACGATTCAATTGTACAGTCATCGGCATCCTCAACGAAGACTTCCAAACCCGCGAACTTTGTTAAGTACAGTGCAACGATTGCGTGAAACCGGCAATGTCCACCCAACATTTCAGGTACGTGGGCGTCAACGACCTAACCATATTTCGGCCGTTGAAGACGAAATCCTTGATTTGCTAAATAACAACCCCCAAATTAGCACACGCCAGTTAGCACTAAACGTGGGTTCGTCGCATGTGACAGTGTGGCGTATTTTGAAAGAACATTTGCTGTACCCGTATCATTTGCAGCGAGTACAAGCCTTGCAGCAAACCGATTTTCAACCGCGAGTGGCTCTGTGTCAGTGGTTTCAACGCAAAATTGCTACCGACCCCTATTTTTTCAGTACGGTTTTGTTCACGGACGAATGTTGTTTTACGCGAGACGGGATTTTAAACTTTCGTAATAGCCACTATTGGTGTGACGAAAATCCGTATATCGTTTATCCATCGCGTTTTCAACAACGGTTTGCGGTTAATGTTTGGTGCGGAATTTTCGGAGATTCACTGATCGGACCGTTCGTTCTACCACCGCGTTTAAATGGTGCGACGTATTTAACTTTTCTGCAAGAAACTCTCCCGAATGCACTTTAGGATGTACCGCTGCACGTGCGTGGACGTATGTTTTTTCAACATGATGGTGCACCTCCTCACATTGCACAACCAGTACGTGAGTTTTTAAACCAACAATTTCGTGCACGGTGGATAGGACGAACGGGCCCTGTACCTTGGCCGGCACGCAGTCCAGATCTCAATCCTCTGGACTTTTTTGTATGGGGTTGTATCAAACAGCGAGTTTATAAAACACCTGTGTACGACATTAATGATCTGCAAGACCGTGTAATGATCGCTGCGAATGAAATTCGCCAAATGCCGGAAATTTTTGCGCGAGTAGGACATAATTTCGGTAGACGTCTGGAAGCATGTCTTCTAGCACGGGGTGATACTTTTGAACAATTTTTGTAGTGTACGTGTATTTGTGTGTGTGTGTGCGTGTGTTTGTGTGGGATTTAATGGTGTTATTACTCATCGATAACCAAACAGTAAGTTGTTAATGTTTACTTTAGCCGTTGGATAGCTGATAGATACTATTTACTTACATCTCATGAAGCTTTTCACTTACTAACGCAATGCGTTGTGATTACATTTCAAGCCTCTTAAAGACCGAGATTCCAACGCAAGCTAAGGCACATGTGGTAAAGATTCGGAAGGGTTGGACTCGGTGTGTACGGCGCGACCTAACGGTAGCCAAGTTTGGCGTCAGGGCAAATGCATTGGAATCCCTTCCAACAACAGAGGCCAACGGCACGCGTGCCGTCGTAGGGGTTGGTTTCTGTTGAACTCTCGGTCTGTACGCGACTTAAGTCACGTTGCCAAATTAGGCTCAGGGCCGGCCTCGGCTTGAAACTTGTCGTGTTTTTTTTTAAATTTTTTTATCCCGTAACCGTGCTACTATATGCACCATTCGATTCCTTACTGCATCTAGTTGACACCCTCCAAAGCTCCGCACTTATTTCAGAAACACCCTGTATATACATGACTATTGATAAACATTATTCTGAATTAACATAGAGGCTAGCTACATTTTATATCAAATGGGATGATTAATAAGCTTGAATGCAAGTATTTTATGTTGTTTAGTGCTATAATCAGTGAAATATACATTGTTGCTAGTTTTATTAACAACTTATGAAGCTAATATTTAAATTATATTATATATAACTTGACAAACATCAATTACTTTAACTTATTTTTGCAAGAGTTCAACATACACACTTCTATAGGGCGGGTTGAATAGTAAAAACATGTATTTCAAAAAGAAATAAAACCTAAAATGACAAAATACCAAATAATGTACGTATAGAGAGTTATATCTTGCTCAAATATTCACGCTTGTAGTCCTACTATTTAATGTAAGCCATTTTCCTGCACCAAATTTAAAAATGTTTGATCATACGGTGTGCTATTCTTGCACAATGTCAATATTCTTTTTATTGTAATTACAATTAGCTTTCATAATTTTAACTTCATTAATAGGCACATAAGATAGGCTCTCAGAATACGTATAATGCAAACAACACCACAACCTTATATTTAACCATTATTATATTGCTTGGTAGGTACAAGGTACGTTTGCAGACAGAATCACCTACAACCAAATGGTATCTCAATAAAAACCAGTACATTGACACTCTAAATCTGCCTGAAAAGTTGAACACGTATTTCTAAAATAAATAAAACCCAAAATTATAAAATAAAATACCTAATAATAGGTATACCTATACATAGTTATATCTTACTTAAATGTTTACGCTTGTAGTACCACTACTTATCGTATAGTAAGCCATTTTCCTGCACCAAATTTAAAAATATTTGCTCATACTATGTCCTATTCTTGCACAGTGTCAATCATCTTTTTGTTGTTATCACAATTAGCATTCACAATTCCAAGTTAATTTATAGGGATATAATATAGGTTCTCAGAATACGTATTATGCAAACAACACCGCAACCTTATATTTAAACCATTATTATATTGCTTGGTAAGTACGTTTGCAGACAGAATCACCTACAACCAAATGGTATCTCAATAAAACCCAGTACATTGACTTCTTAAATCTGCCTGAAAAGTTGTGTTTTAAATGAAAATTGATACAAAATATGTTCTGAAGCATTTCAAATCTTACTAATTACCTATTTATTTACATATCACTCCTTATTGATGAATTTCGTTATTTAAAATCTCCAGAAAATATTTTCACACATAATATTAACATATTGATTTAGTCCTTTAATTATTATTTACAGCAAAACTGTTAACTTTGTGTCTGATTTACTCAAATAAGACGTTTTATTAAACGTCAAAATTTGAGGTTAACACATATATAACAATCGATTTACATTTGTACCCGCCCACATTTCTTTAGTTCAATTATGGTTCAATTCCAAATCGAAAGCGTGAAAATGAAGGATTTTTAATTAAAGACCCCGATTTAACGATAACATCCAGGACACTAAAAGTGGAACTGGTATAAAGTTTAATCTTTTCCCTGGATGTTTCAATGGTCAGATAGTTTCGGGATGGCGTATTATGAGAGGAGATAGATGACAGGGATTTCGTTACAACCCAAAATCGTGTTTTTTTGCCGTTTTCTTTTGCTCATATCTTTTAAACCTCTTAATAAATCGAAACGAAATTTTGCAAATCTTTACTTCCGTTAACTCCGAACCGTTTGCCTCTACGGCATTTGCCACACGCTTTCCCGTTTTTTCGTAATAATCGAACGAAAATTGCAATTTTGACGTTTACTGCCACGGTAAACGCCCATACCTTCAGCAGAACATTATTATATATGATTAATAATAAATAAACATTCACACTCGTTACGATCCACATATCCGCCTAACCCCACAGGTTATGGGCCCAGGTAACGTTTAAGTGTAGGTGGAAATCTGAAAAATCAATACATAATTAAAATGGCGGCTAGTAGTAACCTATTAAACTCGATCAAACAGTGTGATGGAAGCAATTTTTCAAATTTGGAATTTCGAGCAAAACTCCTACTGGAACAGGCACAGGTACTCGACGTTTTAAGTTTAGAGGTCCCTGCAGAGGAGGTAGAATTAGCTGCATTCAATAAAAAGGACATAAAAGTGAAAAACATTATTGTTCAAAGCTTAGCGGACAATATGTTGGAAATAATTAAAACAAAGAAAACAGCGAAGGAAATAATGTTAACACTGGAAACAACATATACAAAAAAAGGAATATCGACCTAAGTGCAGCTCCAACGGAAACTTTGTGGGCTAAAATATAATGAGCAAACGTCTTTAACTCTATTCTTGACAGAATTTGACCAGGTTGCCTATGAATTAAAGGCAGCTGGAGGTGATATAAAGGAAAACGAATTAATCTGTCAGATGCTTTCAGCAATGCCGGAAAGTTACCAGACTGTTATAGCAGCGATTGACATTATGTATTATAAATTTTAAACTTTCGAGGGTGCACTTATTGTGAAACATTGTAACGACGAATTAATATAGAATTAAATAAAACAATGGGCAAGTTTCACCAATTAATTTATTGTACTCGACAATATCGTTTCGATCTATGTGATCATTATCAAGAGTATCTTAATTACTAAATTTAAACTACACAAATCACAAAATTTATAATCTATTTAAGATGAGTGGGGATGAATATGTTTCCAATTCCAGTTGATTGTTCATGAGTGGTTCTTTCTTATATAATGATTTCTTAATTTCTAAAGATTCCAAATATTACATACCAATATTAATAAAGGAAAAAAGTTGTCACTTTTAGAATCTTTAGAAATTAAGAAATCATTATATAAGAAAGAACCACTCATGAACAATCAACTTGAATTGGAAACATATTCATCCCCACTCATCTTAAATAGATTATAAATTTTGTGATTTGTGTAGTTTAAATTTAGTAATTAAGATACTCTTGATAATGATCACATAGATCGAAACGATATTGTCGAGTACAATAAATTAATTGGTGAAACTTGCCCATTGTTTTATTTAATTCTATATTATGTATTATGTTTTCGCAGGATCAAACCAAGGTTAGTTTGGACTACGTTAAAAATAAACTTTTAATGGAGGAGTCACGGCAAACGAAAAACAACGAAGTAGAAAATAAAGATGTGGCATTTACTGGTTTTAAAAATAAAAAATGGAACAAAAACGGATTTAGTAAATATGTAAGCAATTTCCCATTTAAGTGTCATTCGTGTGGTGAGGTAGGCCACATGCGCAAAAAACAGATACCATAGATATGGAAATAGGACAGCTAACTTGACAGCATCTTGACAGGAACTCAACCAAAAGAAGAGAAAGAAGAAGAAATATCATTTTTATTAAGAATTTTTTTTTTTTTTTTCTTAATATTCAACATGTTCCACCAAGAGCCAAGCCACAAGTCAATTTCGTTAATATTAGATGCAAGTAAAGCTGAATTGGCTGTTTATTACAAGAAGTGTATTACTAATATCATTTTTGACAGATGCACACGTAGAAAGTTTGGCAAGTTACGAAAACTTGAAAGAAATAAGCTTTGTAGTTGATAGCGGCGCAACACATCATCTACTGAAAACAAACTACAGTGAAGCATTAAGAAATAAAAGAGAATTAAATCAAGAAGTCAACGTAGCGAAGAAAGGCCAAAACATGTTAGTAATGAAAGATGGTGAATTGTATTTAAATAGTGACACTGGAAGAAATATAACCTTAAAGAACGTATGGGCATGCAAAGAATTATCACATCCTAACCTATTATCAGTAAGTAAATTAGAAGAAGCAGGAATGGAAGTAATATTTAAGAACAAAAAAGTTATTATTAAAAAGAAAAACAATGTTATTTTAAAAAGAATGAGATGTCGAAACTTGTATGTCATAACCTTTAAATTAATGTCATTAAACGTTGCTAATCTGACAGTTTCAGAACAACAAATGTTGTTACACAGAAAAATGGGACATTCTAGTAAGTATCCTCCACCACAACTGTGCGAGACTTGTATAGAAGGGAAACAGACAAGACTACCGTTTAGGCCTCTTAAAGACTAAAGAAAAGCTAAACGAATACTCGAGGTCATTTCAACAGATGTATGTGAACCGATCAGACCTGCTACACATGATGGATATTTATTTATTTATTTATTTATAGTATAAACGGGAATTAAATTCCCTTTACAAAATAATGATATTCATAAGTGATGGCTAATTAAGCTAAGTTTTTATAGTAGTAATTTTATACTAAGTAATGCACACAATTCCGTGAATAACATATGATATACTATATGAAGTACTACCGATTAATCTGAGAATATTAATACTGAGATTTTGGTATCTGTGTAGTAGATTATTTATAAATAAGTAAAGCATCTCGTGCTTTATTTTTAAATGCACTAACTGAGTCATTGTACCAATCAACTCTATCAGCGATCAAGTTGCCCGTGGACCATGATACGATGCACAACAGATATAGAGATACGTGATCTTTCTACGAAAAAGTCTTGGTTCCTTTCTCTCAATAGTCTTCCGGGGAAGTAAAAATTTATAGCATCAAGTAGATCGGGACTGTCTATGTAGTTACGCAAAATCTTGAATAAAAACATGGCATCGTAGTAGTTACGAAGCGAGGACAAGGTGGGCAGTTTAAGCTTGTTAGCAATGATAGTATAGTCGTGGCAGTCTGAGTCCATAGGGCAATTAAACTTGAATGACATAAAACGTAAAAAACGATGCCGTATAGACTCAAGCCTGTCCGATAAACAGTCCTGATGTGGAGACCAGACCGGCGACGCATACATTAACACAGACTGCACCAATGACGTGTACAGTAGAATCAGGGTTTTGGGATCTCTGAACTCTGATCCTCGTCTAACAATGAAATGTAAGTTTCTTGAGGCTTTATTTACTACGTTATTAATATGAGAGGCAAACTTTAGTTCAGAGTCAAAGATAACTCCCAAACCCTCTGATCTCATCCACTCTCTTCAACAGACATCCATCTATTTTATAATAAAATTTGATCGCACTGCGCCTGCCTGTAAAAGAAATACAGCAGCATTTCTCAACATTCATCACAAATCCTCTGTCAGACAACCATGACTTTAGAGAGTCTAGGTCATTTTGGAGCTCCTCAGCCTCTTCCGCTGTGCTCACTTTCTTGAACAATTTTGTGTCATCGGCAAAATTTTGACATTTAGATTTAGATAAACAACTAGTAATATCATTTATAGCTATTAAAAAGAGGAGAGGCCCACAGTGTGAGCCCTGTGGAACTCCATTCACAATATCGTAGCTTTCAGACTGAAAGCCATCCATTACTACAATTGATCTTCTATCAGACAAGTATGAGGCAAACCATTTTAACAATAAATCACCCATTCCCAATTCATCCAAACATTTTAACAAATACTCATGATTTACTGTATCAAACGCAGCGCCCAAGTCAATATAAATGGCATCCGTTTGCTCACCTTCAGCCAAGCCCTCCTCAACAAAGGCCTTAAAAACACACAAACCTGTTACTGTTGATCGACCTTTTAGAAATCCATGCTGCTTCTCTGACAATCTTGCACTAAAAAATTGATTGATTTCATCAAAAATAAGGCTATCAAAAATCTTAGCTGTATTGTCAAGCATAGAAATTGGTCTATAGTTTTCTATGTCACTCTTATCACCTTTTTTAAATGTGGGCCTGACAAGTGATAACTTCCACAAGTTAGGAAATACACCATTATTTAATGATTCATTAAAGAGGAGTGTCAGAGGTGCAGCAAGGCTCTGAGCGTATTTTGACAAAAATATTGCTGGCAACCCATCCGCTCCTGGAGCCAATGAGTTACCAGCATCACGAAGACTCTTCAACACATGATCAAGTCCAATAGTGATGTTATTTAGACAACTTGATGCTTGTTTATGTAAAGGTTCAATTCCAGGAGAAAGTGAACCGCTTATAGTCTTAGAGGCAAAATGACTAGCAAATACATTTGCTTTATCACTTGAGTGATTAGCTTTTATGTCTTTTAGGAACATAGAGTCAGGATATATAGATTTCTTACTATTTTTATTTATATACTTCCAAAATGTTTGACTATCATTTTTGATATCTCTCTCTAGTTTAGTGATGGAATTGTATCGCATTGATTGAGACAGACGTTTACAATATGCACGACACTCTTTGAATTTCTCATATATATAGTTGGATTTAAATCTACGGTAGAGAGTATGTAATCTCTTTTTTTCTAAGATGGCACGTCTGAGCTCAGGCTCAACCCACGAGGAGAAACTTGAATAGCCCCGGCAACGCAGAGGGACGTTACACGATATGACTTGAAAGATACTACTATAGAAAATATCAACTTTCTTATTTAAAGACTCTGCGTTAGAAAAGAGTTCAAGCCATTCAATTTTATTAAGATCATCGAGTATACAATTGTAGTCGCCCCTCGCGAAGTCAAACCCGGGCTCAGTCGCTCCATGCTTACAACTAACATCACGGTTAACTGAGAATTCAAATGCAGGGTGGAAAATATCTAAACAAACTAGTGGGTTCACAGATTCACAACACCCGACACTTCCATCGGCGAAACACAAGTCTAAATAATTACCCACTGAGTTTGGTGTTTCAATTAGTTGTTGTAGTTCTAGTGCATTGACCATCGTAGACACTTATTGAATCGCATCTCTAACGTCAGTACAAGCGTGATTACCAGTATAAGAGGTATTATCGTCTTCATTAGACCAGGTGTAGCCAGAGAAATTGAGATCACCAAGTAAAATGTATTCAAAGTCCAGGTGTGATTCACTATGCTGCAGAATGGTCTCATTCATTATCTGAACATCAAGGATGAATTTATCACGTTTGAATACTGATGAGTATGGTGGGATGTAGATCAGGAATATTACTAGTCTCAAACTGGGTAGTATAACCGAAAGGTATTCCACAACACCCGAGTAGGTATGTCCAGTAGTAGCATCAATAGATTTCTTTGTTAATATTAGAAGACCACCCCCCCGAGTCTTGCCTGTATCAGAAAATGATCTGCCCAGTCTGTGCAACTTAAATTCAGGAACTGCAACATCTGTGTCACTAAACTCATCATCCAACCATGTCTCTGAGACAGCAATCACATCCATCCAGTCTGAGAGTAAAATGTTAGTTTTAAAATCAGTTAGCTTACCTCTAAGACTATGTACATTTTGATAATATATTTGTAGAGGTTTTTTGTAAAGGGAATCAGTCAGTTTTTTGAAGATGAATTACTCTTCTCACCCAGTAGTGATGGGTGCTTTTTGTTGAAGTGAACAATAGTGGGTATTCCGTTTTTGTATCCTAGCTTGATGTCTTTATCTCCCTTGGCTTTACGTTCATCCAATTCATCGATGACCTTCTTGATGCGTTGGCGTTGATATAAGGTCTTGTCATTGGTACATTTTATGTTGTCACCCAAAAGTTTGTGTCCATTAAAATCATCCAATGTGCACTGCTTTGTTGATCCAGGATAAGTTTAAGAGGCTGATTTATTCCATTATTTGACTTGCCTAGTCTAGTCAATTTAATCTTGGTTAAATCAAAGGGAGCCTCAGTAAGTTTAGCAGCCAACATTGCCAGAACTTCATCATCACTGAGTGAGGAGTCCATGCCATGTATAATCACACAATTACTCCTTCTGCGTCTCTCCTCTAGTTCTGAGATAGCTGCATCCATTGTATCTGTGACTGAAGATGCCACTGAGTGCTCCACAACACAAATTCTGCCAGACAACTCACTAATAACTTTATTATTATCATTAGCTGTTTGATGTAATTCTTTGTAGTTAGTAGCTAGGAACTCATATTTGGCTTCCAAAGAGTCTAGTGATTCATAGAAACCATCGACCTTAGACCCAAGTTCATCTAATTTCTTATCGCTTAAATTCATTTTTGAGACTAATTCTTTTAAGTCAGCAGAGTGCGAGTTTAATTTCTTGTTGAGAGAGTCTGCCAAGTTCTGTACTTTAGTATTGCTGTCAACTATTGAGGAATGCAATCCTTGTAATATTTCTTTAATAGATGGATCCTTTTGCTGGTTCTTATCAGTAGAAAACCTAGATGGTGGAATAATACTACCGGATCCAGATACATTTCCGTCAAATGAATATATTTCCTGCATAGTAACATCCGTTATTTTTGGTCCGCAACAGTTTAGGAAGGCTCCAGACTCAGTGGTAGCGTTCTTCTTCGTAGTACAGCTGAGATGAGCATGTGTTTTGTTACAGCCCGGACATAGTACGGCTCTTGTTAAGTCCAGTCCATTGCGTTTATCATTACATATAGCGCAGTACACCTTGCTCATTTTTATTACACCGATTATACCTATGTTATTCTTTTCTTTAAAGAAAATATCCAAATAATTCACAAAATACAACAGATAGATTCATACTGTTGTAAATATAGAATCTAAATGTTTCTTTCAATGGTATACAGTTCTATGGATGTATAATGCATTTTTATATTCTGTAACTATAGAATAAGTTAGTTGTTCGTTGGCAGTCGGTTGTTATAGTTGCTAAGTTCTCGTTTACGTGTTACAGCCGAATATAAGAAATAAAAACTTTAATAAATAAAAACTACAGGTTATGGGCCCAGAGCTTCGATTGGTGCTCTAAATTAAAAAAAAAAAAAATTGAATATTCTATTAAGATATTTTTGTGCTACAGAAACTGTATTCGTAATACGTAATAAAATGGCGGTAAACTATTTAACAAGTGTGCCGAAACTACTCGGTCGAGAAAACTTTGACGAGTGGAGCTTTGCCGTAGAAAATGTATTCGTACTTGAAGGATTAAATAAATGCATAGACGGTAGTGAAGAAGACACAATGTTAAATGCCAAGGCAAAGGCAAAACTGGTGTTAACCGTTGATCCTTCATTGTACCCTCACATTAAAGAGGCTACGACAGCTAAAGAAATCTGGACGAAATTACATAACCTTTATGATGACAATGGGTTTGCTAGAAAAATTGGTCTTTTAAGGACACTGATATCAGCAAGACTGGAAAATCATGATTCCATGGAGTCCTACATAAATCAGGTTGTTGAGACATCCCAGAAGTTACGAAGAACAGGTTTTAAGATAGATGAAATATGGGTGGGGTCGCTTCTTTTGGCGGGTCTTCCTAATAAATTTGCACCCATGATCATGGCCGTCGAACATTCTGGAATTCAGATTACGACAGATTCCATAAAGACAAAACTGTTAGATATGCAGACAGATAGCGGTAACAGTAATGGTGCTTTTGTAGTGAAGTCAAAATTTAAAGATCGCAGAAAACTACCAACAGGTGGCGCAAGTTTTACGGATTTGACAAGCAATGAAGGTCGCAATCGGGACGTAAATAAAAACAACGTGAACATAAACAAAAAGGACATGAGTAAAATTATTTGTTACAGATGTAAACAAAGTGGACATTATATGTCAAAATGCCGAAATAATAGGTCTGAGAATGGTTTCAGTGCGGTATTTACCACAGGACAATTCAAAAGTACGGACTGGTATATAGATAGTGGCGCGAGTATTCATTTGACATCAAGAAAAGATTGGTTAAATAATCAAAGAAGTCCAGATTTAACAGAAATAACAGTGGCAAACAAAGCTAAAATTCCGGTAAAATGTGCGGGTGATGTAAAAATAAAGACGACTGTAAACAAATTAGAACATGATATTCTTTTAACAAAAGTGCAGTTTGTTCCAGATCTAACCACAAACTTACTATCGGTTTCCCAACTAATCAATAATGGAAATAAAGTTTGTTTTGATGAGAAAGGCTGTAATATTTACAATTCTCATGACGTGTTAGTGGCAACAGCAGATTTGAAGAATAATGTTTATAAATTGAATATTACTGAAGACAGTGCAGCCTTTTTAACTAGTCCTGTTAATAAATTTGTTTGGCATCGTCGTTTAGGACATTTAAATAATATTTATTTAAATAAAACGCGTGAATTGGTAGATGGACTAACCTACAAGGAACAAACAAATATTAATCTACAAAATTGTGAAGTATGTTGTCAGGGTAAACAAGCTCGGTTACCATTTCCAAGCAAGGGGAGTCGGGCAAATAATAAGCTAGACTTGATTCACAGTGACATATGTGGTCCCATGGAAATAAATTCCTTAGGTGGAGCAAGATATTTCTTAACGTTTATCGACGACTACAGCCGAATGTGTTTCATATACTTCTTACGAACAAAAGATGAGGTGTATGAAAAATTCAAGGAATTTAAAAGTTTAGTTGAGAGACAGCAGAACAGAAAAATACACATATTAAGGACCGATAATGGAGGAGAATATTGCAGTAAAGATTTTAAAATATACTTAAAGAAGAATGGCATTATTCACCAGAAAACAAACAGTCACACACCAGAACAAAATGGGATGGCTGAGCGCTTTAATCGCACTCTAGTGGAAAAAGCTAAATGTTTGATGTTCGATGAAAATGTCAGTAAAACCTTATGGGCAGAAGCTTTCAACACTGCATGTTACCTCAAGAATCGCTCAGCATGTGATGGCGTTTCCAAAACTCCATTTGAAATTTGGACTAATAAAAAGCCTAATCTTAATCATATTAAAATTTTTGGTAGCTTAACCATGGTGCATGTTCCAAAGGTAAACAGAAATAAATGGGACAGAAAAGCAATAAAGCACATCCTAGTGGGGTATGATGAAAATACCAAGGGATATAGATGCTATAATCCTGTCACAAGAAAAGTAATCATTAGCAGAGATGTAATTATCATGGAAAAGAATATAGAAACAAGCATGGTTTCTGATTTAGTCACAGATACTAAGACAATAAAAGAAGTTATGGTTCCAGTGGGGGAAAACCAAACTCTAAATAAAACACAAGATCAACATGACGAAGAATTACATGATGACACTAATGGTTTGGTAAATAGTGACGAAGATAATAATTCAGATAGTGATTATGTTCCAGAGAAAGAGATTATAATAACTGATGACAGAAGATTTTCACAACGGAAGGGAAAACCAAAGGTTTTTTCTGACTACTACACTTACATGTGCTACGACGCAAATAGTTTGGACAGTGATCCTATAACTTTGGAAGAAGCATTGTCAAGACCCGATAAGGATAAGTGGCGTGAAGCAATGGAAACTGAAATGAAATCCTTTGAAGAGAACTGTGCGTGGCAGCTCGTAGATCTTCCAGAAAGTGGTAGTATAGTGGATTCAAAATGGGTGTTTAAGCGTAAAGTGGATAGTGATAACAATATAACATATAGAGCTAGATTAGTAGCTAGAGGTTTTAATCAAAAGTACGGGGTGGATTTTGATGAAACTTTTTCACCAGTTATAAGATACTCAACATTTAGGTTATTGATAGCATTTTCTGTAAAACTTGCACTTAACGTTACTCATTTAGACATAGCTACAGCATTTCTGAATGGAGAGCTGGAGGAAAATGTATACATGAAACAGCCAGCAGGGTTTATACTCAAAGATCAAGAAAGTAAGATTTTAAAACTAAATAAAGCCATTTATGGGCTGAAGCAGTCTTCGAGAGTATGGTATAGAAAGGTAGAACTTGTTTTAAATAGTTTAGAATATAAAAAAATCAGAACATGAAGCTTGCATTTTTATAAAACGTCAAAATGAGATACTTACCATAGTTGCTTTATACGTTGATGATTTTTTTATTTTTTCTAATAATGAATCTGAAACAGACTCTTTGAAGAATGCTTTAAGTTCAAAGTTCAAGGTTAAAGATTTAGGACAAGTTAAGAAGTGTTTAGGACTTAGAATAGATATTGCCCCAAACAAAGAATATATAACTCTAGATCAGGAACAATATATTGATACTATTCTAAAGAAATTCAATATGAATGATTGTAAAGTTGTGGCTACACCTATGGAAATAGGCTTAAATTTAACTAAAGACGAGAATTCAACTAAAAATTTTCTTTTTCAAGAATTAATAGGCAGTCTAATGTATCTCTGTGTAATGACCAGACCTGATATTTCGTATTGTATAAGTTACTTGAGCCAATTCAATAATTGTAATAATAAGACTCACTGGAAAGCAGCCAAGCGCGTTTTAAAATATTTAAAGGGTACCAAAGGTTACCGTTTAACATACAAAAAGAATGACTTAGATTTAGTAGGTTTCGTAGATGCCGATTGGGCAAGCGATTGTGTAGACAGAAAATCGTACACGGGGTATTGTTTTATGTTTTCCGGGGCTGTCGTTTCCTGGGAAAGCAAAAAGCAAAAATCGGTAGCTCTTTCCAGTACCGAGTCAGAATATATAGCGATTAGTGAGGCTTCCAAAGAAGCTATATATCTAAGGAACTTATTACATGAAATTTTAGACAGTAAGTTATGTATTAATATTTATAATGACAACCAGGGAGCTCAAAAGTTGGCAAGGAACCCAGTATTTCATAAGAGGTCCAAGCATGTTCACGTCAGATATCATTTTGTTCGGGAAGTGATTGCTAATGGGCAAATTCAATTAAAGTATTTGCAAACATGTAATATGCCGGCCGATATTTTTACTAAAGCGCTGAATAATAAGAAACATGATCAGTTTGTGAAATGTTTGGGTTTACAGGGTGTTATGAACATTTAGTTTAGTGGGGGTGTTGTAAATATAGAATCTAAATGTTTCTTTCAATGGTATACAGTTCTATGGATGTATAATGCATTTTTATATTCTGTAACTATAGAATAAGTTAGTTGTTCGTTGGCAGTCGGTTGTTATAGTTGCTAAGTTCTCGTTTACGTGTTACAGCCGAATATAAGAAATAAAAACTTTAATAAATAAAAACTACACATACGAGCATAACCTCACATAACCTATATATATATACATATAAATATTTTGTGACATTTTTGGATCAATTTTCACATTATTGTGTAGTTTATTTAATTAAGAATAAGAATGAGGTCCTAGAAAATTTTAACGATTTTATCAGAATGACGGAAGCAAAATTTAATACAAAAATAGAAAGAGTGCGCTGTGATAATGGTGGAGAGTACGTTTTTGAAAATTTTAAAGAGCTGTGTAGAAGAATAGGCACAAAACTACAGTATATTGTACCGAGAACACCGGAACAAAATGGTGTAAGTGAAAGGCTTAATCCAACGATATTAGAAAGAGGAAGATGTCTTATTATTGACTCTAAATTACAAAAGGAATTTTGGGGTGAAGCCGTACGCGTAGCAGTATACCTAATGAATCGAACAGAGACGTCAACCCTGCCAAATAAAAAGTTGCCAGCAGAAGTATGGTATGGTTTTACACCAGACTTAAACAAAATTAAACTATTTGGCTATACAGCGTACAATCTGATTCCAAAAAAAGATAGAATATCAAAATTAGGCAGTAGAAGCAAAAAGATGATTATGATTGGCTACGCAGACAATGGCTACAGATTGTGGAATACAGAAGAAAGGAAGATAGTACCACAAAATTATAACGAAGCAATCAAAGATATCGAATGGAGGAAAGCAATACAAGATGAGTTAGATTCACTAAAGGAAAATGAAACATGGACATTAGTGGAACCACCAGAGCACGAAGAAGTGATAGACTCAAAATTGGTTTTTAAACAAAAAGAAGTGAACGACCGCAACAGTAAAGAAGGCTAGATTAGTGGCACGTGGCTTTCGGCGGTGCGTGTTAAGTGAAGATGTGTAAGCACCAGTGGCGCGCATGACGACTATTCGTGTGATACTGTCGTTATACGTGCAAAATGGCCTATATGTAAGTCAGTTAGACATAAAGTCAGCATTCTTATATGGAATATTGGATACTCCCGTTTACGTGTTTCAACCTGAAGGGCTCGACAGCAAGAAACCTAATATAGTGTGCAAACTCACTAAATCCCTATATGGATTGAAGTAGGCACCAAAATGCTGGAACTTGTTGTTTCATAACCTCCTGGTCCCTCTTGATTTTCAACGGTCAAGAAAGGATCCGTGCCTCTATTATAAAGAACATACTTACCTAATAATTTATGTAGATGATTTGATTTTATTTTCGAAAGATAAGCAAGAATTAGACTTTGTAAAAATGAACTTAAGTAAAAATTTCAAAATTAACGAATATACCAATAAAAATTTAACATTTTAGGTCTAGAAATAGAAAAGAAAAACAATGAGCTCTATATAAGTCAAATGAATTTAATTAAGAAGGTATTGAAAAGGTTTAACATGGATAATTGTAAAACATCAAGTGTTCCGATGCAACTAAAAATTCATACGGTTCTGAGCAATATTAATGAAACCAATAATCGGAAACTGCCTTATAAGGAGCTAATTGGACGCTTAATGTACATAAAGATGGGTAGCAGACCAGATTTATATTTTTGTATTTCGTATTTTAGTCAATATCAAAATAATTATACGGAATCTCACTGGTTGTATCTTAAAAATGTTTTACGGTACTTGAAACAGACAGAAACGTAGTGTCTTAAATATACTAAATGTAATGTTTTAGGTGTAAGTGTTGTGTGAGTACGACCCTGCGTAGCAACGCCGCCCTTTAACGATAGACATCAAAAGAGCCAGGCAGGGGCAGTCGTATACGGACCACGTTACAAGACGCAAGCTCGTGCTCGCTCAAAGCTACCGCCTATCACATCTACATCAAGTGTATTGATTCCTCCCCTCACAGACAAGAACATAACATGGTGGCAGCGGTAAACGTTAACATATAGTACATACGCATACAGTTGTGATAACACCGCGCACGAAAAGTGTTTTGCAATTCAACCCCCAGAAGAGTTCGAATACACAGGCATTTCACAGTAAGAAAATGGGAGAAAGCCAAACAAACATTTCGTTATCGACTCCAAACATCCGGCCACCCAACGAGTTCGATTTCAGTAAACCCGAACTTTGGCCAACGTGGAAGAAAAGATTCTTAAGATACGTCTCAGTGGCTAACTTGTCGGAGAAAGAAGAAAATGAAAAAATCGACCTCCTATGCTACGTCATGGGCGAAAAATCAGAAGATATTTTAAAGCAAATTATGCCTGTCACTTCGGAAACAACAACACTCGATGAAATCGGAAAAAAATTCGACGAATACTTTTCCCCGAAGAAAAACACAATCTTTGAAAGAGTCAGATTTAATTCACGCACCCAAGGAGAACAGGAGAGCGTAGACTCTTTCGTCACAGCGCTACACACGCTGGCGGAATCATGCGAGTATGGTACTCTTAAAGACGAGCTGATCCGCGATCGCATAGTCATCGGCATACATGACCAACGCACATCGGAAAGACTGCAACTCATGTCCAATCTTACCCTGAAAGATGCGATAGCAACAGCACGCCAAGCAGAAATTCAAACACGAGAAAACAAGGCTATTCGTCAAGACAAAACATCCGACATAGATAGAGTCGCGAAACAAAGGCCTAAAGACGCTAAAATAGGAAGAAAACATCAGCCAGGCCACAACACCAAGGAGACCCTAGCATGCTACAGGTGCGGATATGAACGACACAAAGACGTCAAAACATGTCCTGCGATCAACTCCACTTGTCGAAACTGCAACAAAACAGGACACTGGGATCGAGTCTGCAAATCCAAGAAAGTGCAACGAGTAGAAGATATACACAACGGCGAAAGCAGCAGCGACGACAGCGACACCACACCAACATTTCTCGGTAGGGTAAGAGACAATTACAAACACGCGGAAAATTTCGTCATCAAACTTAAAATTACGGGATTCCAAGAAAAAATTCGTTTTCTAATCGATACCGGCGCGGACGTGACTTGTATCTCATCCAAATACGTACCGAAAAACATCAAAATATACCCGACCGACAAAAAACTACTCGCAGCAGGTAACACGGAACTAATTACTGTAGGCTTTATCGCGGAGAACATTATATACGATTCCAAATCCATTCCTGCAAAAATATACGTCGTCAAAAATCTAAAAGATAACTTGTTAGGTAGACCAGAAATCCACAAATTCGATATTTTAAAAAAAATTTATAATTTGCGCTCAATAAAAAATACACAGACAGAAACAAGAGAAATACTAGAAGAATTCAAAGACGTCTTCAACGGTCTCGGACATTTTAGAAGAAAATTAAAGATTCATTTAAAAGAAAACATAAAACCTTACGCGCAGTCGACGCCCCGCCCAGTGGCAATTCCGCTAATGCCAAAATTAAAACAAGAATTAGAGAGATTGTTAAGTCTCGGCGTAATTTTACCAGTAAACTTTCCGACAGACTGGTGTAGCCCAATCGCTATCGTGCCTAAAAAAGACAGCGACGAAATCAGGCTTTGCGTCGATTTTATCGAATTAAATAAAAGTGTCAAACGTGCAGTTCATCCCCTCCCAAAAATCGACATGTTATTAGCCACATTAAAAGGAAAAAACATTTTTTCAAAACTGGACGCGAACTCTGGTTATCACCAGATTCGACTCGATAAAGAAAGTCAGTCTTTAACATGCTTTATAACCCCTTTCGGGAGATTTTTATTTACATGTCTACCTTTCGGAGTGAACTGCGCGTCGGACTACTTCCTTCAAATGTTTTCGGAGTTGTTTATCGGGCTACCTAATGTACGCGTCCACGTGGACGACGTGTTAATACATGCCTCGAACCGACAGGAACACGACGACATTCTGAGAACCGTACTTGAACGTTTACGCAAAGAAGGCGTCACCCTTAATAAAAAGAAATGCACGTTTGCTACTGAAAGCCTTGATTTCTTAGGTCACAAAATTTCAAACAAAGGCATCGATATTCTCCCGCAACGCGCGTCCGCCATATTAGAATTTCCTACTCCTCAAGATAAGTAAACACTACAGCAATTTCTCGGCGTAGTTAATTACGTAGGAAAATTCATACCGAACAAATCATCGATCTTGGAACCCCTCAATGCTCTAATGAAAAACAACACCCCGTTCGTATGGCTCGATACACAACAAAAAGCTTTCGACTCAATTAAAAATTCAATAAAAGAAGCTCCAACATTAGCCCACTACGACTACACAAAAAATATTATTATCCAGGCAGACGCATCCGGGTTTGGCCTGGGAGCGGCCCTCATGCAGGAGGGAGAGAGTAAAAATCGCGAAATAATAGTTTACGCTTCGAAAACCTTGACGCCTTGCGAGCAGAGGTACAGTCAAATTGAAAAGGAGGCCTTGGCATTGGCATTCGCATTAGAACGATTCAAGGAGTACGTGTGCGGCATAAGCGTAACGCTTGAAACCGATCACAAACCTTTACTCCAAATATTACAAACGAAACCATTGGACGAGCTCACTCCCAGACTACAACGGATCCGTCTGCGCATAATGAGATATAATTACAAAATCGTTTACGTCCCGGGTAAACAACTTGTACTAGCGGATTTTCTATCTCGCCACCCGTCACGCGACACCGGAATAAACACGGACGATCTACCAAACGAAATCAGCTATTACGTGAATTCGATCATTTGCAGCTTACCGGCGACCACACCTATGTTAGACAGGATCGAAAAAGAACAAAACAAAGACCCCGTTTGCGAAAAACTAAAAAAATACTGCCTATTCGCGTGGCCAGCAAAAAATAGAAATCCACCCAACGTCATTCCATTCTATGAACACAAAAACAATTTCTCAGTTTGCAACAAATTGTTACTCTATAATGCTAGACTAGTGATACCTCCATCCATGCAATTAGAAATCTTAACGAAAATTCATGAAGGTCATTTAGGCATAAATAAATGTCGCGAAAGAGCAAAGCAATCGATGTGGTGGCCCAGTTTAAGCTCACAGCTGAGAAATTTTATCGAAAACTGCCCGGCATGCGTCGAAGAAAGAAAAAACACCCACGAACCATTCGTCAAAGAAGAACACCCCGATAGACCGTGGCAAAAGTTGGGACTAGACCTTTTCCACGAAAAACGCTGGTACTTAATCATTACCGACTACTACTCAAGATTCTTTGAAATCTGCCCTCTAAAATCGATGACGGAAAACGAAATAATCGCTCAATACAAAACGGTGTTTGCTCGTTTCGGTATACCGGATGTCGTGCGAAGCGATTGCGGCACACAGTTTTCCTCGGGCTTTCAACAATTTGCAAAAGAATACGATTTCATACATAAAACCAGCTCCCCCAAATACTCCCAGAGCAACGGAGCTGCCGAGGCCGCGGTCAAAATAGCAAAAAAAATCATTAAAAAATGCCCGTGCATAGACCTCGGCTTGTTAGCATACCGAACGACACCTCTAGAAAACGGATTTTCACCGGCGGAACTCATGTTCTCGAGGAAAATAAAATCACGCTTACCAAGCCTACAAAAAAATCTCGGAACATTCACACACCACACCGAAGTCGCTTCAAAAGAAAAATTAAGAAAAGAGAAACAGGAATGCATGTACAATAAACGTCATCGTGCGTCCAAATTAAATGATTTAAAAATAGGCGATAGTGTATGGATAATAGATATGCGCTTATACGGTAAAATCGTGAGCCGCGACGACATGCCGAACTCGTTTATCATAATAAACGAAAAAGGCAGTAAAATCCGCCGAAACCGATGGCACATCGTTCCAGCCCCTTACAAGCACGACCTTAACACCGATAACCCAGCCCCAATCATCATAAATCACACTCCCCGCGATGAACCTCCCCCTCCAACTGATCACATTCATCAGAATATCGACAACCCGAACAACGGCCCCTCGACCGACGCCGATAGTACTAGCGCAGGCAACACCAATCCCTTCAACACAAACGATAAGACGTCCGATCAAACAAACGCAAACTCGCCGAACAAAAACAAAATCTCTATCACCCCAGATAACAACATTGCCCCGCGTCGGTCCGCTCGCCAGCCTAAACCGCCACAACGCTATATACAACACCTGACGGGCAAGACACAGCGCCAGACCTAAACAAACACATGATTTTATTTCTATACAATATTTCAGTCTCTAATACTAATGTAAACTAATATATTATAGACATTACATTGTTTCAATATTCGATATCATTTGTAACCTTAATTTGTGTATCATTCGTTTTGTTTAAATAAAAAGAGGAAGATGTTGTGTGAGTACGACCCTGCGTAGCAACGCCGCCCTTTAACGATAGACATCAAAAGAGCCCGGCAGGGGCAGTCGTATACGGACCACGTTACAAGACGCAAGCTCGTGCTCGCTCAAAGCTACCGCCTATCACATCTACATCAAGTGTATTGATTCCTCCCCTCACAGACAAGAACATAACAGTAAGTTTAACATCTTATGTAGATTCAGATTTTGCAAATGATTCAAAAGATAGAAAGACCGTTACAGGATATTTGATAAAATTGAATAACAATGTTGTACATTGGAAAACAAGATAACAAAACATGGTCGCTTTGTCAAGCGCTGAATCTGAATACATAGCTTTATCTACTTGCATTACTGAAACTTTATTTTTAGGACAATTATTAAATGAAATTTTAAGAATAAGTGTTAAACAAATTATTGGAGGCAGGCGGCGGTGAGCCATTTGAGGAGTATTGGTGAGAGTTTAGGGCGACAGTGACATCTGGCGGTCACTAGTGGTACGATAGACAGCTGATGGTTGGTATCTATGGCGATCAGGTGACTGGCGTAAGGCGGGGTTGGTGGTGGAACTATTTCTCTACGTGGCGCTCGAGCTGTCAAGGTGTGTGAGGTCAGCGAGGCGTTCGAGAGTGTTCGATAGAGATTTTCTAGAGATTGTGTGATTAGGCGGTTGTGATCATAATAAACAACTCGGCGTTTTTACAATTCAGGAGTGGGATAACAACGGCTAGTCCTTGATTTTGTGGCGTTACGGCGAACAACAATAAACCGTGAGTAACAAAATAGTGAAATACTGGTGATTGGGTGTGGCAAGGACACGCACGTGTGTGTGCGCATGTGCAGGTTTTGGCGTGATGGCGGATAGGAAGAGTGGTGATCGGCCCGAAGAGCCTGAGCTAGAACTAGATTTTGAAATGGAAGACCTCGACTTGGGGGAGTCAACAACGGCGGTTGATAAACCCGATGACAGGTTGGTGAAGTTAGTGGATGAGCGCATGGCGGGGTGTATGGCGGCATTTATGGATAAAGTGATGGGCGAGATCCGGCAGTTGGCGGGCGGTTCGACTTCTTCGAGTACCTCGGCGGGCGCGAGTACTCCAGGGGGCGCGACGGAGACGGCGACAACTCGGCGACGTGGTGATTTGATGGAAGTGGGCGCTATCGTGGAGGAGTTTGACCCCGACGATCAATACTCGAACGTTAACAAGTTTTTGGGTTTGATCGATCAGTTAGGCGACGTACACGGGTGGTCCGAGTACGAAAGGTCGTACCTCATGCAGGTGAAGCTTAGGGGCGCGGCGAGAACCTGGCTACGGCGATTAGACGTGTTCACGTACACCTGAGAAGAGTGAAAGGCGAACCTCAAGAAGGCGTTTCCCAGGCAACACGACTTCTTCACGGGGCTGATGGAGATGGTAGAGCGGCGCAAGGAAACTGGAGAGGCCATGACGTCGTACTATCACGCGAAGTTGGCGTTGTGTGAGAGATCGAAAATCCATGGCGAGGATGCGGTCTCTTGCATAATTCGTGGCCTACCGGAGGAGCTTTGGGCGAATGCTTTCGCTTGCAGGAGTAAGTCACCAGAGGCGCTTTATTCTGACTTTCTTGCAGGCTTAGAGCACTACAAGACACCGGCGTCGATGGTTGTGGCGAGAAGGTCAGAGAAGGCGGAAAGACCTGAAAGACAGGAACCCTCGACTTCAGGCGTTAGGGCGAAGAGAGTTTCCAGTCCATCGGCTTTACCCACAAAACGGCAGGCAACAGGCGAGACAGCGAGGATTAGGTGCTACAACTGCCAGGAGTTCGGCACGCACCTAAGCCGAAACTGTCCCAAGTCCAAGGCGGAGAGGTGCAGCTGGTGCGGCAAGGAGGGCCACTGGTTCGACAATTGTCCAGCCAGACGGGACCAGGGGAAGAAGAAAGGCGAAAGGAGAGGCGAAGGGAGTAAGAGTGAAGGGGACGAGAGGTGGAAGAAGGATTAGGCGCGGCGCATGGACAAGCGAGATGTACGGTGGCGATCGATGGTCTCAGCTTGAACATTACTGTGTTGGTGACAGAATGTGATATCACTAATGCTGACATTATTTTAGGGCAACCGGCGATAGGAGGACAAGGCGTGGCGTTGGTGGTGAAGGGCGGCAAAGCAGTGTTCGTGGAGGAGTCGGGCGTGGAGGACCCCTTCAAGGACATGAGCCTTGACGACAGGGAGGCGTGTCGGCGACGTAACATCTATTTGGAGGAGGATGTGACACTCAAACCGCTCTGGGTGACACGTTTGGAAGTGCGTGTACCAGATGCTTCAGAAGGCGAGGAAGTGGTTTTGAAGACAAAACTCTTCGATGTTGGCGAAGCGGCGATAGCCATTCCTAGTTGAATTATAAGGTGTACGGGAGGAAGATCTTGTTTGGCGGTGACCAATTTAGGTCCAGGAGAAGTCCACTGGAAGAAAGGGCGAGTAGTGGCCAGAGGGAGTCGGTGCACAGAGGCGGAACGTAAGGCAACATCTAACACTACTAATGCACAGGTGAGTCACATTCAAACCATTAATTTTGACAAACTTAATGTAGGCGATATAAGCGATTTAGATAGGAATAAATTGATAGAATTGTTGTCAGAAAAGGCGCATTGTTTTTCGAGGGGTGAAGGTGATTTGGGTTTGACTCAATTAGGCGAGATGGAAATTAAATTAACTAAAGATGTACCTGTATATTATAGACCATATAGGCTATCGTACACTGAGAGACAAAAGGTAAGAGACAAGGTGCAAGGACTTCTGAGTAGTGGCGTCATCAGAGAGTCTAATTCGGCGTATGCTAGTCCCATAATTCTAGTAAGCAAAAAGGATGGTGGTATTAGATTATGTGTGGACTACAGGGCGTTAAATACAATTACAGTCAAGGATAGGTATCCTCTTCCACTGATTGCATATCAATTGGATCGATTGGCGGGCAAAAGGTTCTTTACAACTTTAGATTTGGCGTAAAGTTACCACCAGGTACCTATGCATCCTGATTCCATTGATAAGACGGCGTTTATCACTCCAGATGGGCAATACGAGTATACAAGAGTGCCATTTGGGTTGGCGAATTCTCCAGCGGTGTTTCAGAGAATAATTAATAAGATGTTAGGTGGATTAAGACACGACCAGGTGTTGGCGTATATGGATGATCTACTGATTCCATCGACGACAGTAGAAGGCGGTTTGGCCCTATTAGGACAGGTGCTAGACTTAATAGGAGATGCAGGTTTCAAATTGAACGTGGCGAAATGTTCCTTTCTGAAGACATCAATCGAGTATCTGGGGCACGAAGTGAGTGGCGAAGGCATCAAGCCAGGGGCTAAGAAGGTGAAGGCGGTGGCAGAGTTTCCCGTACCGACTGATATCCATACGGTGCGACAGTTCCTTGGTTTGGCTAGTTATTTCCGTAAGTTTGTGAAGAACTTTGCGATGTTGGCGAGTCCTCTTACTCGACTTACAAAGAAAGGAATGGAATGGAGATGGGGCGATATGGAACAAAAGGCATTCGACGATCTGAAGGTGGCCTTAGTCGACAGGCCTATTTTAGGGATTTACCATGGCGATCTACCCACCGAACTGCATACTGATGCCAGTAAGGTTGGGTTGGGCGGAATATTGTTTCAGAAACAAACAAATGGCGAGTTACAGGTGATTTCTTATTACAGTAGGGCGACGACGAAGGCGGAATCACTCTATCATAGCTATGAGCTCGAGACTCTTGCCTTAGTGGAATCAGTTAGGAGATTTAGGGTTTATCTGATAGGTATCCATTTTAAAGTAGTGACTGATTGTTCGGCGGTTAGGGCGACGCTACTCAAACGGGACTTGGTCCCAAGAATAGCTAGATGGTGGTTGGCGATCCAGGAGTACGACATGGAGGTAGAGTATCGACCAGGGGATAAGATGCGACACGTAGATGCTCTCAGTCGTAATCCTGTTCAGGTGAATCTGGTGAATATCTCTGAGGCGGATTGGCTTGGAACAATACAGCTACAAGACGAGAAGGTGCAGTCTATTATCAGGGCGCCGGAAAGCGGAGAACCAGAGGAGTGCTTACGTACAACTTTTAAGGTGAAAGGTGGGCGTCTATGGCGTATAACGAACGAAGGCGATAGACTGTACGTTCCTGCCATTGCGAAATTTAGTTTATTACACAAACATCACGACGAGATCGGACATCCTGGTTATAACAAATGTTTGGAGTTTTTGGAGAAAACCTATTGGTTCCCGAAAATGAGGCGGTTTGTGCGAAAGTATACGGCGGCTTGTCTAAACTGTGCTTATGCGAAAGGTGCTCACAGGCGAGGCGAAGGATTTTTACATCCTTATGAAAAGAAGGCGGTACCTATGGATACAGTGCATCTGGACCATTTAGGTCCCCTTGTCAAAAGTACTAAAAAGAACAGCTATTTACTGGTGATAGTAGACGCTTTTACTAAATACACGTGGGCGCAGCCTACTAAGACGCTCAGCTCTGCAGAAACTATTGAAAAGTTGAGGTGGATATTCGGAGAATTTGGGTACCCAAGGCATATAATAACTGATAAAGGTTTGGAATTTACCAGCAGGGCATTTACAGCTTTCATGTGCGAGAAAGGCATCAAGCATGTGGAAAATGCAATCGCTACTCCGAGAGCGAATGGCAAAGTAGAGAGGCAGAATCGCACACTGTTGGAGGCGATCACGGCGAGTGCAGAGACTGAAGCGAGATGGGACGAACAAATACCGGAGATTCTGTGGGGAATAAATCAGTAAGTTCTAGTACAAGATTTTCCCCGGCAGACCTACTGTTCCCTTACCAAGGCGGGCGAGTAGCAGATTTGGCGCAAGGCGATGAGACTGCTATACAAGGGCGAAAGCGCTTGCAAGCCAACAGGCGTGTGGCGGGCGAGAGATTGCAGAAAGTTGCATCTCAAATGAAGGCGAGATATGATAACAGGCGTAAGGTTGCAACCGAATATAAAGTTGGTGACTTGGTGTTATGGAGACAAGCAGCTGCTGCATCAGGCGAAAAAGGTGTTAATAAAAAGGTGTCGAATAGATTCGACGGTCCTTATAAGGTGTCAAAGGTGTTGGGCAATGACAGATACGAAATTTCTTCATTGCAAAGTACAAGGGGTTACAAACGGTTTAGAGCGACTGTTGCGGCGGATGCACTGAGGCGATATCAAAGTGGCGCAATCAATGTAAGTGGCGAATCTGAAGATTCCTTAGGTGATTTAGATAGGGACCAAGCGGGTACGCAAGATTTGATTGATTTACTTGAAAGTTAAATGTTGACTTGTATTAATGAGGACATTAATGTTTCAGGATGGCCGATTGTTAAACAAATTATTGGAGGCAGGCGGCGGTGAGCCATTTGAGGAGTATTGTTGAGAGTTTAGGGCGACAGTGACATCTGGCGGTCACTAGTGGTACGATAGACAGCTGATGGTTGGTATCTATGGCGATCAGGTGACTGGCGTAAGGCGGGGTTGGTGGTGGGACTATTTCTCACCGTGGCGCTCGAGCTGTCAAGGTGTGTGAGGTCAGCGAGGCGTTCGAGAGTGTTCGATAGAGATTTTCTAGAGATTGTGTGATTAGGCGGTTGTGATCATAATAAACAACTCGGCGATTTTACACAAGTATTTGACCTATAACAGTCTTCGAGGATAATCAATCATGCATTAAAATGGCCACGACTTTAGAAATGAAGAGAACAAAACACATAGATATTAGACACTATTTTGTTAGGGACTGTATACTAGATGGAAAGATTATTTTAAAATGTCAGTTCTGATTTACAATTGGCAGATATTTTAACAAAGCCTTTGACCAGTACTAAATTTAAGATTTTTAAAAGAATGATAAACCTTGTTGACTGATGTAAGTTAAAAAAAAAAAAACTAATATGTTGTGTAAACATAGAATTGCAGGAGGGTGCTAGAGGGCACTTCTATGTTTGTTAGAGCATGCGTAGTACGAGTAGCAGTAAGAGTTGGTTGGATGGCCTTCATGCGGTCATGAGTCATATATTGTTTGTTCATGGTGTCAGTGTTAAACATTTACAAGAAATAATATTGATTGTAATTTGGCTTAGCTCTTGGTGAAACATTATTGAAAATAAGTCAAGAAATAAATAAATAAATACACTTGGTTTGTTTCACTAATTTTTATTTTTGATTGCTCTAACATATGTTATCAGTTCACATAAATGACCTGATGAATATATGGTCAAAATTATCTGACAAATCAATATCAATAAATGATATTCAAACAAAAGAAATTAAACAAATTATAAAAACCTGTTTAAATAAAAGTTATTTTAAATTCAACAATATTTTCTATCTACAAACAGAAGATCTAACAATGGGTTCACAACTTTCCCTACTTCTGAGCGAAATTTTCATGAACGATCTGGAAAACAACATTATTAATAGTTATAAAAATATTATAAAAAATGTTTTGTTCTGGGTCAGATATGTAGATGATGTTTTTTGCATTTGGCAAGGCACTGAAAGACAATTAGATACATTTTTAAAGTTTATTAATTCATTTTATCCCAATAATATAGAATTCACAGTAGAAAAAGAAATAAATAAATCTCTAAACTTTTTGGACCTTACCATAACAAGAAAGTAAACCCATCTCATGTATGAAATTTATAGAAAATCGACATACACGGTCGTAATACCACATTTTAAATCGAAACAGTCCCAAAATATAAAACTTAGCTCGTTTCACTCTTTCATACATAGACTTTTTTCGATTCCCTTATCTCAAAATTCGTTTGAAAAAGAAACTATTATTTTGAAATAGATTGCAGTTAATAATAGTTACAGTACCGACCTTATCGATCAAATGATAACTAAAAAACAGAAAAAAGTATTATGTAACCAACTCTATCCTAATACAACAAATAAAACTGACAACAAATTCTGTTTTATTAATTATGTACCTAAAGTAAATAATAAGGAAAGACAAGAAAAAACTGTAAAAGTGGTGTATACAAAATAAAATGTAAAGATTGTGATTCGATATATTTAGGTCAAACGGGTCGTTCAATTAAAACACGTCTAGCTGAACATCAAAAAACAATAATACAACAATCAAAAAATACAAATTTAGTAAACCATTTCATACAAAACAACCATTCATTAGACACTAATAATTTCAAATTACTACATTCAGAAAGTAAAGGAAAAAAGATTAGATTTACTAGAAACACTAGAAGTTATAAGAGCAAGTACCAATAATATAACCTTATTGAACGACCAAATAGATTTTGGGGTTTCCCCATTATTAAAAGCTGTTACAAGTAGTAGATTTTCAAAATAATAGCAATGACACTCAGGTATTCCGTTGTATTTATAAGGAGTACTTTTATCCCTTTAATTGAGTTATACTACAACTCTTTGATAATGGCATAACAGCCGAAACATATTCTGACGTGTTCAGTCACGGAAAACACAATTAACAAAACAAAACAACGAATTTATTTAATTACTAAAATTAATTTGACTACACTACAGTTATGAACAAGTCCGCACAATTTATTTCACTAAAAGTCTCTTTAAATCGCCGTTCCGGTAGACACTATCTATCGCTCTCTATGAACTCTATCGCCACTATGGTTCGCCTGTATCGATCGCTTCGCTTCCAAACATCAGCTGTCCACTGTCAACTAACTCGGTGTGAGTGTCTCGTCCGCCTTTTATAGCCTTCTCAGCCTTTTTCTAGGGTATTCTGCAGCCGTCTAGTAATCCAATTGTTTTCCCATTGATCTTTGCTGGTGTTTTCTAGATGTTTCAGGAAAGCCGGGAATATTCCTTATGTATTCAAGGAAGATGTTCGTTAATTATGCTCCCACCAACTTAATTGGCAAGTACTCGTAACACTGCCCCCTTCTTAGAATTGATCGTCCCGATCAATGTCTTGACCTTTGTAGGGCGCCAAGCGGTCCAAGTGTAAAACTTTCATCTTGGCCTTTGGTCCTCTCTGAATACGGTAGACCACGTCATTCAACCTTCTGACCACGGTGTAAGGTCCTTCCCAGGCTCGCTGTAGCTTCGGTGAGCGCCCTTTTCGACAGACAGGATTGTAAAGCCACACCTGGTCCCCTTCTCTGAAACCTGTGCTGTTGGCTCTCCGGTCGTACCTGGTCTTCATGCGGTCACTCCCTACTTGGATTTTGTTACGAACGGCTCTAAGGATGGTATCGAGTCGTTCCTCTAGCTGCTGTGCGTAGTCGGTAGCCGAAGGTCGCCGATCTTCTGGGTGTCCAAACCGGATGTCCATCGGTAACTTTAGCTCTCTTCCAAATAAAATGCTGGCTGGTGTTCTGCCGGCGGTCTCATGAACCGCACTTCGATAGGCCAACAGGAACAAAGGTATGTGCTGGTCCCAGTCTGTCTGGTGATCGTTGACAACCATTTTCAAATTGGTTTCCAGCGTCGCGTTAAACCGTTCGACCATTCCGTCAGATTGTGGATGTAATGGAGTGGTCCTAGTTTTCTGTACTCCTAGCAGCTCACAGACTTCCCGAAATACCGTGGATTCGAAGTTTGCAAAATGTTTATAAGGATTTAAACGAACGCTTCCATGTTACGTACTTATTAACATACAACTTTAATCAAGATGGCCTAGAAAATTTTTTTTGGACCAATAAGACGTGTTGGTGGTCTGTATAATTATCCTGACAGCTTAGAATTTAAATACCGGTTGAGAAAGTACAGTTTAGGCAAAAATGAAGGCTCTCTTACAGATGCTGCCAATACTGCCGATGATGAGACAGGACTTCTAGACAGTGAAAATATTCTTCTTAGTGGAAATATTCTGTCAGAATTAACAGACGAAGTTATAGAAGGAAGCGGGCGAAAAAGAAGAAGATATTTCCAGTGATATGGCACAGTTGAAATATGATGCCCTGGAACATTTAACAGGATATATATGCCATAAATTAAACTTGCCGTCGGAACAAACGATGGCCACTTGGACTTGGACAGATTAGCTATCAGTGGTCTCAGAAAGCCACCTCATGAATTATTGCAACAAACTGAACAGTTGGAGACAGTGTTTATTCAATTCAATGGCGAAGAAGGTGTTAAACCTACCAAAAAATACTTGCACACGCTTCTTACGCTAGCTGGCGACATAAACTGTCCTGACAATGTGAAAAAATTATTTTTCCGATGTCGAATGTATTTTCGAATCAAACAATTAAATAAAACTCTGCAAGATAGTATAAAACAAAGAAAGAAGAAATTTCAAAAAATTAGTTCTTAATGTTGATGTAGCTTATGGCATATATGGATGAAGAAGAAATGCATGCGCAGCCAAGCCAGTCGAGCCACACACATGTGTATTGACGAGCGCGTCGATTACTCATATGTAGTTGAAAGTAAAATAGATGGATTAAAGTGCGATCCTGACTTTTATTAGGGTTAATTACCCTCCCTGTTATCATTTTTATCATCAGGAGTGGGATTTACTCTATGTCCAGTGTTTAATAAACAATAAAGACAATTAAATAGTTTAAGTATAGTGTAAGTAACAATGGCGGAGGAAAGTCATCCTCATTGCGACAGTGAAGTGTCAGATGTCGATGGTGAGCAGAGTACGGGTTTACCAAATCCCAAACGTCCGAAACTACAATGGCAGGAGACGCTAATTAATTTAATAGCCGTACAGCAAGAACAGCTTGCTAAATTAACCAGACAATCCAAGATGTCAACGCCAACGCCCAGTCTTACAGGGACAGATGGATCAAGCACGCAAGCGC